>JAHDVF020001374.1:0-535785 GCA_022606425.2 Lepidostoma basale
AAGTAAAATAAATGCAAATAATGAAAGGGTCATTAAGATGGTTTGGACACATGGAAAGAATGAGTGAAGACAGAATGGTAAAGAAGGTATATGTAAACGACGTGAACGGAGCTTGAAATATAGGAAGGCCGAGGAAAACGTGGCACGATCAAATCAATCAAATATTAAATGTCGGCCACGTGAGGAGTCGGAGAAATCGACGTGCGTACATGACAAGATGTATGAATGTAGAGGAAGCGAGAGAAGTATGTCAGGACAGAACAGTGTGGCGTTCCATTCTTTCTGCCTACCCCTCCGGGGAGACGGCGTGATAGTTAGTTACATTATGGTATTATAAGTTATTTGCCATGTATGTGTATAAATGATGCGAGAGTGGGTGTATTGGTGCAAGCAACTCACACATCCATTTTGATTTTATGAATCAAGTCATCTCTATATTCATACAGTGTGCTATGAGGTTATATCGATAATATAAATTAGTCTCTTGATACGATATGCCAGATATTTACATAACGAATTGAATAATTTGATCCTGTTTTAACAGGTGTTTTAAACACAGATATTCTTGATTTCAGCCTTTGATATTTTATGCTAACTGTTGAATCAAATCAAATCAAATCAGTTAATTTTTGCAAAAGATATTAAAAACAACAATTATAGTTTAAGGCATCTATTGAGAACAGGTAAAACATAAAAATATAATACATAATACCAGGAACGTATGAGAGATCGTTCGACATTAGGAATACAAGATACTCTCCAAAGTCAAGAGTATTTGTCTTCTGAACGTACTTTCACGAATACGAAAGATGTCGATCACCGAAGCGATCATGTTCAGCTGTTTGATTGCTCTCCCCACCGGCATCACCAGAGGCAGGTTGGCTCTGCATGCTGGGAGATAAAACAGTATGTGCTGACGCTGTCGAAGATAACCATCCGAAAGATAAAGATGGATAGCCTCCAAGATGACGGAATTCTCAAAGAATCCGCTGATAAGTCTGAAGAAATGGGTAAGTGTGCACCCATCCCTTCTTAGTTGTAAACTATTGGTCCCCAGCATGCCTAAGAGGAATGCAGTGGGATAAAGCCACGTATAGCTAACTAACTCTCTCATGTAGAGATATCTCAGAAATCTTTTCTGAACCCTCTCTAACATGAGCGAGTATCTCGCCTCGTGGGGACTCCATATCACCGAACCACACTCGAGCCGGCTCCGGACCAATGAGTTATACAAAATTCGCAAAACAAAGGAATTCCTAAAAACTCTACCAGTTCGGAGAATAAATCTCAACATTTTCAGTGCAACTCCACATATTCTCTCGATTCATACAGTGTGCTATTAGGTTACACCGATACAATAAATAAGTCTCTAGATCCAATATGCCAGATATTTACATAACGAATTGAATAATTTGATCTTGTTTTAACACAGAAATTCTTGATTTCTGCCTTTTGATATTTTATGCTAATTGTTGAAGTTTGGTTAAACAATATTATTACTCAAGTAAAAGTATTTACGCAATCAAGTACATATTTATTTGGTGTAAGAAGTCTGAGTTGTTTAATCAACTGAAAATTTTAATTAAAAAAACAGTGTAATTACTCTTCATTTATGAGCGTTTTTTCAGTTTCATTTTTTTTCTAAAAAGTTCTCTCTGCCTTGTAATTATTGTCTGCTGTTATACCGTTATTTTTTTTTAATTACGATTTTTTTAAAAGAATACAATTATAGCGCTAAAATAGAGATTGACGGGCTACGTTGTTTGCAGATCTGATATCTCTTTTTTGGCGTTCTAGGACTGCGACCCGAAACCCAAGACGTCCCATACATCGGTGGAGGGACGTCATTAAAGAGACTGCCGCACCGGTTCGACATGGATGCGGGTTGCCAAGGATCGACAAACATGGAGGCAGAGGAGGAGGCATACACCTAGAATCGGACGGCTGCGGGCTGATGATGATGGTGATCATACAATTATATTATTATATATTCTAAATATGAACATTCGTAAAGATTGACCATATTGTCCCCGTACAAGTTAGTGGTAGAGATCATATTTGTTTTTTTAGAGCTATACAAATTTACAATGAAAAAAAACACATTAAAATCATGTAAATGTCTATGATATTGGCTTTATTTGATAGATAATTTTATGCCATTATTGTTTAAATATAATTTTGGGCATATAAACGCGACGGCTAGCTCGAATGAAGCGCAATCGTGAAGTCCAATTTTCGACACCTTTATTGGTAAAATGGCAAAACGTACTGATTACAAATCAACTTTTAACTGTCAAATTGACAATCTGTAGAAACAATTTGGCCAGTTTAAGTTTTGCAACTTAGAGTTAACTTCCCAAGAGAGGCCAGTCTAACAACAGGAACAGGCGAAAGGTCTGAAAGGAGAACAATAATAAGAATAAGTTTACGTAAAATAAGAGAATACGCTGTTTTTAAAATGGTTTCATTAGACCAATTTCATCATCATCGGCTGTCCCTCGTGTCCGAGGAAGACTGTCCTTCACGGTTGTGAGTCCGCATGTGACTGAAAAGCCCTATCCTGGACCCACATCTTCTGGGGCATTTGGGGCAGGGGAAGGCGCTTGTAATGGAGCCGTCACCGTCTCCCAATGGTCTGTCCTTTCTCTTCTTCCTCCTCTCTGCGACGTCGTCTCTGCGCTGTGCTTCAAGGTCTAATTTTTCTTCTCCAGTCTCAATCTAACGATTGGTCTGCAGCAAGGCGACGCATCTCCTCTTCCACTCCGATCGGTCCTCGGCAACTCTCTTCAACTCCGCATAAGAGGTGCAGCCCATATCTCGGTAAATCTGGTCTAGGTATTCTTGGCGAGGTCAACCTCTGCCAATCGATCCCTCGACCATATCCCCCAACACATTATGCAGGAAACATTCGTGTCGCAATACATGACCAATCCATCTTGCGTGCCACTCCGGTACGGTGTTCAACACGTGCCTACTCTCTTCAACTCCAATTAGACCAATTCAAAAAGTCTGTAAATGCAGTTACACATTTTTATATTATTAATTAACTTCGGTTTAATTCGGAACTCGGTGTAAATTAATTGAAGTGAATTCTTCGTCTGCGGTAGGTAAATCGAAGTTGTAAAAGCTAAGTGTTCATTACAAAAGGAAAGCACGTCCTGCAATGTTTAGTCAGAACCGCTCATTCTATACGGTTCCACTGGCCATCAGCGGATTTCTTTATGTATGAACTGGTGATAATTGAATTCGTTCAGAGGATTTCTATTCCAATCACGATTTGCGGAACGTTCCCAGATTTCCCCAAACTGCGTTATACAACACAGAACAGGAATGAGATCATCTCACTCTCAACTTGCTAACGAACAAACAAATGTCCACTCTATAGTAGGTTTCACTTACAGCTGGTGTTTCTAACACCTGATAATGCCAATATAGGTTGGCAAAACAGTTGTCGTGACAATTTCATAAAAATATATTTTGAAATGTATAATAAAAGTGTTTCAAAATTCTTCTACTTCACTTTTGATAGACTCAGGAGTCTGTTATTTCAGACGGGTCCTCTTGAGACGCTGAACTCCAGCTTTCTCCCCACCGTTTCGGGGGTCTTCCTGGTCGGCGTTGTCCGTTTGGCGTTCCATGGAGAGCTATGTATGGTATCCTATTTGAGCTCATTCTTTTTACATGTTGATGCCAGTATCGCCGTTTTTGACGTCCCCATCTGACGTCTTGTTCCCGTTTGGTATAATTCACGTGATAATATAAATGGCGATAGTCTAGCTACCTGTCACATGTCAAAATAATCAATTGCTAAAGAAACCTATACCGTAATTGGTTTCAAATAACTTGATGTATACATACATTTGGAAAGCAACGGGAAACTACCACATTAAAAGGCCTGAATAAATAGCATCCCAAGAACCAGCAAAGTTGTTAGACTTTACTGCAAACCAATTACCAGGTTTAAAATACATGTTTTTTCAAAAAGATTTACCGAACATTCCCCTTATATTTTGACATTACAAATGTAGATATGGCAAGCAGGATGCAAGTGTACGAACTCGGAAAAAGATCATATTTGATACATAAATGAATTAATTATATTCAAAAACTGTCCGTATTGTTCATTTTTCCCGGAAATATTCCATTTTAAATTTCCTTATGCACTTTTAAAATTTATAAACATATTTCACGCTAGAATAATTAGAGCTAATGATATGTACATGTATGAATACTTTTGAATAATGTAAATATTTACTATACTACGAGTGTTATAATAAATATTATATATTTGGTATTCAATATTGTTTTTTCCCAGAAACATTTTGTTGGGGTTTTTCTCTGACAACTTATTTACACACACAGTTATTTCTTGCAATATTTTATAATAAAAATAAGATTATATAGAATGTATAACCTGCATCCTAAGGGATCTTTTGAGAATGTCATGGTTTTGTTTTTTCAACTGAGCTGAGCTGAACTGAGATATCTGGAATTCTTTTAAGATTCCTTGTAGTTCGTCTTCCGACTCTGCTATCAGTGCAGCATCGTCCGCGTAGCATATGACGCTCACTACACCCTTCCCTATGCAGTATCTCAAGCCAACTGATGTGACATCTCCTATTATTTCATCCATAATGAGGTTGTGATGAATTTAGCTAATCCCAAAGACCTGGAGTGGAGGATTCGTCCTCTCCTGCATCACGTCACCAATGTGATTAATCATCCTGGTCCGTTGTTCGTTGGTTGTTTAGTAAGTGGTATAATAAATCGGGTCCTTTAAGTTGCCCGTATGTTAAACTTATTGTATTCTGCGTGCAATAAGGAAGGTAATCAATAGTTGGGATACATGTATATTTAGATTCTGCATATGCATAAATACGTATGCATAAATACAAACATAATTATGATAGTCGTAAGACAAGTCTGTTTCAATTCCTGAAAATAATAATTCTTAGATATAGACTTAGCTTTCGTCGACAGCTCTGGAAACTGAATTTATTCTAGTATTTTTAACTCTGTGTATGCTGCGCCCTCATCCCACTTTACTGGTATACAAAATAAAATGAAGTTCTTGATAATCTGAACAACAAAAAAAAAACACAACCTGAATTTAATACTAAATTCGACTGCTCGTCCGTTAGGTCAGAAGTCAACTGTCCCGATCCCTGGGCCACCTCGCTCTACTACCCTCTCGGCCAAACTCCCTTCACCCCTCTCCGGGTCTACCCTCCCTCGCTCCCTGCGTCTCCTCTGCTTCCATAAATCATCCCCCTCATCTTCAACCACTCAGATCGGTGTTATATTTTCTCACTCACTCACTCACTAACCATCACGTCGTCTCCCCGAAAGGGTAGGCAGAAAGAATGGACTGTCACACTTTTACTGATGCGGCACTCCATCCTTCTCTTTTCGCCCCGCGGGAGACGCGGTGTGATGGGTTGCGAACCTCATCGCCACCAATTGGCATCTCCCGCGCACACTTCGATTGTCCAACACCCACAACATAAATCTAAAACAAATAATATAAAATACAATAATATAAAATACAATGATATAAAATAAAAATAATTGAACACAAAATGTTCTTTTTAGATGGTTATATTTTCTAGTAGATTGAATTCATTTTATATATACCTCAATTTACGTATCTCTCTACGATGGTTCCATACCATCACAAGGTTGAAAAGAAACGGGTTCAAACTGTCTCCTTGTCTTATGTCTGTTGCAGTTTTTTTTATGGATTTGGAGATCTACATTCCGTCTGCTCTTATTTTAGTGTTTGTACTTGTATTGAGTTCTTGTATAGTATTTATGACGTTGTGAGTTTCATTTCTTCCCAATAGAACATCCATTATTTTTTAGAGTCTCACTCGGTCGAATGTCTTAGTCAGGTCCACGAAACAAATAAAAGCTTGCTTATTTTACCCGATCGCTTTCTCTTTTATGTCTCTCACATCAGTTGAAAACCTAAATTTCCAGAATCCCTGTTGCTCTTCCCTGTTGATGATAACTTTCTTCATTTTGTAGATTATGCTACACAAGTATGTGGTTATTTAAGTATGTATTATGTTTACTTTAGGTAGTATGTTTACAAGAGATGGGAGAGTGGAGAGGGATATTGAAAGAAGGGTTGGGGCAGGCAACAAAGTGAATGGTGCACTTAAAGTTGTCATCGCAAACAAAAACCTATCCAAAAAAGCTAGAATGGCAGTGCACAATGGTGTTCTTCTACCGACCCTTATGTATGGAAGCGAAGCATGGAACTGGCAAAGAAAGGATGAAAGTAGAATAAATGCAGTAGAAATGAGATCTCTTAGACGAATGTGTGGATATTCTGTGTATGATAGAGTGTCGAATGAAAATATAAGAAGTGAATGCGGTGCGAATGATGGTGTCATGAACAAAATAATGAAAGGATCATTAAGATGGTTTGGACATATGGAAAGAATGAATGAAGAAAGAATGGTAAAAAAATTATATGTTAATGATGTAAATGGTACCAGAAATAGAGGAAGACCGAGGAAAACGTGGCAGGATCAAATAAATCAAATATTGAATGTCGGCCATGTGAGGAGTCAGAGAAATCGACGCGCGTGCATGACACGATGTATGAATGTTGAGAAACCGAGAGGAATATGTCAGGAAAGAAAGGTGTGGCAGTCCATTCTTTCTGCCTACCCCTTCGGGGAGGCAGCGTGATGGTTAGTTAGTTAGTTAGTTTTATGTTTACTTTACTAATGTTGATACCGAAATCGATTAGTCCATATCAGCTACATCATCACATCAGCATGGCAACTAATTCGTGAACTTCAGAATGATTAATTTGAAAACAGTGAATGTGCAACGTGTTTTTGCCGATGTTAAATATGTATCAATGATCTCCTCGATAAAAACATCCACATTTAATATTCTCGTAACCTTAGAAGTTCACGATTCTGAGCGATGCCAAAAAATGGCGTTCATTAATGCGCTGCTCTCAAGGATAAAGTTTTGATTGTGCCGAAAGTAATATGACTATTAATAATCGAGATAATGAATTACTCTAATGATTGAGCGATTCCTATGAAACGATCTTAATGTAATAAGCGATGGCTTGAATAAGACTTATGACCTATTATGGAATCAAAAAATATTGTTCATGTTAATAATTACATAGTTTATCACAAAATGCCGGCGATGTCTTTATTGAATTAGGAAGCTTAATGTTACACGTTCTAATAGTTGGCTAGATTGATTTGTTCATTAAGAATTGTATAGGTATTCTATTGAAATCAGTTTTAATTAACTAGCTTATTCTTCATATTTTGGTTGATGTTTGAACAGGAAGGAGTTTTATCGAACCAAAATAATCCTTGTTTAATCATATATTGTTTTTTTCACAAACTTGCATCTATTTATTATTTATAAACTTAATTTTCTTTTTCTTCTTCAGTTTATTATCGTCCACTCCTGGACAAATCCCTCCTTCATTCGCTTCCACGCCACTCTTTCTTGTGCACACTGCATCCAGGTCTTTCCAACATGTCTGTTCAGATCATCCTTCCAATGTAGATGCGGTCGCCCTGCACTTCTCTTTGCCATCCATGGTCTCCAAGTCAGCAGTTCTTAATATTTTAATTATAATTATATATAAAAAATAAACATATATTATTACGATTTTATTATGAATTAAAACACCTTTTTTTCACTTTTGTATTTATTTTCTATCGGGGGATCGATATGAACTCCGAGTGAATTATAAATAAAACACTTGTTTTTTAACACTTGAGTATTATATTTTTAACGACTTGTTTTGGAAGCTACAGATGCTTCCATCTACAGGTTTCAATATAAACTATGTTTATTTTGAAACCTGTAGATGGAAGCATCTATAGCTTCGGAAACTAGTCGTTTAAAATATAATATTCAAGTGGTAAAAAACAAGTGTTTTATTTATAATTTAATCATGTCCTACCACAAAGTGATTGCCGAAACAATAAATAACATAACTCTGTGTGAGTTTATATTGTTCTCCCGATAATGAAGGTGTACAGTGTTTTAATTTATAAAAAAAACGTCGTTACGGAATTCCACATTATTAACGCTTTAAGTTTATCTAATATATTATTATTATTTTGTTGAAGCTCTTTTTATCATTATAGAGTGAGCCAAATCGATAAAAAGGGCAGAGCTTTTATATTCATTCTCATGACATGTGATTATAAGCAAATCTATCACCATTTTCTATTGTCACGTAAATTCTACACCAGACTTAATACAGTTTTTATTTAAAAGCATAGAATTTAATACCGAATGAATAATAAAATAAATGATGTATATCAGATGATTGCACCCTTCGTAAATATAAACAAGGGTTACTAAAATAGTTTGAACAAATTGAACGAATAGATGATGGAATGATGGTTAAAAAGTTGCGTTCACGCAATGAGTGAAAAAATAAGTAGAGAAATGTCGAGGAACACATGTCACGACTAATTTAACTTATCACTTAAATGTAGCCACGTTCGTGGGTCGGAAAATCGACTGGCATATGCCACTATATATATGAATGTAAATATTATCAAATGATATTACTGAAAACTATTAACGGAAGTGCATTTTAAATAATAATTAAACAAAATCATGTTTTTAACTACTTCCACTTTTATCTCTATTTCGACAGCGTCGTAGAACCAGTCTGTTGATGCCAGTGATCCTGGCAAAACCGGTTGCTGTCGAAATAAAGACCAAAGTGGAAGTAGTAAAACGTTGTTTTATTTAATTATTATGAATGTAAATAAAAGTATTTAGAGATAAAACAGTGTGTTGGTCCAATTTTTCTACCTATGGGGAGAATGTATGTCTTAAGTATAATACATAATTTAGAAGTGGTGAAATAAATGGAAGAATTTATTTAATAAATATTATAATGATATGGGTAATTTTTTAAAATATGATAATGCGACGGTATTATACTTTTGATAGAGTAAGGCGAAACATGTCATTCTTATAAAATATAATAAGTTATAGAAAACTGACGTTTTCGTTTGTACAAATATTTAATATGGAGTTTTACATCATCGTTCAAAAAAAAATGTTGTCATCAATATTAAATATTTTGTATAAATTTATTGTTTTATGAACAAGAGGTAAAACTCTATATTTAATCATTAATACGAATGCAAATGCCTGATTTCTAAAAGTTTTATTATATTTTATCTGAATGACATGTTTCGCTTATCTAAGGCATTTGATAATGCCTTAGATAGGCGAAATATGTCATTAACATAAAATATTAAAAAATACTTAAAAACAAACGTTTTCATTCGTATTAATTATGAATAAAGTTTCATTTTATCATTTAAAAAACAACAACTAATTATTTTTATTATTGATAAAGAACATCACGAATCGGTTGTCTCGCAAATAATCCTATAATTTGTACGCTATATCTACACACATTTTTTTTAATGATTTATTAAATGATTTGACATTAGAAACGAAAAGTCATTTTAGAAAGATAATAAGTAATTTATAAGAAATAATTTGGGATAATATTTTTAGCTACTGGTAGATTATAGGAAAAGCTGTCGCGTGTCGACCCTATAACGGAAGCAGATGTCAACTTCATACAGTCGTTGAATGAAATCGAATTTATTTTGCTTACTGACCTTCAGCTACTAGACATTTGGGGACTAAGAAGTAAGGGTATATCTTCGTACTAAAAATTAACCTTTACCTATTTGCGCAGCCTAATCAAGTTGTGTATTAATAAAAGGAACGAAAATCATTCATACTTTGCGTTAAATGCCTTAACAAGGCGACATACGAGTATGTCATTCACATAAAATGTAATGAAAATTCAAATTTATTAATAAATAAATTTTTAAATGTTTAAATGAAAAAACTTTGTTATGAATATCAAAATTGAATATATAATAATTAGTCGCGACAGCTGTTTCGCTAACGGATGTTAGCATCGTCAGGTCTTACAATTAACTGATTGATTGTAAGACCTGACAATGCTGACATCGGTTAGCGAAACAGCTGTCGCGACTAATAATATTCAATTATGATATACATAGCAATTCTTTTTATATAAACATTTAATAATGTTGAAATATCAAAGTGTTTCCGCCAAAAATGGATTGTGCCCTGTTTTCTAGAAGTTTTAATATGTGTTATGGAAATGACACGGAAATTTGATATTTAATAATCCCTTAGCAAGGCGAAACATATCACCTCCAAAAAATATAATCAAAATTATAGAAATGGTGTAAAGCATATACTCGTATTGTAGTTTTTATCAGTACTTAAAAATGTATTTATTGATTCTTGAACTCCATAATTAATAATTAATTCGAATGAGAACGTCCGTTTTCTTGAAGTTTTATTATATTTTATGTGAATGACATATTTCACCTGTCTAAGAAAACATCTGATAATGCTTTAGACATGCGAAATATGTCATTCACATAAAACATTATAAAACTTCTGGAAAAACAGACGTTTAAACTAACTAACTAACTAGCATGCTGTTACCCCGGAGGGGTAGACAGAGAGGATGGATCGCGACATTGTGGTTATCCTGATATAACTCTCGCGCCTCTTCTACCTTCACACATCGTGACATGCACGCACGCTCTTCCTACTTCGAACATGGCTGCATTTCAGTAATAGATTAATTAGGTCATGCAATGTCTTCCTTGACCTTCCTCGACTTCTTTCTCCATTCACACTACTGGTATATTTTTATTTATTTATCTTTTTAACCATTCTTCCCTCATCCATTAGTTTCATATGTCCAAATCATATTTGTGACCCTTTCTAAATTTTATTTATCACGTATTCATCCGCCTTACATTCTTTTCTTTTTCATTGTTTTTCTGCACAGCAGTTAAATAATAAATATCATCAAAACATGATGATAATATATTTTAGAAAAAACATACATTTGAAAAGATATAATTTATATAGAAATTAATAAATGATTAATTTTCATTTGATTGGGAATGGAAACTTGGGAGATTAAATATAGACAAAGTACAATGTACGAAATATGTCGTGTATATATTTTTATTATTATAAAGTGGTTTAAACAATGTTTTTTTAATTCCCAAAGTAAATTTTAAAATTATTTAAAATACTCATTTGAAACGAAATGAGCACAATCGAACCAACTCCACAACGAAGGCCAACCATCAGCTAATGGAAAGGCACATATTATTTCCATACGGATCTTACGTAGGCCTGGAATAGGATCTTTAAAATATTCATAATGTTCAACCACTCTTCATGTGTTGTGTCTAAATATAGGTTCGTACTTTGAAAACCATTATTCTGGGAGTCGTGTACCGAGTGTCTTGAAGCGAATTATCCACACACGAGTGAACCCCGCATTATGCTTGAGCAGTGATTGACTTCCCGAACAGTGGTAAATCACCAGATAGCTTCAGAGTCAGTTAATATGGTGTGAGGTTAAAAAATGATATTTTCTTGTTAAATTGCACGCGATAAAAAATAAATTTTAAACTATTTGCAATTAACCCAAGAGTGGTTCATTAAGTTAAGTTCAGTATTCATAAAAATTATATTACAAATTCTGGAAAGAGACTGCGTCACTGACGTCTACAGATTTGGGTTCCTTCTGATATGTATGACTTATTGGACTTGGACTTGGATCTTCTGGCTTACAGAGGTTCAGCTCATGTGGCTATTCCTCTTACGTCTGATGGGAACATTGTTGGAAGGTGATTTGGTGGGTTGTTAGTTTATTCGGGGGCATGATTTGTGTGGCCCGGAGTGTTCCTCTGAAGGAGAATCGATTTTGGGCGCTTGTGGCGGCTGGAAGTGTTTGGGTCGTAATTAGAGAGGTCTTTTATTGTGGGGTTGGGATGTGAAGGGAGTCCTTTGTAAAAACGTTCGGCAAGTTTCAGAATGAATTCATCTATCATCGGGATTCCCGATTCTAGGTGCAGTTGTGTAATCCTGGTCCATAAAGGCGCACCAAGCGATAAACGGATAGCCTTATTTTGCAGGATTTGGAGTTTTTGTATGTGACTCGAAGCTGCATAGCCCCAGATTGGGGCTGCATAAGTGAAGATCGGCCTTATAACCGTTTTGTATATCAGGAGTTTATTGTCGATGCTTAGTTTACTGTTTCTAGCTAACATTGGGTAGAGGGCTGAGATTGCTTTTGACGCGGCTTTGACTTTATTTGTAATGTGTGGCCTCCATGTCAGCTTAGAATCCAAGGTAACCCCAAGGTATTTGATTGTTTTGGTCCAAGGAACGTCTTGGCCGAACATTTTTATGTTGGGAATGTTTGGAGGAATGTGTCTTTTACTGAAAAGGGTCGCTGCGCTTTTACTCGGATTGATGGTAATGCGCCAGTTTCTGCACCACACCTCTAGCACATCGGCCTGTTTTTGCACCCTGCGGGTCGCGAGAAGCGGCCTTTTAGCACTGGAGATGATGCCCGTATCGTCAGCGAATTGGGCAATGTGGGTGTTCTGATCTCGGGGAAGAGGGATATCACTGCAGTAGATGTTGAACAGAGTAGGAGCCATTACTGAACCTTGGGGAACTCCTGCTCTGATAGGGCGTACAAGGGATTTGGCCTTGTTGATTTTGACGCTGAAAAGGCGATCGGACAGAAAGCTGGCTATGAGTTGAATCATAGGCAGTGGGATGTTTGCTTTTCCCATTTTGTATAACAGGCCGGTGTGCCAGACGCGGTCGAATGCTTTACTGACATCTAGGGAAAAGAAAGTGGTGAATTTGCGCGTGTTAAAGTTTGTGGCAATAAGTTCAACTACACGAAGTAGCTGATGTTGTGTGGAGTGTTGGGCACGGAAACCGTGTTGAAAATCTGGAATGGTACTCTGTTCGTGAAGTGTTGTTTTGAGTCTTGATTGTATGAGTTTTTCCAACAATTTACCAGTGCAAGGAAGAAGACTAATTGGTCTATGATTTGAAGGAGCTGTTGGGTCCTTGCCTGGCTTGGGAAGAAGGATAACGTCTGCGATTTTGTAGGGTTTCGGGAAGTATCGGAGTCTAAGGGATGCGTTGAAGATCGCTGTCAGGGCACAGATGCCTTTGAGAGGGAGAGATTTGAGAATTTTGTTAGATATTGAGTCAGGACCTGGTGATTTGCGGGTATTAAGATATTTTATTTGTTGTTTCACCTCTCTAGGTGAGGTGAATGGGATCGGTGGGGATGAAGGAGTTTTGGCTAAGAGTTGTGAAACGTGAGATTCGATCGAGGCCACGAATAATGGATTGTCATGTTCGTTATTGGTCGTGAATTGATCTTCTAGGCTCGATGCAAATGTTTCTGCCCTGTCGGCGTCGGAGTACACTAATCCATTTGGACCTTGTAACGGTGTGATTCTTGAGTGGGGTTTGCGAAGATTTTTGGATAATTTCCAGAAGGCTGTCTTGTCGTCATCGTTTAATGACTCTAGATAATCCATCCAGCGGTCATTGCGTAAGTCGGTGATGGCTTTTTTGACGTCAATGTTTAGTTTGTTGAGAAGTGTTTTATCCTGAGGTTGTCGATATTTTTGCCATCTTTTTCTAATGGTATTTTTGTGGCGTATTATCTGTTGGATATCGGCAGGTAGATTTGGTCTGTATATGTCGTTGTCTACAACTGTGGTTGCATTTTTTAGAGCAGTCTGTAGGATAAATGTCATTTCATTCGTGACCTGATCGAGAGATTCTGGGTCTGGAATTTTTGTTGGGATTTTGATCATTTCGTGGATGATTTCGGGAAGAGAATACCAATTAATTTTATTTCTGGTGGGGAAATGGGGGTCACGGTGGAATGGTTCATCAGAGATGTAGATAAGTATAGGGATATGATCAGAGGATAGTTCGTCTACTACCTGTAGGGTGAGAGGGAGGGTAAAGTTTTTAGTCATGACAATATCGATGACGTCCGGGGAATGTTTTGGATTTTTATTGAAAATTGTCGGAGTATCGGGAGCTGTGATGAATATGTCTGGTCGATTTTGGAAATAGTCGAAAAGATCTTTGCCTTTCTTATTATCTTTGAAACTGTGCCAGGCGCCATGTTTGGAATTTAGGTCTCCAGCTAAGACTGTGGGAATGTTTTCGAAGAAAATATCGTCCAGTTCTATTGGAGTGAATCGTCTACGAGGTGGAGAGTAGGCGGAAATGAATTTAAGGGGACCAGAATTTTTTGTTTGTATCACTATAGCAGTGGTTTCAATATTTATGTTAGAAGGTGTTGTTGAGGAGCAATGCTGGAGGGATTTTTTTATTAGGATTGCTGTACCACCTCCTTTGTTATCAAGGCGGTCGGTTCGGTAGGTGAGGTAATTAGGGATAGAGTAGCGAAGGCTAGGTTTAAGCCACGTTTCTGTGACAAGAAGAATGTCAAGGTTGTAGGTCGAGAGGAAGTGTTCTACCTCCAGGCGGTGTGATCGCAGGGTACCACCCGCGTTCCAAAATGCCACTTGGAGGTTGGTTGGTAGGGTAGGTGTAGGGTTAGACATTAGATGGGTTGATGGCGTTGAAGGTGACAGTCTTTCTTAGCTCATTAACCAAGCTTGAAAAACCTTGGATTAGTGCATGGAAAGGATCAATTTGTGGAGGGAAAATTTGTGGAATCGATGTTTGTGTGGGGGGGCTAGTTGATGCGGCCATCTTGGCATATGAAGGCGCTGGCCATTGTGTGTTCACGAAGGCAGGGGTACTTATTATTTTAGATGGTGATGGCTGAGGGTTTGTTTGTCCGCAAGGCTGGGTTCTTTTCGGGTGCTTTGGACACCCACTGAAGTTGGCTGGGTGTGACCCTGCGCATAGGGCGCATTTGGCCGGAGTATTGCGAGATTTTGTGCAGGTGGAGGTGTGGTGCTTCTGTCCGCACTTCACGCACCTCGGATCAGCATGGCAGCCCGAAGTTGCGTGACCGAACTGTTGACAGTTGAAGCACTGGCTGGATTTTGTTTTAGAGTGGGGTGACTCCACCCGCACCCTAAATTTGTCGACCTCTTTGAGGTCGGAAAATATTTTTTTGCCTTGATCCGATCGCTCCAGGTCGACCATCATCATGGCGATGGGTCGCCTTTCGGGACCGGCTTTCATTCTCTGGACTTTAAGAATGGGAAACCCTAGTTCCTTAAGCTGGTTGTGGAATTGGGTCGTGGAGACCCATTCGGGAACATCTCGAATGACAGCTTTTAGTGGCTTATCGCCATTCAATCTAAAGGAATGGAATTTTTCACCTCGCTCAATCAGGAGTTTGGTGGCCATTGTGTGGGCGAGGGCGGATTTGGGAGTTATATTAATACAGTCCTTTGTGTTTTTGGCGACGAAGTTAACACCATTTTCGATCAGGGCTGCGTTGATGGAGGGCCAGTTGATGTTGGCCTTGTAAATTATGATTGGAGGCACTCTCGTTATTTTCGAGAGAAAGTCTGATGGGAGAGAAGAGGAAGAGGAAGGGGGAGGAGAGGAAGTGGAGGGGAGAGAAGATGAAGTGGAAGGGAGAGAAGAGGAAGTGGAAGGGGAAGTGGAAGGGAGAGAAGAGGAAGTGGAAGGGGAAGTGGAAGGGAGAGAAGAGGAAGTGGAAGGGGAAGTGGAAGGAAGAGGAGAGGGAGTGGGAGATATAATCGTGTGAGAAGAAATTTTGTTTGGCGAAGTGTGGAAGGGGCTTTCAGGTGAAGAATTTTGGTCATGGAAGGCAGATGTTTTTCGTTTCCGATTGTTTGTTGCTGTTTCCCATTCCATAGAATGATCAGAGGTTGGTGGGGGTGAGCACGATCTTGATTGGACAAGGTGTTTGGTGGGAGTGGAGATGGTGCTGGTAATTGTGGTAGATAATGAGTTGGTCACAATTTTTTTGGCCGTATCGTTTGCGGAGAAGGAGGCGGAGGGCGCGGGAGTAGTAGAAGGCGTAATAACTGAATGGTTGTTAATGGAGGGGCCATTGATGGAGACTTGAGATTTCTCATTAACTGAAGAGTGGGATAAAGGGGGTCTTATGTCAGGCAAGGATGCCAACATTTCTCGGTAGATAGGGTGATTGTACGACACTGAATGTCCCTCCTCGATAACATCCTCCCTCTCGAGAGAGCGAAGGAGAATCTCGCCGAGGACCTGAACATCGGTATTTTTCATTTTGCGTTTCTCTGTTATTAGTTTTATAAATTTGTTCAGTTCGTCCATGTCAGTTGCGCTAATTTTTTTATGCATTTTGAGACACTGGTATACTGCTATGGATATGGAATGTGAGTGATAGCGTATGTGATGAGGTAATGCGAGTGTTTGGATGGTGGAATGGATCAGGCACAGAGTAGACTGTTATTTCACTGATTGTCACTTCACTCGCGATGTATGTTTCAAGATGGCGGGCAAGATGGCGACCGAGCGGTCGGCCAAGCAAGTGCCAGCACAGGAACGAAGTTGTGAAACAAGATGGCGGTGACTTAAAAACTATTGCACAACAGTTTGAGAACACATTTTTGTACGAATTTTAGGCATGGAACGATTATTAAAACACAATTTAACACTAACAATACATATTAGAAAAACTTAGGAACAGAATAAACGTAACTGAATACTGGAAGCTCAGTTATATCTGAGAAAACGTGGAGCGTAACGCAGTGACACTAACGTGATCAATGGCGGACGTGTGAATGATGACTTATTGGTTTCATGTTATTGTTTCATGTTTGTTTTATCTTTGTAACACCGTTTTGTGTCCAAATGAGTCGCCTAAATGTTTTTCGTTTGTTATGTCTCATTTGTGTATTCTTCTTCAGCTTATCGCCGTCCACTCTTGGGCAAAAAGCCTCCTCCATGTTCCTTATTTTCGATCTCTCCTGCGCAGTTTGCATCCATAGCACCCCAGCGTATCGTTCCTCATCCCTCCACCTCATTTGAGGTCTTCCTACTCTTCTTCTCGTGTCTCTCGGTCTCCAATTCAGCAGTATTTTGGTCCGTCTTTTGTCTGCAGTTCATTTTAAAGTCGTCACCCGGTGAATCACGTCTGTGACTCTTGTGTTATCCTTCAACGTTTCGTTCCTGACTCTATCTCTAAGGAACAGGCCTAGCATGGCTCTCTCCATCGCTCGCTGCATGACTCTCAGTTTCTCTGCACTGTGCTTTGTCAGAGTGGCAGTTTTAAGACTATATGTACTTACTGGCAGAACACAAGCTTCATATACTTTCCTCTTCAAGTTGATAAGTGTGTTTTTTTATTTTTAATATGTATCCCAGATTCCCAAAGGCAGCCCAACTTAGTCCGATTCATTTGTGTATTATGTATAAATAAATAATAAATAAAAAAATATCGGTCCATAGATTGCGTAGTACTCTACGATGCATCCACATTTCAAATGCCTCTAGCCTGTTTGTAGTGCTGATTTTGAGGGTCCATGATTCAACTACGTACAAGAGTATCGACCAATCATAACATTTTTACCATTATTTGCCGAGTTTCGAATTACCTTATATATTTATTTATCATAAGGTCCTCTTGTGAGGTTCTTCGCATTGCTCGTGACCCCGACAGAGCGCGTGCTCGCTCCAGGGTTAAGAACTAACAAACCATTTAGTTTTATAAAGGCGATTGTAATGTGTCGGCCATTATAAAATGTAATTTATTTCTAAATATCGTGTTACAAAAAGTCGTGAATTTCGCAGCCAACACCAAAGAAAAACGATTCTCATATTTTGTTTGTAATAAATTAGATAATTATGAGAGGGATTTGAAATCCGAACAGATGAAGATCAATCGCCGCGCTTTTTTTTGTTTTTTCAAGGTCATGTTAAGTGGCCGCCATGCCGTGACGTCATAGCTGTCGTTGGAGTAAGGTTCTGTTCGAGTAAGAAAAGAGCGGTACTTAAGATAGAATAAATTATCCAAGGGAATATGGTTAGCACTCATTTCACGGTTTTATCAGCCTTAACTTTTCTTATTTGATTCTCCTCGGAGAGTTTTTCTGCGTAGGAAAGAAAATATCTACTCTGATCTTCTTTAAGATTTTCTTCTTTATTCGCCATAACTTTGTGTCGTGGATGTTTGATATTTCTTTTTATGTATACTGAGTATACAACACTCGACATCCAGGAGAAGGGGGTTCCCACCCCATACCCGAGGCTGTAATAGGGCGCAGCGTCGCCCTTTCGTCAGCCTCGCTCATGCACTTCCTGGGCCTGTTCCCCATCCATCTGGGATTTACATTTAATATATATCAATAGCAAGGGGATGCCAGACCGCATTTAATCTAATATATTTTTATTACCCCTTCTATGTCCCGCTCACTTACATGTGTAAACTTACACTATATTTCTTTTAGGTAACATTTAGTGGAGAAACCGTTAAACAAGAAGAAGTAGAACAATAACAAACCATCACGCCGTTTCCTCGCAGGGGTAGGCTGAGAGAATAGACCGCCACACTACTCTATCCTGACACACCTCTCTAGCTTCCTCCACATTTATACAACGAGTCATACACACAAGTCGAATCTTCCGACTTCTTGACCAAATTAATCAAACCTTTAAAATTTGATTAATTTGGTCATGCCATGTTTCCTTGGACTTCCTCAACTCCGTACTCCATTAACATCGTTAACGTGTACTTTCTTAACCATTCTTTCTTCATTCATGCCCTCCATATGTCCGAACCAACGCAGTGATCCTTTCCTAATTTCGTTCGTAATACCTTCTTCCGCTCTAGATTTCTTTCTTATATCAGCATTTGATATTCTGTCGTATATCATTTTATCACACATACGTCTTAGGGACCTCATCTCTTTCGCATTTATTCTGCTCTCATCCTTATTCTGCCAGTTCCATGCTTCTTACATGACCTTACATGACCAACCGTTAATATTTGATAAATTTAGTCATGCCATGTTTTCCTCGGTCTACCTCGACTCCGTACTCCATTTACATCGTTAATGTATTATATACTTTCTTAACTATTATTTCTCTATCCATGCGCTTCATATTTCCGAACCAACGCAGCGATCCTTTCATAATGTTTTTTTTTTTTTTTGTACACAACAGGTCGTTTGGACCCAATTACTGTACGAGTATACAATTTTTATTTTTTAGCTATTATGTTGATTCTCGTGACATGTGATAGGTAGCCAATCTATCGCCATTTTATTGTCACGTGAATTCTACACCAGACTAAAGACAGTGTGACAATCACACTGCCATCACCGGGAATCGAACCCAGGACCTTCGGCATGGAAGTCAGAGCTCGTAACCACTCTGCCACGAAGGTCGTCAAAATGTTATCCATAATACTTTCTTCTGTTAATTTCTTTCTTATATCAGCATTTGAAAATCTGTCGTACATCGTTCTACTACACATACGTCTAAGGGACCTCATCTCTACCGCATTTATTCTGCTCTCATCCTAAAGAACAAGAATAGGAAATATTCTTATTTCTTTGATGATCATCTGAAAAAATAAGATTTTCTAAATAAAAGATATAGAGCAATCAAGTTCTCGGCAACAAAGTAATTGGTGCACTAACATTTGTCATCGCAAACAAAAACCTATCCAAAAAGCTAGAATGGCAGTGCACAATGGTGTTCTTCTTCGCACCCTTATGTATAAGCAAAATAATGATGAAAGTAGAATAAATGCATAAGAAATGAGATCTCTTAGACGAATGTATGGATACTCTGTATATGATAAAGTGTCGAATGAAAATATAATATAAGAAGTGAATGCGGTGCGAATGATGGTGTTATGAACAAAATAATGAAAGGATCTTTAAGATGGTTTGGACATATGGAAAGAATTAATGAAGAAAGAATGTAAAAAAAATATATGTTTACGATGTAAATGGAAGCAGAAATAGAGGAAGACCGAGAAAAACGTGGCACGATCAAATAAATCAAATATTGAATGTCGGCTATGTGAGGATTCAGAGAAATCGACGCGCGTGCATGACACGATGTATGAATGTTGAGGAAGCGAGAGAAATATGTCAGTAAAGAAAAGTGTGGTAGTCCATTATTTCTGTCTACCCCTTCGGGGAGACGGCGTGATGGTTAGTTAGTTAGTCAATTAGTTAGTGTTCTCGGAATATTAAATAACCCATTTTATGCTACGGCTAACGTGTTGCTAGTCACTGCGATTCCATTGAGATCACGTTATTTCACTAGAAACGACGAAATCCAATCAATTTTTCCATCTTTGGAATACATTGCAAGCGTGTCATAAAAGCGGATGTCGCCATATAAATACAAAAATGATTTTCCACTATGTGGTAATTTTCAAAACAATTTTTTTTCTCATCGATGCCTACTGACGTGTGTCATAATGATTTCAACACATGTAACTAACTAACTAACTAACCATCACGCCGTCTCACCGGGGGGGTAGGCAGAAAGAATGGAACGCCATACTGTTCTGTCCTGACATACTTCTCTCGCTTCCTCTACATTCATACATATTGTCATGCACGCACGTCGATTTCTCCGACTCCTCGCGTGACCGAAATTCAATATTTGATTGATTTGATCGTGCTACATTTTCCTCGGCCTTCCTCTATTTCTAGCTCCGTTTACGCCGTTTACATATACCTTCTTTACCATTCTGTCTTCACTCATTCTTTCCATGTGTCCAAACCATCTTAATGACCCTTTCCTTATTTTGTTCATAACACTTTCATTCGCACCACATTCACTTCTTATACTTGCATTTGTCACTCTATTATATACAGATTTGCCACACATTCGTCTTAGAGATCTCATTTCTACTGCATTTATTCTACTTTCATCCTTCTTTTGCCAGTTACATGCTTCACTTCCATACATATGGCACAAGAACACCATTGTGCACTGCCATCTTGGCTTTTTTGGATAGGCTTTTGTTTGCGATGACAACTTTAAGTGCACCATTTATTCTGTTGCCTGCCCCAACTCTTCTTTCAATATCCTTCTCCACCCTCCCATCCTTTGTAAACATACTTCCTAAATAAATAAATTCATCCACTTGTTCCAGATTTTCACCGTTTACACTTATGTTGCAGACTGTCATGCTTCCTTCTTTTTCGAAAATCAATACCTTGGACTTATTCACATTCATCATCAAATCGTATCGCTTGCATACCTCATACATACTAGACACCACGTGTAATTGGTGTCAACACATGTAATTGTGCATTATTTTAGACGAAACATTTTTAAATATTTTTCAGTAAAAAATATAAATTTCCTGGTTACCTATTATCTACAATATTTGTTTTCTTTTTCAAATGTAGAAGCATAGGTCCAATTTTTATTTTATTTTATTTTCCACTGTTTTTCCACTTTTGAGATTATTTTTTTCGATACGTTGCGAAGGTTTTACACCTTCATAATCGGGACAAATATATAAAAAAAATCATCATTATGGAATTTCACAATGTTAAGTTAAGCCTGTGTTCTGCAAGTTGGTACTTATGGTCTTTAAACTGTTACATTGTCCAAACAAAGTGGCGAGAAACTACGAGTGACCCAAAGAGCCATGGAAAGAGCCATGTAAGGAATAAGCCTTAGAGACAGAAACGATACGTTGAGAGAAAAAAAAGGTCACTAACATGATTCACCGGGTGACGACTCTAAAATTGCAATGGGCAGGTCACGTTGCCAGAAGCTCAGATGAAAATGGACAAGAAGACTGCTGACTTGAAGACCGTGGACGGTGAAATGAAGTGCAGGGCGACCGCAACTACGGTGGAAAGATGATCTGAACAGACACGTCGGAATAACCTGGATGCAGTCTGCACAAGACAGAGTGACGTGGAAGCGAATAGAGGAGGCCTTTGTCCAGAAGTGGACGGGAATAGGCCGAGGAAGAAGAAGAAGAAGAAGTTAAAACGACTTAAGTTAAGATCAAAAATTAATAGTGCAAATAGTAATCTGAATAAAACAGTCTTTTTCTAGAAGTTTTATTATATTTTATGGGTATGACATGTTTCGCCTTGCTGAGGTATTTTCAAATTATTTAATTTGAAGTTTTACATCATTGTTAAATAAATAATAAGTGAAAGTATATGTATAGATACCGTACACGTACGCGAATACAAAACGTTGGATCGATAAGGCTGTAATGTTACGTAAGCGAGCAAAAACCACCCTTAAAGAATTTGTAGAGGTATTTTTATCCTTAAATCCGTTTAATTCTGATGCATCGGAGAATAATCGCCATGAGTAGGGCTCGCGACACGTTGTCTTCTGGGCTTTTCCAAAAATAAATGATTTATTTCATCCATCTCGCCGCGTATTGATCCCACCGAGGCCACGCCCCCGCCCCCTTAGGACCGCCCCGAGACACGCCCCCTCGCCATTTTGTTATCGATTGCATGCCACCCGCACCCCCTGACTACCCCCCGGTGACATTACCTACCCACGGGAAAACTGTGCCGTTGAAAACCGTATCGACTACGTTTGGATTTTCACAGTTGTCGATACACCTGCGAAATCCGAAAGCTCTAATAACATAAACGAAAAGAGTTTTCGTTACTACCGTCATTCGGTTTTATTTATATTTATTTGATCTGATGTTTCAAAGGCCTTCATAACTATGTAATCTATTAATATCGTCAATGTAGTTTTCCCGACTATGAAATTCTAATAAATTCGAAATTATAACAGGTAGGGAAAAATTAAATGGGGAAAGCAATATTTTCATTTACTAATGTTGTATACAAAAATTGACCGTTTACAGTGGAGTTTTAGTACCAATCCTGATGTAGGAAGTGAATCATGGAATTGGCAAAAGAATAATGGGAGCAGAATAAATGCGTTAGATATGAGATTTCTTAGACGTTTGTGTTGCAAAACGATGTACCACAGACTTTCAAATGCTGATATAAGGAAGGAATGTAAAGCGGAAGAAAGCATTATGAACAAAATTATAAATGGATCGTTGCGTTGGTTTGGATAAATGAAACCCATTGATGAAGGAAGAATGGTTAAAAAATATTAGTTAACGGTGTGAATGGAGTATGGAGTCATGAAAGACCAAGGAAATCTTAACATGACCAGATTAATAAAAGTTTAAAATAATCGAATGATTATACTGAAATCTTTCGATGGAAGTTCATTTGAAGCTATAATCACATAAAACGATGTTTTTAAAAAAAAATATTATCTCAAATTTTAAAGGTCGGCCATGTTAGAAGTCGGAAGAATCGACGTGCGTGTGTGATTCGCTGTATGAATGTGGAGGAAGCTAAAGACGTGTGTCAGGATCGAGAAGTCGTATGCAGAAGGGGTATGCAGAAAGAATGGAAGGCCACACTTTTCTTTTCTGACATACTTCTCTTGCTGCCTCAGCATTCATACATCAATATTTGATTTGTTTGAGTTGAAGAATACCGAGGAAAATATGGCGTGACGTTCATCAAATTGAAAAGGTAGGGAATGTTAGAAGTCAGAAGAATCGACGTGTGTGTATTACTTGCTGTAATAATCTGTAGGAATCTTGAAAGATGTCTCAGGATAGAGGAGTACGGCGCGGCGTTCCATTCTCTCTGCCCACCCTTGCAACGATGCGGCGTTATGGTTTGTTGTTGTTGTATTATAATAACTCAGTCATTACGATTTCCAAGATATTAACAAATAATGATATTTTACATAAAGCCAGATGAATTATCAAAAACTTAGTTTTCATTAATATAAATCGGAACCAAATACGAGGTGTGGGCGGCAAGAAGCTATTATAGTTTAGTTTTTCACACTCAGAGTAAGGTTCACTTAACCCATGTATTATGTATTTCGGGATTTTACCTCCACTTTCTAAGAAAACCCTATCCAGCCTTCATTTATTTTATCTGTTAAGTCGGTCGATTAAAGGGCGTAATAGGACACTTACTATTTCATTAAAAATACAGCCTCCAATAGTGGAAATCTTTAAAATTCTTTTTAAGACTTCTTAAGAGAAAGCGAGAAAATGCCGAAATTGAGTTTCGTATCTGTGAGTACTTTTGTATAAATTAAATTAAGTGGTGCGTAAACTTTTTAAGTGAAATTTAGTAATGAATTATTTTCCGATTGTTTTAAAACATTTAAGTATACGTTAAGGGAAAAAAATCTGTTATCAGCAATATTAAATAAGATGTTGAAAAACAGATATTTGCTCCTTACCTGAACCTTTTGCTCGATATTTGAGGTAAATCTTTTTTTAGCTTATTTCATTCTCCCGATCGAGTAGAATAAGATCAAGAGTGAAAAAAGGGGTTGAATTCTTAAAAAAATAAACATTTTGGAGTTCCAGGAAATTGATTATTTCTTGAACAATGATGTAATACGCCATATTTTATAATTATTGTGATTTAAAACGCATGTTTTCAATAAGTTTGATTATATTTTATAGAAATGTCAGGTTTGGCCTTATAAGGCATTATCATTTAATAATACTTTAGCAAGGCTAAACATGTAATTGCCAACACATGTATAAAATTTCTCGAAAATTGGCGTTGTCTTTTTAATTAATTACATTTTGATCAATTAACATATAAAGTTTTTTTTAAAGATAATAAAGCAGTACACAATGTTTTTTTTGTACCGACCCATATGTATGGAATTGAGGCATGGAACTGGCACAGGAAGGAAGAATTTAGAATAAATGCAGATTGATAGATTTTCGAAAGCAAATATAAGAAATGAATGTATCGCGAACAAAATATTAAAATGGTCATTAAGATGGTTTGGACACATGGAAAGAATGAAAAAAGTCCGAAAGATACAGAAATTATATAGGAACAACATAAACATAATAAGAAATAGAGTAAGAGAAAAGAAATCGATCTGCGTGCATAACACGATTTATGATCGTTGAGGAAACGAGAGACTATATCAGGAAACAGTCCATCCCTTATGTATACCCCTTCAGCGAGACGGCGTGATGGTTAGGTAGTCAGTTTATTTAATTTATTTACCCATTAAAACACTTATTTAGTAGAAATATAACGTAAAAAATGTTAATTTAACTTAGTTATAGATAATCAAATAATTTTACTTTAATCACTTGATGGAAGTTAATTTTAAATAATAAGTAAATAAAACAATTCGTAAACGGTTTCGCCAGGCTCGAATGTATCGTCTGACCAGTCTATCAGTATGTCGATGCCAGGGAGCCTGGCGAAACCGGTCACTGTCGAAATAAAGACAAAAGTGTAAGTAGTTAAAAACATCGTTTTATTTTATTATTATTTAAGTTATATCATAAATGATGGATTTATTAACTATGAGCTCTTTATTAGCAATACTTCAATAGCTATATTAAATTAATATTTGTACATTAACTGTTTAAATTACCCTGGAAACAATTTCCATTGCAAAAATCGTAATAAATAGCTTAATTAACAGATACCGAGCTTCACTTTTCACACAATATAAACCACATCAAATTTCATTACCCGACGTTGTTAAACTGTTACTCAAGCAAGCGATTGCCGCTCGTGGGTAAAATGAACGATGACTTTGAATTGTAACAAATATACTGAGTGCACCAAGTTGGACGAGTGTAATACCATTCAACTAATGTGTTGTATTTAGAAAATATAATATAAAACACTGCTTTATCCACTTTAACACACAAACAAACAAACACAGAAACATAGAAACACAGAAACACAGAAACACAGAAACACAGAAACACAGAAACACAGGAACACAGGAACACAGGAACACAGGAACACAGAAACACAGGAACACAGGAACACAGAAACACATAAAAACACAAATACATAAAGACACAAACACACAAATACACAAACACAAAAACACATAAAAAAATAAAAACACAAACACATAAAGGCATATTTTTTTCTGCGTATTCATGAGAATATTATGAATAATCTTAATATAATCTTCTTTATCTTCTTCAGCCTTCTTCCCTCCATAGCTGGATTTATAGATCTTCCTTTTTTTCTGCACTCGTCCCTGTCTTATCTATTCCGCATATAGGTCGTTCTACCTATTCGGGCAATACATGTATATCAGTCCATCTTTTAGGTGGTCTCCTGACACTCCATTTTCTTTGTCCATGACCTCTATTGGAGTATTCTGGATGTCCCTGTCTGGCTATATGTTTACCACTTCACTGCTATCACTTCAATTAAGCTTACCGATCCACGATGAAGGAACTTTAATTTGGCATCTAATTTCTTCATTTTGTATTTTATTTCAAAGTCTCATGCCAAGCGGCTCTCCATGGATCGTTGTCCGCATTTCAATTTGTGGACACTATTTGCTGTGGGGGTAGCTGTCTCTAGACTGTATATCAGAATTGACAATATACATGCATCGATTTTTTTTTAAAACGAAGTGTTAATATAATGAACAATCATAAATATAATGAATAATCATTCAATCATTTTGGAACCAAGCACTAAAATTAAATTATTACTACCTTCAATAAAGCCCCAAAGGCCAGCGGTCTAATTAATAGCATAAATATTCCATCTTAAGTTCAGAGCGGCGCTGGGGTGTACGGAAAACCCGCAGTCATATTAAATCAAGTACTTCCGGTGAAAGGGACATATTATTAAACTTCCCCGCGGCCGCTAGGGGTGCTGCCTTCCATATCCGGTCCCGGCAAGCCGGAACCACCCACAACGGAAGCTGTCACAATACACAGCGCAAGAAATGTAAAGTGGCATTAGCGCTGCATCCTTGCGATAGTCTTTTTATTATTTTTATTGAAAATGTTCGTTTATACTTTGGCTTCTTTAGAATCACTTGTTCTTTTCTACCACAGAAATGTGTCATTCGTTTAAAAAAAAAAAAACTATACAATTGTTTGTGTGGATATTTTCAAATTGATTCTATGTTCTTTTGAGGACCAATTCGCTCTAGAGTTATTAGGACAAGTAGTTCTTGTATTGTCATATACTGCAACACTAGTAACAATTGTATTACACCATGATAAATTAACATTTTTCAAAATAATGAATACGAATGAAAACGTTAGTTTTCTAGAAGTTTTATTATATTTTATGGGAATGAAATGTTTCGCCCATCTAAGGCATTATTAAATGTGTTCGGTCAATCAAAACACATTTGATAATGCCTTAGAAAGACGAAATGTGTTTTGATTGACCGGACACATTTGATAATGCCTTAGAAGGGCGAAACATGTTAATCCCTTAAAACACAATAAAACTTTTAGAGTATTAATTATTTAATTTCGAGTTTTACATCATTGTTCAAGAAACAATAAATACCATTTTTTTATTGATGCTTTACGTCCTGTAGGATTGTTTTGAATATTTTTAAAACTTATCTTATTACATCTTATATTAAAACTTTCTAATATTTATACCTTTAATTTTAATAATTTAAAATTAATATTTTCTTCTATGTTCGCCATCACTTTGTGTTGTGGATTCATATTTGAATAACTTTTCGGAATCACGACAATTTTATGTGCTTTTCCCAAATTTTCAGGGCACAAACTTTCCTTAAAATTCATACACCAAAGAACGGAAGTTTGTGTCCCGAAACAAGTTTGTGAAAAGCGCAAAAAATGGTGTTATAATACAATGTTTCCAAAGAGTTATTCCAATAAAATAAATAACTTTAACATCAAGAGATCAACAGAAACAAAACCAGTCTTATGACAGGACATTTTTCTTAATGATGTCGGGAAAACAGCACGGTTTAGAAAACACAAAAGACTTTGTAAAATTGAGTTCTAAAATCAGTGCCGAGGATGGATGTGAGAAAGAAACAAAAAGACGAATCGCTATAACCAGAAATGATCAAGCTCGATTGAACAAAGTCTGGAAAGATCGAACTATTTCCAATTCCACCAAAGTTAAAATAATGCGCACCCTCATATTCCCGAATTTTTTTATGCTGCTTAACTTGGACAGTGACCGCGTCAGAGTAACGCATTTAAAATGTGGTGTTGGCGTCGCATGCTGAGGATACCGTGGACTGCATAAAGGACGAAAGACTCAGTCCTCAATGAACTCAAAATCACAGGAAGACTATATGTAATATGCAGTTGGCGAGAATTGAGTTTATTTGATCACATTGCCACAGGTATGTCACAGAAAGTGTTCCAGACAAAAGAAGTAGAGGCAGATCTCCAGCGCGGTGGTATGACCAGATTAAGGAGATGACCGGAAGAAACCTCTACTTAAGGAGAATATTGGAGGCTATTTAGTTAGATAGATCACGACCCTCAGTAATAAGGAATCGAAGAAAGAAGAAGATGTTACCTTTGACCATTTGTTATTAATTATTAGTCAGGTTTTTCCATTTTTGAGTTCTATTTCTCGACATGTAATGAGAGTTTTGTACCTTTATCACCGGGAGAATGATATAAACTCAGTTACTTTATACTTGTATTAATTAAACATAAAAAATAAACACACTAAGTGTCTTGGCACGGTACCAGCGCTCTGTAAATTATTTAGGTCACCATACTAGAAGTTTTTTATGGGAAAAAAATTTCATTTCTTTCGCCTTGCTAAGGGATTATCAAATGTTTTAGCAAGGCAAAACATGTCATTCTGATAAAATATAATAAACTTGTAGAAAACATAATTGGAAACACACTTAATATATAATAATAAAGAAATTTTCGATAATTTTTTTTTCATTTTTCTAGAAAACATGTTTTCATTATTAATCATAAGTAATCAGATAATAAAATTATTTTACTGAAATCTCTTGATGGAAGTTCATTTTAAATAATAAAATAAAACGATGTTTTTTAACTACTTCCACTTATGTCTTTATTTCGACAGCGACCGGTTTCGCCAGGCTCGCTGCCATCGACAGACTGGTCCTCCAGTGATGACACCAGTCTGTCAATGCCAGTGAGCCTCGCGAAACCGGTCGCTGTCGAAATAAAAACAAAAGTGGAAGTAGTTAAAAAACATCGTTTTATTTAATTATTATAAGTAATCAGATTTCTTAGGTCATGCTCTATGTTTCATATCTTCAATAGCGTGGCCGAATATACAGCCTTATAATTAGAATAAAATTATATTTAGTTTACCAACCTTTCATTTTGTTCATTACATTAAGTAAGTCCTAATTTAAAAATTCAACTGACTATTCACTGTTTTATTATTTTTATATTAATTTGAATCACGCGATGCCTTGCGATCGTCACACTATTTATGAACTTTTTAAGGTCATATTTAGAATTGATTGTGAATCCCTCACCTGGCATGTCCTGCGTCCCGTGTGCGGTTGGTCACGACAGCTGTAGCCTTGAGCATCCCTCCGTACAACCAACCCTAACAACCCCTAGCACACTACCGCTGACCTTCGAATAGTAAACGTGGGGTAAAAAAGCATTGCCAATATTCGGTATTTTCACGCAAGAATTCGTTTTATTTCTGTAAGGCTTATCACGTAATTTTTAATTCGTTTTGAAATTCTAATATTTTCAATTGGGTCATCACGCCGTTTCCTTGGAGGAGTAGGCTGAGAGAATGAACAGACACACTAATCTATCCTGACATGGCCGTCCTCTATTTTTTTTTCATTTACAATACTTGTAAACAACTCTTTGTTTGCTTGTATACAAGTTTATTAAAACTGTTTAAATTCAAATTCGAAAATCATATTTTCATACTTTGCTGGAGCCCATAATATTTAAGGAAAATGAAATTCATATAAAAAAAATTATAACATCTGTCAAAACTAAACGTTGCAAAATAATGTTCTCATTTTATTAAATGCAACTCGTGCAACTTCAATTCTGCATTTTATTTCAATGTCCAGGTCAACCGCTTTAGTGATAATGCTGCCAAGGTATTTAAATTGGTCGACCATTTCAACATTCGCACCATTAAATTGCAGAGTGGATGAAAAATAGTTAAGTCGTCGTCTTTCACATAAATTATTATAAAACTTCTAGAAAATATACGTTTTCAATAGTATTAATTGGTTATATAAAGTCTATATGGAATGTTTCGATTATAATCACTAACATTGTAAACAATTTTATAATGGTCATAAGAAAGGTGGAATGGGGAATGTTGTAATTACATAAAGCGTGCGCTTAACCCAACCAATGACAGGTCATAAGTCCTGTAAACACTTCGATCACCATATTCAGTTTCCGGTTTGCATCTTCGTCTCTATTGAGATAAAATTAATCCTTGAATTTTATAATATTTTCAATATCTATATAATATCACTGAGGAAGGGCTGGGTAGTCCGAAACATGTCTGATATTTAATTTTAATTTGTTTAAAAAGTAAGTGTTGTATACAAAGTATATAAAAAAAGAAAAATATAAAACATCTTCAACCCAAAGTATGGCGAACATAAAAGAAATTAACATATAATTTTATATAAAGCTTTTTGCGAACTTTTAAAAGCATGCGACTACAACAGCTATTTTATGTAATAACCTGTTTTCTTCTTCCTCCTGGGGCTATCCCAACTCATCGTCTGTGTTGACTATTGGAGTCGGCTCTTCTCGATCTCAGGCTGTACTTCTTACGGCTGTACTTGTATTAACTTTTTATCTGTGATTAACTTTTTTTTTTACTTAATTCGCTTTTCTATTATTTAAAGAGTCAACCCTATGATTTGAATGAAATAAAAAGGATCCGTAACAGGAAACACGCAAAACAATTTAATAAAACAATCCAGTCAGAAAATTGGAAAAGTACAACATGAGTAAGGGATGAAAAATCTTTCATCAATCTTCATTTTCGTTTCCTTCCTTCCGGCGCGTTCGCTTTAAAATTCACCCCCACGTATTTAGCAGGGGTTGGTACATGACCAGCCTTCCGATCAACCCTGCACCCCAGGGCTTCAGATGGAAGGCGTGCAATATATAATAATGTATTCCACTTTTCAAATCTATCTGGCTGCTTTTTTATGAGAATTCTCTGTTTGTGATTCTAATGCAAAACTGAAGATATTCTTTGAAATATGAATATACAATAAAACATGTTTTGAGTTTGGAAGGTTTACATATGTAAATATTCAAATTCATAATGTTATTTTAAATTTCTTAAAAGTTAAAATGTGAATAATAAAAAGAGTTCTTAATTAAATAATAGCCATATAGGATTATGTATTAAATTAATTGTTAAATGAAATATACGGATATAGTCGTGTTTCAATGTTCTATCTTATTCTTCTTCTAGTGCCGTGTCACTCCCTCCTAACGTTGACGATTACTGCAGCGAAAGTATCTCTGTCCTGCATCACTTGGAACAGTTTCATAACTCTGCTCATTTCTATCTATTTTCTTGTATTTCGCAACCAAAACAACTACCTTCTACCAACTCTTCGACGTCCATTTATTTTGCTCATGATTATCAGCCGAAGGAAGTGGTATCTTTCTCCCCTTAGCACGTGACCTAAATATGAGACCTTTTTAACCTTCACACTCGACATTAGCTCTCTATTGACTCTGGATCTCTGTAGTACGTCAGACATTATTAATTACTTACGCGCCCTTGAGATGATTAATTCATAAAAATGGCGCTCTATAAATCATCCAATTTATTATTATTATTATTATTATGAGTCTACGGTATGCGGAGCATTCTGCGGTATATCCCCATATCAAACGCTTCCAACCGTTTCGTTACATTCATTTACAGAGTCCAAGTTTCACAGCCATAAATAATATAACAAAGTAATAGACCATGTATGTCATTTAACCATTCTTTCAAATACATATAATTTATATATGTCATTAACACGCTATAAGAGTGGTTATGGAATTGTATATACGAGTATATAATAGTTTAAAGACATATTATATTTTTATTATTCATATCATTTATTTTTATTTGTTATTTTATTTTATATCATTGTATTTTATATAATTTGTTTTTGATTTATTTTGTAGGCGTTGGACGATCGAAGTGTGCGCGGGAGATGCCTATTGGTGGCGATGAGGTTCGCAACCCATCACACCGCGTCTCTCGCGGGGGCGAAAAGAGAAGGATGGAGTGCCGCATCGATTAAAGTGTGGCAGTCTATTCTTTCTGCCTACCCTCTCGGGGAGACGGCGTGATGGTTAGTTAGTTAGTTAGTTAGTTGTCGGAGTTTCCGGTTAAAATCATCGTTGCAAAATAAGGTTCTGATGCAGCTCGTGCAACTTCAGTGATCTATACAGAAATAAAGGTAACACTAATGCTTGTGTCATGGTACTGGTAATGAATATTGGTTTATTAAATCACTTGTCATATCGCATGTTGCTCCCGCTAGCAACTCACGCTCAGATTCCTCTGGTATTGATTATCATCGCAGAGCGGCGCATCCCCTGTGATCCGATACAGTTAGCACGTTAGCCCGCGGCGTCTCCGCCACTGCCACCCCGCCGACCGTCCCCCCGGCTAATACACGTCAGGGTAAACATGCAAATTCCTGCCGCGGGGATGGGGCGCGTTGCACACGACATTTTGTTTAGTGCTGTTCCTCCAAATATACAACCGGTTCACTTCAACATTATCTATCGTAAACTAATGTGGTTATTTCACACAATAATTGTATATAAATATTTTTAGCCTAGACTTAGACTGTAATTCTTCTTCTTCTTCTTCTTCAAGTGCCCTGTCGGGCCCCCGGCGAACCTTTCCCTGTCCTGCGCCGCTCGGAAAAGCTCCTCCATACTTCGGATGCCGTTCCATTCCCTCACGTTTCGCAGCCAGGACATTTGTCTCCTACCGGGCCCTCTGCGTCTCTCAATTTTCTCCTCCAATATCAGTTGGAGAAGGTGGTACTTTGTAAAGAAGACCCAGATGTGAAATCTTCTGAACCTTGATAGTTGATAACAGTTCCCTGGCAACTCTAGCTCGCTTCAGGACATTGTATTGGTAACCATGTCTGTACAGGGAATTCTGGGCATTCGGCGATGGAGCCACATTTCAAATGCTTCCAGTCTGTTCATTGAGATGACTTTCAAGGTCTACGTTTCACATCCATACAATAAAACAGACCACACATAGCATTTGATCATTCTCTGGCGGTGCATTCTTTATCTATAATTAATCCGACAAATTAATATACTTCTTCTTCTTCAGCATGTTGTGGCTATCCACTCCCTGGCGTAGACCTCCTCTCGTATTTTCCACTCCCCTTTTTCCTGAGCGATCTATATCTAGGCACTTCCCGCACTCTTCCGGATATCGTCGCGCCAACGCAACTATGGGCGCCCAACTACACGTTTTGCCGTTCTCGGGTACCAGCACAGCAATCGCCTTGTCCACTTTTCATCTGGGTCACGAGCGACGTGTCCAGCCCAACGCCACTTAAGAGTTACGGCCATCTTGATGACGTCGGAGACCTTTATCCTGGCTGGTATGTCCTCATTACTGACTCTGTCCCGCAAGCTAATACCCAAAATAGCTCTCTCCACTTCTCTCTGTGACTGTTCTCTCACTTTTTGTGACATTGTGACTGTTTCAATACCATACCCGAACACTGCCAGAACACAGACCAATCAATACCAATTTTATATTTATTATTATGTTCATACATGGTTATATTTGTTTCTAATTCAATTTGTTTTATTTATCTTTAATTAGCACGAATGATCAAAATAGAATTGGAATTAACTATTTAAAATGAATTAAACACTCTTCCTTTACACTTTTTTTTTGACATGATACGAAGAAATCGTACCCTCATCATCGGGAGGACGATATAAATAGTAAGCTAATTTTATATCGCATTTTAAAATAAATTAATTCGCTCTCCAGATGGTGAAAGAATTATACTGTCGAAAAACGTCTAAAAAAAACGAAATAGAAAAAATCAGTATTTAAATTCATTATTTTTTATGGACTATTTATATCGTCCTCCCGATGATAAGGGTACGATTTCTTCGTATTATGTCAAATAAAAATACGAAAGTGTAAAAAGAGAGTGTTTAATTCATTTTAAATAATTAAATCCAATTATATTTTCTTTAAATTTGTACAGACTTTATCATTAATAACTTGTGAAATGTTAAATTATAAAAAAAGACCGAAGAAAACGTGGCACCATCAAATAAATCATATATTGAATGTCGGCCATGTGAGGAGTCAGAGAAATCGACGCGTGTGTATGACACGATGTATGAATGTTGGGGAAGCGAGAGAAATATGTCAGGAAAGAAAAGTGTGGCAGTCCATTCTTTCTGCCTACCCCTTCGGGGAGACGGCGTGATGGTTAGTTAGTTAGTTAGTTAGTTACTAAATGTTGTTCGATGCTACAACCGGTTCGTGAACCGGAACAAACTCAGGAAGAACAACAGTAATTTTTTTAGCGTGTTTTACCATTCTGTGGGTAAAAGTGTATCGACTTAAAAAAACATGCCGTGTTTTGAATGGCAAGACAATATTAAGATTGTGTTGTTTTATACTTGGAGATACCATTAACGTAATATTGTACCCAACAGTAATAACAAGGGTTGCTTGGTAAATATAAAATATTTATGTGTTTTATAAATATGTGTACAATTAATTACTTGGGATTTATGATATAAAATTGTTTAATTAAACGCTGTTTTGTTTAACTAAACAGATCATTGTTTGTTTAATTCCTATGAACGTTTCGCTACAGAGTAATGTTGGCTGAAATCCTAATTTTGTTTGGTATTAAACAAACATTATCAACGGGCAGTAATTTCGTTTACACATTTACATAAATCACAGATGTAGACATCAAATAAATAATAATCATAGTAGGCTCGTTTATATGTATTTAAATATTTTAAACAACGTGTTTTCTATAACAATCAATTTGATGACACACAATTAACACTTTTATGCAAAAAAAAATATGGTCGATGAATGCTTACTAACTAACTAACCATCACGCCATTTCCTCGGAGGCAGAGAGGATGGATCGCTACAATGCTCTGTCCTGGCATTCCGGCTTCGAATGTGGCCGTCTTTTAGTAATTTATTAATTTGGCCATGCCATGTTTTCCTCGGTCGTCCTCGGCTTCTTTTTCCACTCACGCTGCTTGTGTACAACTTTTTTAACATTCTACTCTCATCCATTCGTTCCATGTGTCCAAACCATCAGGGATTCTTTTTTAATTTTATCCACGATGCAGTCATCTGCCTTACATTTCTTTCTTATTTCATCGTTCGGTAATCTATCATACAACGTTTTCTCGCACATTCTTCTTAGTGATCTCATTTCTCCGGCGTTTATCCTGCTTTCATCCTTCTTTTGGCAGCTCTAAGCTTCACTTCCATACATGCGGGTTGGCACTAGAACTCCATTGTGTATTGCCATCTTTGCTTCTGTGGATATATTTATATTTGCAGTAATGACTTTGAGTGCGCCATTTATTTTATTCCCAGCACCGACCCTTCTTTCGACGTCTTTCTCAATTTTTCCGTCTCTTGTAAACATGCTTCCCAGATACGTAAATTCGGTTACTTTAAGAATGCCTTTAACTCTTTTCTGTTAACATGTGGAAAATTGCCGATCCAAGATCCGATTGAATATGTAAAATAAAATAAGTATTTTGACCCGCGTTAGACGGGAATAGGTTAGGTTAGGTTAGGTTAGGTTTAGTTAGTTAATGCCTTTAACTATTTTCTGTTAACATGTGGAAAATTGCCGATCCAAGATCCGATTGAATATGTAAAATAAAATAAGTATTTTGACTCTCGTTAGACGGGAATAGGTGATCTATCGATGAGAACGTCAATTGAGCAAGAAAGCCAACGTGGAGCCGTATGAAGCCGATTTCATTGACTGTTCTCGCATCTAGCGCCTTCTTGCGGAGCGTAATTCGTATCACCACAAACCCCCCTTCCAGTGACTATGTTACGACATAATATTAAGGTGCTTATGCTATGAGCCTCGTCTCAACAGACGTTTTAGAAAACTCGCTATATGTCGTTATGTCGTTGGCCTAACGCCAACAAATATATACCGCCGATCTTTTCAAGGCTTGATTAAGTATTTTAATAGTCATTTAGTTTTAGCAGTAATAAAGCTTGGACTTTTACACGTATTAACAACTGAACTTTATTTTTTATTTTTAAAAGACTAATATCAAGGATTTACATCAATGATATTAGAATTTATTTTACAATCTTCAATGTGAGCAGAAAATTGCTCATTATTATGAAGAAGGAATCTGGTCGTGTCCAGATGTCCCCTGGATCAGGAGCCAAGCGTTCTATCCCCTAGACCACCACCCGGATCTTTTTTGTTCACATGCAGTAGGTAATCTATAAAAAAAAATCATCCAGAATAAAGAATAAACTATGCTACAATGCTTTTAATGTTGACTCTAGATTAACTCAAAATCCAGCTAAATATGAGAAAAACAACGTATTCTTGGGCAATACTAGCATTTTCCTCCGTATCAATGCATGGTACATTCAACAACTACTTCTTATAAAAAATATTTTCATTTCGAGTGTGTTTTCTATTTTATAATTTTTTTTCGTGTCTTGTTAAGTTCTCATACTCTCAATATTAAACTCGCAAAACAGCTTCTTCGTAAGGATGATTCATTCATCAATGTTTTAGGCCAAGATATCTTTATTCTACTTCAAGTTATCCATCAATATTTTTTTTATAATTTATTATTATTCCTTCGTAAATGATCCAAATCTTCTTTCTGCCTACCCCTCCGGGGAGACGGCGTGATGGTTAGTTAGTTATTTAATTAGTTTGATATATTATTGTAACACCAGATGATGTCAACATAGGTTGACAAAACAGCTGTTGCGAAAAAAAAATTATACGTAAAAAACATAGTTTTATAATTTAACAGTTTACGAATTCAAGCATTAATTGTATCAAAATAGAGACGAAGATGCAAATTGGAAACAGAATATGGTGATCGAGGTGTTATACAGGACTTATGACCTGTCATTGGTTGGGTTAAGCGCACGCTTTATGTAATACAACATTCCCCATTCCACCTTTTCTTATGGCCACCTTGTCTGACAAATTTTTGGAAGTTGTATATATGTTAATCTGTAACACCACACTTCACATGGTAGTTTCAATCTACACACTAGCGCCATCTATGAAGATTGGATTTTAAGCATTAAGCAGAAGATCTTTTTAACGCAATGTGAAAGGCTACCGCCATTATCGTATTGCTAGATAACGCCTGGATATGTCACTCCAATTTTTATGCTATAACTTGGACCAGTTTTTGTTTTTACAACATTTTGAATGTATACAAATACTTGTAGACGAATACTGGTTTTTACCCAATGAGAATTGAATTGATAACCCGCAATGGGTAAAATTCAGTATTCGTCAACAAGTATTTGTATACATTCAAAATGTTGTAGTTTGAAAATTATTTATGATAAAGTCTGTACACGGTATACAAATAATTTTTAATTGTATTTACATCTAGAATGCCTATATGCAGTGGCGTGCCTAGGGTCAGCCATTAAGGCAAGCCAAGGAATTATAATATAAATAAATGTTCGTAAAGAAATTATACAACCGTTCTTTTCATAACATTTTTGCACATAACGTAAATGACAGATAACATTCTGACAGTTGAAATGAAGTTCGTGACACATCGAATAGTAACATACTTCAGAGTGATAAAGCCCGGCTTCAAATCCATACAAAAAATTGTAGATATCTTCTGGTATATATGCACCTAGATATATGATTACAAGTCAAAAATACGTAAGAGCGACAAGGATCCTTTTACATTTTGCAAGCCCAATATGAAGCTCATCGAAAACATGAAACAAAACATGTGGACGTAGGCGATTTCGCGGGCATCTCACCTACGGTACGTATGAGTGAAATAAAATATGGCGCGTATGATTGGAACAAAACATACACTTAGGTCATTTCTGCGCATGTCAGCGGAGTCATTTGCAACGCAACGAATTAAATCTCTTTAACTCGAGCGAAAATTCAAAATATTATTTTATTCGTAGACGGCTCAAACGCGCAATCAACGTCGTTTCATTATAGATATTTTAAGGCAAGCCCGGCTTTTCGGCTTGTATGGAAGTCCCGCCACTGCCTATATGGTAGACTCGCTATCTTCAGCGGTGACAAAAAACCACTGCACAGTTGTCTTGCTGATTCACTAAAATGTTTGAAAGCGTATGTCCTCAATGAATATATAAAGTTGACGATTCAAGATAGTCGTACAGACTAAACCAGAAGTCGGCAAACAAAGGAAGAATTGTAGAGAGGAATCATGAATCGTGCATTTCATAAATTTAGTACCTTGCGCCTCCGTACTCAGTAGGGGCAGAGTGGTATTAAATATTCATGGAGCTAAATATAAAGGGGTCGCGCCCCCTGCGAGCCCTGAATGACAATCGTCTGCACTGCACAGGGTGACACGTTAATGGAGGTAATCTAAGATACTTCAAAAATTATGTAATAAATATAAAAATTATAATAACAAAAAGCATAAATAATAATAATTATGACGTATTTTTATAAATTAAAATATCTTTTTGTTTCTTGGATTTATACATATATACATCTTTCAATCTTTCATAGAATGGTTGGGGCAGGCAACAAAATGAATGGTGCACTTAAAGTTGTCATCGCAAACAAAAACCTATCCAAAAAAGCTAGAATGGCAGTGCACAATGGTGTTCTTCTACCGACCCTTATGTATAGAAGCGAAGCATGGAACTGGAAAAAAAAGGATGAAAGTAGAATAAATGCAGTAGAAATGAGATCTCTTAGACGAATGTGGAGATACTCTGTGTGTGATAGAGTGTCGAATGAAAATATAAGAAATGAATGCGGTGCGAATGATGGTGTCATGAACATAATAATGAAAGGATCATTAAGATGGTTTGGACATATGAAAATAATGAATAAAGAAAGAATGGTAAAAAAATTATATGTTAATGATGTAAATGGAACCAGAAATAGAGGAAGACCGAGGAAAACGTTGCACGATCAAATAAATCAAATATTGAATGCCGGCCATGTGAAGAGTCAGAGAAATCGACGCGCATGCATGACACGATGTATGAATGTTGAGGAAGCGAGAGAAATATGTAAGGAAAGAAATGTGTGGCAGTCCATTCTTTCTGCCTACCCCTTCGGGGAGACGGCGTGATGGTTGTTTTTTTATACATCTTTCAAAAATTAGTCACACGTGGTGGTCGTAAGATGGCGGAATGGGGAATGTTGTTAACATAAAGCGATCGCTTTACCCAACCAATGACAGGTCATAAGTTCTGTAAACGCCTTGCTGTAAATATTCTGTTTTCAAAAAAACATTTGACATCTTCGTCTCTATTGAGATATAATTAATCCGTAAAAATTAAAATATCGTTTTTTTTCAGTTGTGAATGTATTTTTTTCACCCTCATCATCGGGAGAACGATAAAAATGATATATTAGTTTAAATAATTGCGTAGATTTTCACGGTTGGCAGCAATATGTTTTGTGTGATTTTGGGTAACAGCTAGTGATTTCTCCTTCTCGACCGACGTGTCGGAGATCGTTGCAGTCTCCATCTTAAGGGTTATGTACATAGGTGGTAAATGTGGTCATTACCACCACCAAGAACATTATTGTAAATAAATATTAAAGTAAATATAAGTCATCCTGTATCCCTTTACTTCAGACAAATCCTTGAAGTAATTTTCACCACCAAAACTAGATTCAAATAGAATGGGAATAAAGGACGTGACGTAGCAAAATAGCCTTACTTTTATTTAAAAACTAACAACTAACCATCACGCCGTCTCCCCGAAGGGGTAGGCAGAAAAAATGGACTGCCACACTTTAACCGATGCGGCACTCCATTCTTCTCTTTTCGCCCCCGCGGGAGACGCGGTGTGATGGGTTGCGAACATCTTCGCCACCAACAGGCATCTCCAGCTCTTTTATTGATATTTAAAAAAATCTTAAACTACTAGAATTTTTTTTAATTTGAGCTATTTTAAATTTCTGCTTAAGTACCCGTTTGTTTTTGATAATGAGACACATGTTTCCGGTTTTATAACATAATGTTTGAAAACTTATTTCGATGTATCCAACAACTATAATGATATTACTGAAATCTCGTGATAGAAGTTCATTTTATATAATAATTCAATAAAACGATGCTTTTTTTAAGTTCTTTCACTTTTGTCTTTATTAAGACAGCGAACAGTTTCGTCAGGCTCGCTGGCGTCGACAGACTGGTAATATATTAATTCATATACTGCATACTCGTATATAATTATAATAATTGTTAAAATATTGTACAATTATTTTATAATATATCTTTTTTGGACTTTATTAGCATTTTAGCTATGGTCAAACAATAAATTTATAAAAAAATATCTTTACGGTTCCACAGTGTTAATGATTAAGGTATATCTAAATTCAAAAATTTAATTAAATAGACACATTATTTTATTACGTTAAAACCAGTGTAATAAACGAATGATTAACCATAAATCATAGAAGAGGAAATGTATTAAGAATTGGAAATAAACATTAATTCATACATTAAACCTTACGTATATTTTAATTTGAGGCACGTGTCTAAAAATTACTTCCCTAAAGTAAGAAATGATTTTTTTTAAATTCCTCCACAATATTACACAACTTGTATATACGAATACAATACCCAGCAGTATTTTATAAACATGAAAATAAATTAAAACACTGTTGCTCAAGCGATCGCCCTGACCAACCGCTTTATACTACCAACCGATGAAACCGGTTGGTAGTACTCGTATAAAGCGATCAGCGTTAAAAGTTGAAAAAATATTTAGTTTTTAAAAGAATATTGAAAAAAAAATGCACCGGATACAGAAAGTATAGAAATAGTATCGTTGACATTTATTGTTATTTTGTATGTATTAGAATTTTTTAAGCAAAATCGTTTTTTATATCTTCTTCTTCTTCTTCTTCTAATAGTGCCGTGTACCTTCTCCCGGCCTGGAGATTTTCTGTAGGGATTAATTTCCCTTAGCTGGTGGGTCTCGGTTTTGTGCTGCATACGCCCTGCGTCTTCTCCTTGCCTGCTATGACCCTAATAGTAAGGTCAGTGATCACATCTCTAGGGACTCGCAGAATCACGAGGACGCCAGGGAGTCGAACCAACTGGAAGTCTTTCTATTGTCATGCAAGCTGGCGTTTCACGGAATTTAATAGAAACATACCTTCCAGCAGGGTATGTCCTACTGTGGCACTTAAAACATTCGAGTACCGTTTTTATATAAAAAGAATGTTATGTACTATATTTATTTCAACAAGGATTAGTAAAACGAAGCAAACATTTTGTAATATAATAGAACCTGACAAAATTCTAAGTAAACATTTATTTAAAACCGAATAATGTGAAATGTATGATATGATATTTTAAGATAAAATAAACAGTAATATTCTAAATATTTTTTTGTCACAGGGGAATCATAATACACATATATTTATAGTTTTTTTTTAAAGAAAATAAATTGAAGATTTCATGCTACAAATATAATTTTTCTGTCTACCTAAAATAAGATAATTTGACTCTTGTCATTCCATCGCAAACATTGTTACCTAAACACCCTTCACTCCCCCCCCAACCTTGACTCCCTTATTATCAGAATAGGGTGTCTAACAAAATCCCCGCAGGGCGCCACCTGCCGTAGACAGCCCTTTGAAAAAGCTCTATTACTTTTGGTACTACCTGTTTTCAGATTGGTATATCTTTGTGTTGGAACCGAGTCTTGTTTTGGGTACAAATAATTATATTTTGCGAACGACAACTTGTTAAATGTTTTTTAAGGCTATATTGCCATAAAATGCTTGAGTTTTCGTGTTTGTTTTATTTCAATATGAAATCAGAATAAAAAACGTTGTTTTCTGTGCAGCGTTTTAAAGTTATTTTAGAGCATTCTGTTTTCAATACAATGGAATTGAAATTGATTACAGCTGACCTATTTAAATATAATGTTTGAAAAATTGATACTTTTATTTTTAATATAACTGAATTTAAACATTATATGTCATATAATTTGGTCCACTGGTTGGCCTCCCCTGTTAGTCATGTTAAAAAACATCGTTTTATTTAATTATTATTTAAAATGAACTTCCATCAAAAGATTTAAGTTATATCTTTCGATTCCTTGAAACTATTGTATTCCCCTAGAAAATATCCAAATAAAGCAGAATATATTAACCTTAATAAAATGATGAATTTTTGTATGAAGCACTTAATTTGTGGCATGACATTATTTTAAATAATTTAAAACGCTTGTATAGTTTATTAAATCATATATTTGATTTTTTCCAGGTCTATAAACACTTGATTGACCTCATTGGACACCCGTGCAAATATATCAAAGTCGTCACAGCATATGGGTCGCTGATGACTTGGTGGTGAAATATGAAGTGGTTGGGATACTTCCAGCAAATGTAAGTAAAAAAATCGAAAACAGATTCTCTCTCGATTTGTCTGTTGCCATGAATTGATCATGCCACGATTTCCTCGATGTATGATTACCTAACGATGTAAATGGAACTAGAAATAGAGGAAGACTGAGGAAAACATGACACGATCAAATAAATCAAATATTGAATGTCGGCCACATGAGGAGTCAGAGAAATCGACGCGCGTGCATGACATGATGTATGAATGTTGAGGAAACGAGAAAAATATGTCAGGAAAAAAAGTGTGGCAGTCCATTCCTTCTGCCTACCCCTTCGGGGAGACGGCGTGATGGTAAGTTAGTTAGTCAAGAAATCTGGTCTTGTACAAGCTTGAACTCATGTATCCTGGATCAGGAGCCAAGCGTTCTGACCCCTTCGCCACCACCCGATGAACTGTGGGTATCATAAATATGTAAAATATATGTTTTAATGCAAATACGACAAATTTACGTTGAAAATATTGTATCCTTATATTTTTTACGCAAAATTGAGTGATAATTTCGAATTTCAAACAATTTACGAAGAGCTCGTGAAGTTTTATACAAAAAATGAGGAAATTCATAAAAAGGCGAAGTAAAGTTTAATTGGCCCTTAGCTATAGGGGGGGAGGGGATAAAATATGGAATAAGCGATAAAATATGCCCGAAGAATTTTTATACTCGGCTAACGGTTTCAATGTAAAAGAATTTCCAAGATTTGAATATTTTATATAACACTTTGCTAACCAGAGCGACGAATGAAAACGTGTACGATTTTATGATAACAAAAATTATAATAAAAATTCCACAAAATCGGATTTGTATGTATTTACGATACTTATTTAATCATTTTTCTTCTGGTCGACTGCTCAAATCTTGTAAATATTCGATTAAAAGGTGCCGGCTGACATCTGCATACCTATTTTCAAATAGGTTATTTTATTTGATGTTTTTAAATAATAAATCAATCAAATATTATATTTAATGTCGGTCACGTGAGGAGTCGGAGAAATTAACGGGCGTGCATGATACGATGTATGATTATTGAGGAATCGAGAGGTGTGAGTCAGAAAAGAATAGTGTGGTGGTCCGTTATTTTTAATTTCTTGAACAATAATATAAAACCCCGCATGATATTGTTAATATGAATGAATACGTTTGTTTACTAGAAATTTTATTACAGTTTATGGAAATGACATGTTTTGCCTTTCGAAGTTGTGATCAAATATTATTTTAATAAACTGTAATAAAATTTCTAGAAAACAAAAAACTTTAACACCATCCACATCTGTACTAATTTCTTATTCTATCGAGCCTAGTATTCGTCTTCTTCTCAGCGCTACATCCCGGTGTGGAATTTAGTCTCCTCCACAACAGTTCTCCACTGGCTCCCGGCTCTGGCCATCTTTCTTCATTCTCCAGATTTTTCTAATTTCTCCCACCAATCTTCCACGCAGTCCATCCCATCGTTGTCATGGTCTGCCTCGTGGTTTCTTTTCGCGCGCCACCCATCTGGACATAATTTTCGGTGCTATACCTTCTGGCATTCTTTCTACATGGTCAGCCTACTGTAGGCGTTGAGACATACAGATTCTTCCCACTTCTTTCAAGCTAAAGATTTCTTTTGATTCTGTAAGTTCCATCCTCCAGTGTGGGTCCAAAATGCTAGCTTGCTTTCTTGTTGCTGTGTTAGGGACCATGTTTCACAGCCGTTAATGATTTCCAAGCCTGGTCACTCGAATTAAATGAAATTAAGTATTTGAATGTAAGAAACACTTCAATACGAAGACGGTCGGGAGTATCGAATGTCATCGAAAAGGAAGCTTAGCTCAAATCCTCATTTGCAGGACTTGTTGCTGGACTGGGAGACCAAAGATGGACAAGAAGGGTATTCGTATGGAGACCTCGTGAAGATAAAAGCAGAGCGAGCTCCACGCGCGATGGTCTGATGATAGAAAGAAAATTGCTGGTGATATGATGCAGAAGGCGCGACAGGATGCAGAGCGTGTTGAGAAGAACGGGGGAGGTCCAGCGTTGGACGGCATCAGCTGTATATGTAAAAGTAAGTTCTATAAGTAAGTGTCTGAAATCAAGAAACTTTTCAACAATAATGAATGAAAAAATGTTTTACATCGTATGTATCAAAGGAAATTAGTTTTTTTTAAACTTTCATTATTTATTTATAATACATATTCATGCATTTTATGTTGTATAGGTGTTTTTTTTGTGGTTTGGTTTTTTAACTGACAACATTGTTTCTACAGACTGGCAATTTGACAATTGACAGTTGATTTGTAGTTAACACGTTTTGCCATTTTATCATGAATAGACTGACACTAGAACAGCGCTTGCAAATTGTGCAAATTTATTTTGGAAATCATGGTTTGGCTCGCCAAACTTATCGTGCACTACGTCCATTTTACGGTCGACATAATCGTCCATCCAAACAAGTGATTCGGAAGACCATAGATTTTGGAGAGGTTTTCGCACCACGTACACTCTAGTGCGATACGCACCCACAAAGACGACAATTGTCGAAAATTGGACTTTACGATTGCGCTTCATTCGAGCTAACCGTGGCACTCATATGCCCGAAATTATATTAAAACGATAATGGCATAAAATTATCTGTTAATTAATGCCAGAATCATAGACATTTAAATTATTTTAATGTGTTTTTTTTTTTAAATATATATTGTATACCTCTAAAAAAAACACCCTATATATCGAATGGGGTAAAAAGTGTATTCTTCCTAGTTTTGGTCGTATGACCTGTTTGTGACAGTGAGCTGTCCAGGGATGATAACGTTCAGCCATCCCTCTTGCTACTAGGGTTTTTATTTTTGACACTTTTAATAATTCTCGTATCCCCCAAGAAAAAAAAAAATATTAGGTCCTTACTTATGAAATTGGCGTTTTGTATGGGAGGAACATAAAGTTGATTTTTTTTAAATATAATATATTTATTTAATCAAAGTATGTACAACATTTATTATAACATCTTTACAACATTTGTCAAAACTGATGATATTTGTAAACAATTTTAAATATTTTTATAATATCACTGAGGAAGGACTGGGTCACATATTTAATTTTTTTTTTAAACAAAGAATATAAAAAATGAAAAAGACAAATTATAGTTAATTATTAAAAATATGTAATAAAACCCTTGTTCACAGCTTGTATGAGAATATGATTTATTTATTAACTGGTATAAAACAGGGGACGATGTATAGCAAATCAGAGGTTAGAAACAAGAAAAAAAGGGTACTAAAATTAATTGTGTAATACTTAATATTAATCACGAATAATTTTTCAAAACATGTCATTATAAAATTGACAAACCATGAACATTCTTTTGGCATTCAATGAAATATAAATGACTTAATAGATGATTAATTTTCCTTCTTTATTTAATGACTAAAATACGCTTAGGGCCGGCTATGAAAGTGTTATGCAATGAGATTTTCTAGTGCGTTCGTGTTCAATTTGAGAGTAAATCCTTTCACGAAAGTTAAGTGCATGCCGCTAGAGCTAACAAAACTTGATACGAGAGTTTAAGAAAGGTTCAACAAGTTTCTCAAAGATCAAATATAAACATAAAACAAGTATCATCAGCGCTTCGTGAATAGTAAAGTGTTGAAGCGACATGAGAATATTTTAAACACTCCCAGTTCAACAAAGATTGAGTTTTTATAACATAAGATTAAAGTTTATCGTAAACTTAACATACAGTTCAACACTTTTGAATAATTCAAACAAAAAGTTTTAAATCATAACTTCAAGCTCCAAATGCTATATTTTTCGCGAAATATATAAAGTGTCTATGTTTTGTGTCACCACTACAAAGAAAACGCCTCCCATTTAACTGAAATATTTTTTTTGATATACTTAAGGCGTTAACACTATAAATCCATAATGATTTTTATTATTTTTATTATTTTTTGTACACAACAGGCTGTTTAAACGCATTTGCTGTATACTATTATATTTGCTATTATATTGATTCTCATGACATGTGATAGGTAGCTAACCTATCGCCATTTTATTGTCACGTGAATTCTACATCAGACCAAAGACAGTGTGACAATCACACTGCCATCGCCGGGGATCGAACCCGGGACCTTTGGTATGGAAGTCGGAGTTCTTACCACTGTGCCACGAAGGTCGTCGTCATCGTTTCATGAATTAAAATTCTTTTTACATTTTCTAGATATATTTCAAAGTTTATACCTTCGTGGTGGAGTTTCTTTCGATTTAAATACTTTATATCGTTTTACCGGCGCGGCGGTGATGGTGTCAAACCTTTGAAATATGCCGAGAAAAATAAATTCAAAATTAGAAAAATTTATTTAAAATTTTCAGCTTCTTCGTTTAATCAATCATTAGATTTTTGATAATCTAATGATTGATTAAAAAATAGCAAAACACGCCATTCCCATTAATTAAATAAAATCATCTAAAAAACGGACGTTTTAATTCGTATTCATTCTTTAAAATAGAGTTTTACATCATTGTTCAACAAACTGATTACAAACTAACTACCTAACCATCACGCCGTCTCAGGTTGTCTAAGCAGAAAGAATGTACTGCCAAACTTTTGTTTTTTGACATACTTCTTTCGTTTCCTCAACATTCCTACATCGTGTCATTCACGCACGACGACATTAAATAATTGATTTATTTAGTTCTATTTATATTGTTAACCTATACATTTTTATCATTCTTTCTTCATTATTCTTTCCACGTGTCGAAACCATCTTAATATTCTTTTCATTATTTTGTTCATAACACTATCATTTGCACCGCATTCACTTCTTGTATTTTCATTAAACACTACCATACACATATTTTCTACACATTCGTCTAATAGATTTCATTTCTACTGCATTAACTCTAGTTCCATCCTTCTTTTGCCATATTCCATGATTCGCTTTAATATATTAGGGTTTGTACAATAACATCATTTTTCAAGAAACGTTTAACGTATATTAATTTTACTTTAATTATTTTTTATCAACTAAATTTATTAAATGGATTTGTTACGTCATTTAGACAGCAGACCTTTTAATGAGTCCAACCATAATTAATACCCACCATTGCTTTAAGCGCGTTTAACGATTTCATATATCGTTCTATTTGTTTGAAGGCAAACATATACGACTTGTATCTGAACTTATACAGTATTAAAGGGGGTGGGGAGGCGGTTCCCCACTGTGAATCGATCAATCACAAAACAAATACATCACACGTGTTGTATAGTACAGAAACAGTAATAAATATTTTGATAAATTGATACTTACCGGTGAAATAAAAGCTCGCGAGTATAACCATTATGGAAGGCTTCTTCGTTTTGTTTTAGCCAGAAATCCAAGCTGTATTTACGTTGAGAAAACAAGAAATTTAGCTCAATATAAATGTGTAACTATTGAACTGTACCGTCAATAATTAATGTAACTTGTGAACCATTGATTTTCAGTTTAAAGTAATATACATATAAACCAAAAATCATTGGTTTATTAAAAAAAAAAACAGTTTTTCCAAGCAATATGAAGTCTTTAAACTCCCATATCTCCAAACTGTATATTTGCACTTGTTTCAGTTTTACACTCACGGTGCGATATATAAGAAGTGAATGCGGTGCAAATGAAAGCGTTGTGAACAAAATAAGGAGAGGAACATTAAGATGGTTTCGACACATGGAAAGAATGAATGAAAAAATAATGGTAAGAAAGTATATGTTAACGATGTAAATAGAACTAAAAATATAGGAAGACTGGGGAAAACGTGGCAGATCAAATTAATCAAATATTGAATGTCGACCACACGAGGAGTCGGAGAAATAATCTGGCAGTATTTCTGCCCATGCCTTCGGGGAGACGGCGTAATGGTTAGTTAGTTAATTTAATTCATATAATATAATTTCGACAATTGTGGTTTTACTCCTGGTTATCTGCAATATTCATGCCATCAAAGCTATCACAGTCGTATACAAATATCCAGGTTAATTATTATTTTTTATTATCCAATTAATAAATCGATTATTTAGTGAAAAAAAAGCATTATTATGAGGCTAGTAGAAGCATATTAACTAAAGTAGAATAAAATTACAGTACATAAAATATGCAAAATTACAGCAAATAAACATGGCATGACCAAATTAATCAATTACTAAAAGGCGGCCACATTCAAAGTCGGAATAATCGACGTGCGTGCATGGTACGATGTATGAATGTAGAAGAAGCCCGAGAGGTCGATCCTCTCTGCCTACCCCTCCGGGGAAATGGCGTGATGATTAGTTAGTTAGTTTTTAAAACATGCGTAGTTGGGATCAAAATAAATGCTGCACTCAAAATCATAACTGTAAATAAAAATATAACTATTGCAGCAAAGATGGCAGTGCTAAATGGATTTTTAGTGATAATACTATTATATGGAAACGAAACTTGGCGTAACTAGAAAAATGACGAAAATAGGATATATGCCATTGAAAAGTGATCGCTGAGAAAAATGTGCGGAAAAACAATGTTTGATATAATAACCAATATTGAAAGGAATATAATGCAGATAAATGCGTCATGAACAAAATTAAGAAAGAGTCTCACAGACTTTTCAGATATAAAACAAATGAATTAGGGAAAAAGGGTTAAAATGATACATATACAAGTACTGTGAATGGAAAAATAAATCCAGGAAGGACAGAAAAACATAGATTTTCCAATAATTAATATGAATGAAAACGTCTTACTTTTAGATGTTTTATTGTATTTCAGATTAAATGGTTTGTTTCGCCCTTCTAAGGTATTATCAAATGTCTTGTCAAAAAAAGAAAATGAAAAAAAAATTATAATGCATTAGAAGGGCAAAACATCCCTTTCAAAAACTAATACGTCTGACTTTCCGACATTCATTATTAAATCGTTTGACTTGTATACCTCATACATTCTCGACACCAAGACTTGTAATTCGTCCGCACTATCCGCAACGAGAACGGCATCGTCCGCGTAAGGCAGACAATTTACAGACAAATCACTCATTTTAGCACCAGCATTTATTCCTTTCAGATCTTTCATACACTTGTCCATATACAGATTGAAAAACCATGGAGAAATCACGCAGCCATGTCATTCCATCTTAAATATAATAAAACTCCTAGAAGATAGACGTTTTCATTCATATTTAATTTAATAAGGAGTTTTACATCATTATTAAAGAAATATCAAATGGATTTACCAAATGACTCAATAACAAAAAGGCGGGCATGTTCGTAGTTGGAAAATATTAACGAGCGTGCGTGTCACGGTGTATGTATGAAGAAGAGCTATGAGAGTAATGCCTAGAAAGAATAGTGTGGCGGTCTATCTTCTCTGTCTACCCCTCTGGAGAAACAGTATAATGGTTAAATAGTTAGTTTGTCAAAATCTTCATCATCATCATCAACCATCTGTCATCCACTGCTGAATATAGGCATCTCCCAAAGCACGCCACCGCCCCCTATCCATTGCCGCTCCCATCCATATACTCGTATGTCCAGCAATCTCTTCAGATCGTCGATCCATCCCCCATCGGCCGTCGGTTCTCCGACAGAAATGGCCAGCCCTTCGCCACTTTAGCCCGCCCATCCTCTAAGCCACCTTAGTCACCTTGGTTTGTTGACGAATAAATTCGTTTCTAAATCTGTCCCTCAAGGTTATTCCAAGCATGGCTCTGTCCATGGCGCGTTGGGCGACCTTGAATCTGTAGACTAGACCTTTTTTCAGTCTCCACGTCTCGGCTCCGTACGTCATGACTGGCAAGACGCACTGCTTGAAGACTTTAGTCTTGAGGCATTGTGGTATTTTAGAGGTGAGAACATGACGTTATTTTCCAAAAGCCGCCCAACCCAACTGAATTCTTCGGTCGGCTTCTTTCTCTCTCGTTTGTCAAAATAGATGGATACAATTATTATATAAATGTGATAAGTAAAATTCAAATAAACATTTGTCCTTTCGGAACGGATATACAAAAGAATATTTATTTTGGATGACCACTCAGGTTTTCAAAATTGAAGAACTTTAAAGTGCTTCTTTGCGTCAATTTTGAGCATAAAACAATGCCTTAAATCCTTTGGACTTAAACACAATTGGAAGAATATTAAAATTTATGTTGTGTTTCCACGCGAATGGACGGTGGTGTGCTCATCCCCATTGCCCGTCAAATGCTTTCAGAACAAAGTGACTAATTGGTCCCCGGGATATTTTCATTTCTACCTCTGACGTCACGTGATAGATAACACTTCCCCTTTTACGCTACCTATTCTGCCCTTCAGTGGCACATCGTGACAGTTTTAATGTACCAGACTGAAATAGTACGCAGGGAACATACAATTTATATTACAAAAACATAGTAAATTACGTAGATTCTCATAAGCTCTGTACTAGAACCCCTTTTATTGTAATAAATGACAATATTTATCATGTTTACGAATGACGTCACCAAAATAAAATAATTCTTTTGTTCCTCCTTGTCTTGATTTTGTCTCCTCCTTCCCTTCTGTGCCTCTTTCTGTGCATTATTTCTTTTTTATTCGTTCTCTAACATATGTTATTTATGTATCAATTGTGTATTTTATTTTGTCGTTGTATTTCTACGTGTGTACAGCGGGACATCGAGGGAGAGTAGCGTAGCTTAAATGTGGTCTGGGTCCCGCATGGTTGCAAATATACATATATTATTATTATTATTATTTAACGTAATTCACGCATGGACCGGGAACGGGCCTAGGGAGTGCACGAGTGAAGCTGACGAAAGGCGCCGCTGCGCCTATAACAGCTTCGGGTAAGCGGAGGGAGCCCTCTATGGCTCGGCCATACATAAAAAAAAATCTTTTTGCCTTCTTTCACATTGCTATGCTGATAACCAGCAACTTTATTTTTTCTTCAACCCCGATGACCCTAAACATCTTACATCAGCAACTGCATTCTCATCAGAACAAAACAAAATAAGGTTATTTAGATTTACATTTTATTATGTGTATCTTATGATCTGTGATTACTGTTATATAATTTTGCGAAACAAATTTAGATTTTACCTTCTACGGGGATAGCTGTGAAAGACAAACGAATATCGCTGCATCTGACTTCGCCAGGGGTGCAGTTCACATCCTGTTTGGTTTCCCACCCCTCTATGATGGCGGGAGGTGAAGGGCGGCTTCTACCCCCGTGGGAAATAACAGACCCCGTCACCCTCTCCGGCGTTTGGGGGTGAGCTAAGTGGGGATGATAGCGACTGGCCAAAATAAACAAGAAAAATGCACGATATTCAAGATTACCTTTAACTTTTTGTGTTTTTGATCGAGGAAAGGGTATGTGTGGATGTGTAAAAATTTACGTACTATATTTTTGTTTAAGATTTCTTACTTGACGTTTCTTTACCAACATTATCTACTTACTCACTACTTGTATACTACTTACTTATAACTACCATAATTACTTACTTAGTTACTTAGTTCCATACTCACTTACTTACTTAATAACTCACTCACTCACAAACTTACTTACTCACTCACTTACTCTCTCGTTCACTCATTCTAAAACTAACTCACTTACTAACCCAATCACTTACTAACTCACTCACTTACTAACTCACTCACTCACTCACTCAATTACTCACTCACTCACTCACTCACTCACTCACTCACTCACTCACTCACTCACCCACTCATTAACTTACTCACTCAATCACTCACTCACTCACTCACTCACTCACTCACTCACTCACTCACTCACTCACTCACTCACTCACTCACTCACTCTATCACTCACTCACTCACTCACTCACTCACTCATTTACTCACTCACTCACTCACTCACTTTGGCTCCTAATATGCGTTATCAGATCTCATTACTCTGATATATCAACATTTATTGAATTTTTACATGAATTAATATCTATTTTTACCAATTTGAAGTTTAAATTTTATATAAATTTAAATTTAATTTTTATTTAAATTTAAATTTTATTTAACCACGGTATGGTTATTATAATTGATGCCAACTAGTTTCGCTTGGACACAAATTTCAAAAGGGCAGTATAACAACTTGTTATACTGTCGTAAGTTATTCTCGACATGTTTCGAAGGTTTTATACCTTTGTCATCGGAAGGAAGATTTAAACAAAAAAAGTCCCGTAAATGACGTAGACGGAACAAGAAATAAAGGAAGATTGTGGTATGATCAAATCAATTATATATTAAATGTCGGCGTAGTGAGGAATTGGAGATATCGAAGTGAGTTGCATGGCACGTTGTATGAATGTTTAGGAAGCGATAAAGAAGAGTTGAGGTCAATTTTTTCTAATAGATAAGAATGAAAACGTCCGTTTTCCGGAAGTTTTATAATAATTAATAGGACTAACATATTTTAATATATCATTCCCATAAATAATAATGAAACTTCTGGAAAATAGACGTTTTCATGCATATTAAATTTGACTTAATTATTTAACTAACTAACTAACTAACCATCACGCCGTCTCCCCGAAAGGGTAGGCGGAAGAATGGACTGCCAACACTTTAACCGATGCGGCACTCCATTCTTCTCTTTTCGCCCCCGCGAGAGACGCGGTGCGATGAGTTGCGAACCTCATCGTCACCAATAGGCAACTCCCGCGCGCACTTCGGTCATAAAACACCCACAAAATAAATCTAAAACAAATAATATAAAATAAAATAACACAATAAAAATAATTTAACACATAATGTTCTTTTTAGATGGTGCACATATTGTCTATTTAATTTTTTTACCACGTATCCACTTTTTTTTTAATTAGCTGTAATTAAACACTTAAAACAAACCAACACCAGCAGAAATTTAAAATATTATTGAAGAAGTTATTCAAACTGTCATTGGAACAAATGAAACATTTTTTTTACCATTTAATTATTTAATGAAAGGATCATTAAGATGGTTTGGACATATGGAAAGAATGGATGAAGAAATAATGTTAAAAAATGTATATGTCAATGATGTAAATGGAACCAGAAATAGAAGAAGACCGAGGAAAACGTTGCACGATCAAATAAATCAAATATTGAATGTCGGCCATGTGAGGAGTCAGAGAAATCGACGCGAGTGCATGACACGATGTATGAATGTTGAGGAAGCGAGAGAAATATGTCAGGAAAGAAAAGTGCGGTATTCCATTCTTTCTGCCTACCCCTTCAGGGAGACGGCGTGATGGCTAGTTAGTTAGTTAGTTAGTTCATTATTTAAAAAAGAATAAATCATTTTTTCTTCTGCCCACCCTTTCGGAGAGACGGTTAGTTAGTTAGTTAAGTGTATAACCTCAAATAGATTGCCACGCATATGACCCAAATACTTCATCTTAAATATTAAGAGCAGTTATAAATTTAGTGTTGCTATTTCATTGAGAATTTTGTAGTAATTATCTCGTTTCAATACATCGGCATTACTTTGTTTACGAGGGCTGCGCCTCCGGGAGACTCGGGCCCGTTCCACGGGGTGAGTTTTCCGCTTTAATGGGATTATTATTAATTTCCCTAGGAAAGGTAAGCAAGGGCGAGGGTTAAACTGAATTGAATATGAGCGAGGGCAGGGAGGACTATTGTTATGGCACGTGTAACGCTTTCATAGACGCAACTACACGACGAACAGCGAGGACTGTTTGAACCGGAGGAGAATTCAGTGATGCCATGTAGGAAGGGAGATTGGATCAGATCTTCGTCGTCTTATTATTATTTTTCTTCTTCTTTTTTTCGGTCTACTGAAAAATATATTGTAAAGACCATTAAGCGCAGGAAATACTTTGGGGACATTATGAAAAACCATAAATACAAAGTGCTGCAACTGATTGTACAAGGTAAAAAGAAGAAAAAAATCCTAACTAGAAAACCTTCGAGATGCAGCGCAAAATCCCCTTTTTCAGGCTGCTGCATCAAGGGTAGAAATTATTATTATTATTTTAATTTTTCTTGAAAGTTAAGGCGTTAACACTGTGAAATTCTGCTGTAATTACACTGGAATTTTTCAAAAGGAAACACTAAATAATCAAGTTGTTGGAATCAATTAAAAAACAATTATAGCGCACTTGAGATGAGTAATTCATAAAAATTGTGCTCTCTAAATTATCCAATTTATTATTATAAATAGTCCAGATAATATTTGAAGTCAAATATAGCTTTCCATTATATTGTATTATTGTATTGTATTGTATTATTTCCATTGTATTGCATTGTATTATGTATATAAATATGGGTTTTTCCCCTCATGTAATTTGGTAACGGTAATTTAGATTTTAGACATAATATTTTGTTTATACATAATTAGTCTTTCTTGTTTTAAATAATAATTAAATAAAACAATGTTTTTTAACTACTTCCACTTTTGTCTTTATTTAGACAGCGACCGGTTTCGCCAGGCTCGCTGGCATCGACAGACTGGTAACACTATTGTAAACTTAGTCCGTTATATACATACAGATCAGGGGTGGTAAACATGATTCTATACAAAAATAATCTTCAAATATTTATATAATTTTTTTCTGAATTTAACTATTGGTATTACAGGTACTCTTGGAGGTTCGTGTTTAATACAATGGGTTTTGATTTTTAAAACCCATTGTATTAAATGAAAAATAAAATAATAAAAATAAAATATATTAAAAATAAAAAAATATATAAAATAAAAATAAAATATAAAAAATAATAAAAAATAAAAAATAAAAAATAAATAAAAATAATATATAAAAAAAAATAAAAATTAAAACCCATTGTATTAAACACGAACCTCCAAGAATACCTGTAATACCAATAGTTGAATTCAGAAAAATTTTACATAAATATTTGAAGATTATTTTTGTATAGAATCATGTTTACCACCCCTGATCTGTATGTATATAAAGGACTAAGTTTACAATAGTGTTACCAGTCTGTCGATGCCAGCGAGCCTGGCGAAACCGGTCGCTGTCTAAATAAAGACAAAAGTGGAAGTAGTTAAAAAACATTGTTTTATTTAATTATTATTTAAAATGAACTTCCATCAAGAGATTTCAGTAAAATCATTTGATTTCTTGTTTTAGTTTTAGTCGTATATTTACACCTGAAGATGGAGGTAACTCCAAAACATGTTGCGTAGTCTATACTTATAGTATAATGGAATATTAGTCAGTGTATTCTTTTGAAAAAATCCAGTGTAATTATTATTATTTTGTTGAATCGCTCTTTAGATTATAACAGCGCGAGTAAAATTTATGTAAATGGTATGGTTATCATATTGATTATCGTGACATGTGATAGGTAGCTTATCTATCGCTATTTTATTGTCACTTGTATTCTACACCAGACCCAAGACAGCGTGATAATCACACCGCCATCGCCGGGAATCGAACCCGGGACCTTTGGTGTGGCAATCAAAGCACAAACCACTTGGCCATGAAGGTCGTTAGAAAAAGCCATGATGCTGTCCAACCTTCGATGAAGATAAAGAGGAAGAAGGTCTAATGACTTGTTGTTGGTTGCATATTCTTCCTTCTGAAAAGTTGCCTGTTGACTATCTCACCATCTTTTCGGTGGTCGGCCACATGGTCGAGAGCCCTAAGACAGCTGGTAATCCACATCATAAGATGTAACAAACTTTGCAGAAACAGGCCCTAGCGGCCTAAAAAAAATTTTAAGAAGAAGAAGAAGAATTTTCATCAAAACAGTAAAATCATTAATTAGATTGTCTTTAAATAGTCCATTGTTTTGGCCGACACTATGATACAAAACACTGTAAAAATATCACAATTTCTTTTTATTCACTGAGAGTGTCGCGACAGCTGTTTCGCCAATCGATGTAGGCATCATCAGGTGATGCCAACTTTGGTTGGCGAAACAGCTGTCGCGACACTCTCATAGTATACTGTTATAATATCACAATTTCTTTTTATTCACTGAGAGTGTCGCGACAGCTGTTTCGCCAACCGATTTTGGCGTTACAGTAAAAAATGTATTGTAACACCTGATGATGCCAACTTCGGTTAGCGAAATAGCTATTGCGACACTCTTAGTGAATAAAAAGAAATTGTGATATTATAACAGCGTTTTAAATTTTCACAGTAATAAGATTGTCTTTAAGTAAGTTTCAGAATAACTTTTTTAGTGATAAATTACTCACGGCTGGATTGAGTACCAAACGACTGAAATGTATTGTACAAGTATAACAGAAAGGATAATAACTTACGCATGTTCACAAAAGAATTTAATTATTCACGCAAATATTCTCAACTGGGAGGACATGCTATCAACTTAATTTGGACCAGATCCTCTTTTAATATTGACGAAAAACGAACAAAAACTCCGCATAGGCAATGCCTCCAGTAACTTCTAAAGGAACACAGGCTACTGTATAATGAAACTATAGTAATAAAAATATAATATTCATTTTGAAGATAACTATAGATATGGACAATTTTCAATGAAAATAAATTTTGATAATTCTTCTTCTTCTTCAAGTGGGTCCCCCCAACGTTGGCGATCACCTTGGCGAACCTATCTCTGTTCTGTGCCGCTCAGAACAGCTCCTCCACACTTCGGATGCCGGTCCACTCCCTCACGTTCCGCAGCCAGGATATTTGTCTCCTTCCGGGCCCTCGGCGTCCCCCAATTTTCACCTCCAATATCAGTTGGAGAAGGTGGTACTTTTCCCCACGCAGTATATGACCCAGATGTGAGATCTTTCGAACCTTGATAGTTGATAACAATTCCCTGTCAACTCTAGCTCGCCTCAAGTTTTCGGTATTGGTAACCATGTCTGTCCAGGGAACTCTGAGCATTCGGCGATGGAGCCACATTTCAAATGCTTCCAGTCTGTTCATTGAATTAACTTTCAGGGTCCATGTTTCACACCCGTACAATAAAGCAGATCACACATAGCATTTGATCATTCTCTGGCGGAGTTTCAAGTTTACGTTATCATTGCAGAAGGGTGATTTCATTTTATTAAACGTAGCTCTTGCTGCCTCAATTCTGCATTTTATCTCTACATTTGGGTCAAGAGATTGATAATTAATACGAATGAAAATGTCGTCTATCTAGACATTTTATTATAATTTATGGGAATGTTTCGCCTTTCTGATGTATTATCAAATGTAGGTATTTGATATAACATTACCATAAATTATTATACAACTTCTATAAAATAGACGTTTTCATTCGAATTAATGATTTAATATGGAATTTTACATCGTTATTTACGGAACTCTGATAAGATTTTGATAAGATTTATTTATTTATTTATTTCTTAAACATACAATACAAACAAACCATCACGCCGTTTCCCGTAGAGGTAGGCAGAGAGAATGGACCGCCGCACTACTCTATCCTGACACACCTTTCAAGATTCCTTCACATTTATACAATGAGTCACGCACGCACGTCGATTCTTCCATTCATAATTTTGTTCATAATACCTTCTTCCGCTCTACATTCCTTTCTTATATCAGCATTAAAGGTTCTGTCCTAGAGGTTCTATCACACATACGTCTTAGGGATCTCATGTCTAACGAATTTATTCTGCTCTCATCCTTCTTCTGCCAGTTACATGCTTCGCTTTAAAAAATAAGGGTTGGGACCAGAAATCAATTGTGAACAAACAAGGGTTGATAAAAAAAAAAGAAACGATCATTTATTTAAATTAAAATAAATATTTGTTTACCGATCAATTCGATTTTGTCTCAAGCAAAGTTCAATGGTTTCTGTCAAAATAAATTGCCTTTATTCATAAATGTAAATATTTAAATTTGAATCAGATTTTTTTCAAATCATAACAAAAATTGTTGAATCATCACGCCGTCTCCCCGAAAAGGTAGGTAGAAATAATGTACTACCACACTGACTACCGCACTGACTTACTTTTCTGAATTCCTAAACATTCATACATCGTGTCATACACGGGCGTTGATATCTCCGACTACTAGTATGCCGACATAATTATGTAGTATAAATAGAAAATAAATATGTATTAATTTTTTAAAAATAAAGTATTGATAAAGGAATCAATAATAGTAAATATCTGAATAACTTTTTAACAATATTTAAATTTCAGAACCCTTTATTAAACTCTTCGCAGACAAATTTTGAATGGTATACATCCTTCTTGAGTATAAAATTTTCAACCTTAGCCTACAATTTTACCATATTTTTTATGTTGAAAATGAATGAGAATCCGAAACTTGTCGGCGAAGAGCGTAATAAAAAAAAACTAACTAACTAACCATCACGCCGTCTCCCCGAAGGGGTAGGCAGAAAGAATGGACTGCTACACTTTTCTTCCTGACATATTTCTTTCGGTTCCTCAACATTCATACATCGTGTCATACACGCGTGTCGATTTCTCTGACTTCTCACATGGCCGACATTCAATATTTGATTTATTTGATCGTGCCACGATTTCCTCGGTCTTCCTCTATTTCTGGTTCCATTTACATCGTTAACATATTTTTTTTTTATCATTCTTTCTTCATTCTTTCCATATGTCCAAACCATCTTAATGATCCTTTCATAATTATGTTCATAACACCATCATTCGCAACGCATTAACTTCTTATATTTTCACATACATACACAGAGTATCCGCACATTCGTCTAAGAGATCTCATATCTATTGCATTTATTCTACTTTCATCCTTCTTTTGCCAGTTCAATGCTTCGCGTAATTAAATATTGAGAATTTTTTTTTTTAAAGTTGACACTACAAAAAAAGAACGCGAATTTAAAACAAAACGGTTTTGTTCTTGAATAAAATGGTTCATACGAGTATATGGTGCACGTAATGATAAAAAAGTATCTTAAAATAAGAACTGGATAAAGAACGTGATAGTAATTTGAAATATAAGTATCTCCCTAGTAAAATTTTCAGTAAATTTTCTTTTTCCCTTGTTATACCCTAATTGGTCGTTTGTTAGCTCTCGTTGTACTTTCAGGGTATTTTTTCCTCAGAATGAGCAATTTGTATTTTCCCGCTCGTGTTTCTCCTATTAGCGATTTAGGGATTCCCGAAAACGACATTTAGGACCCAAATTAAACCATTTACTTAACGATTCAATTATAAAAGGTTCCTCAAAAATGGACGAAGCAATATTATCTCTCTTCGAATATTATTATTTTACTGGAACAATACCATTTCTCCAATATAATACAACAAATAATACGAAGACGTCTTTTTATGCAAACGCCTCCAGCAAACAGTCTGAATGAATTTTCCATTTTGAAATTATGCTTAATTGTTGCCAGTCAGATAACATATTGCTAGATTGTTTTTTTTTAAAGAGGATGGATGTAAAAGGTGGCCCACCACACACCTAATGCTGTTTCAGGACGCAGCGGCGACCTCCCTAGGCCTGTCTCCTTTAAAAAGGTATAGTGAGCAAGAAAGAGGGACTTCAGGCCACATTTAAACTTACTAACTAACTAACAATCACGCCGTCTTCCCGCAATGGTAGGCGGAAAGAATGAAACGCCACACTGTTTTGTTCTGACATACTTCTCTTGCTTCCTCTACATTCATTCATCGCATCATGCACGCACTTCGATTTCTCCGACTCGTCACGTGATCTACATTAACATTTGATTGATTTGATTGATTTGATTGTGCCACGTTTTCCTCGGTCTTTCTCTATTTCTAGCTCCATACACGTCTTGTACATATACCTACTTCACAATTCTGTCTTCATTTATTCTTTCCATGTCTCCAAACCATCTAAACGATCTTATCATTATTTTGTTCATAACATTTTCATCGCATCGCATTAACTTCTTATATATGCATATGACACTCTATCATATACAAATTTATAAAAAATTGTTTTAGAGATTTCATTTCTACTGCATTTATTCTAATTTCATCCTTCTTCTGCCAGTTCCATCCTTTCTTGCCATACATAAGGGTTGGCACAAGTACACCGTTGTGCACTGCCATCTTAGAAGGCCACCTTTAACATACTTTAAATCCACTCATATATTTTACACTTACTGTACAACAAAACTAAATATAAATGTAATTAAAATAAAAACAGTATGTAGTTTTATGATAACAACCATTAACAAAGACACGTAATAAAAAAAAAGAAGTGTAGTGAAGGAGGAATATTTCAGAAGTAGGATAAGCAGATGTGTAATTGAAGAACGATTAAATTTTTTGCTTAGCTATAACTAACTAACTAACCATCACGCCGTCTCCCCGAAAGGGTAGGCAGAAAGAATGGACTGTCACACTTTTACTGATGCGGCACTCCATCCTTCTCTTTTCGCTCCGCGGGAGACGCGGTGTGATGGGTTGCGAACCTCATCGCCACCAATAGGCATCTCCCGCGCACACTTCGATCGTCCGACACCCACAAAATAAATCTAAAACAAATAATATATAATACAATGGTATGAAATAAAATAACAAAATAAAAATAATTTAACACAAAATGTTCTTAAGATAATCAAATGATTTTACTGAAATCTCTTGATGGAAGTTCATTTTGAATAATAATTAAATAAAACGATGTTTTTTAACTACTTCCACTTTTGTCTTTATTTAGACAGCGACCGGTTTCGCCAGACTCGCTGGCATCGACAGACTGGTCAGTCTGTCGATGTCGACCAGTCTGTCGATGCCAGCGAGTCTGGCGAAACCGGTCGCTGTCTAAATAAAGACAAAAGTGGAAGTAGTTAAAAAACATCGTTTTATTTAATTATTATACAAAATGTTATTTTTAGATGGTGCACATATTGTCTATTTAATTGCTTAGCTATGAAGTGAATATTATTAATATTACGTTTTTTTTAAGAATTAAAATACTGTCTATTCTACTTTTGTTTCAAAAGCTTTACACCTTCATCAACGATATAGACAAACCTACATTATTATGGAATAAATACTAGAACTTAAGAACATACAGGGTCTTTCATTAAGCGTTTTCTATTTTTAAATTTAAATAAAACGAAGTGTGTGTGAGATATCATCGAAATAAAGAGGCTTTTCATCTGAGCTTCTGACTACGTGATCTGCCCATTGCCATTTTAGAGTCGCCATCCTGTGGATGATGTCAGTGACCTTAATTTTTTCTCTCACCGTATCGTTTCTGACTCTGTCGCTTAGGCTTATTCCTAACATGGCTCTTTCCATGTCTCTTTGGGTCATTCGTAGTTTCTCGGCACTTTGTTTGGACAATGTTAAAGTTTCAAGACCAAAGGTAGCAACTGGCAGAACGCTGGCTTCATAGACTTTTCGTACTCAAAAGATGCTTTAAACATTAATATTGTTTTTAATGTCTGATGAGATAAAAAACTCTTTTGATTTGATAAATTATAATAAAACGTACATATAAAACGTACGTTTTCATTCGTATTAGTTATTTAATATGGAGTTTTACATCATTATTCAAGAAACAATAAACTAAAGACATATTTTTGCTGATTCAGACACACAAATATACATGTTAAAAGCATTCACAAAGAAGCCGAAATTCAACAATGAACTTCAAAAGCTAAGTATCGATCTGTAGTCCGAATCAGCGGCTAGGTCCTCGGGGGATAAACATTTACATAAGCAGTTACCTCACCCTCAGTAGGGGAGGCGTCGCCCTCCGCACGAGATCTCAGGCTAAGCCGGGAACGCGCTCAACATCCATGATGTAATTCCGCCTGATTTGCTCTGTTTAAACAGACTTACTTTTTAATTGGAAATATTACTTGTCAACAGAAAACTTTTTGAGTAGAAGGTTAACCCTTCTCAAAATTTTGATAAAAATAATTAATACTTGAAAAATCTTTCGCGAAATTCTCAAAGGAAATGAAATCAAGACATTTTTACTTTTCTTCTATATTCCCCATACTTTGTGTTGTTAATGTTTTATTTGTCTTTTTATTTATTTATATAATTTGTATATACAACACTATTGAAATTACATATCAGACATGTTTCGGACAATCAGTCCTTCTTCAGTGATACATATTTAAAATAATATAAAATTGTTTACAAATATAATCAATTTTGACAGATGTTAAAATATTTATTTATCTTTAAAACATCTGTCAAAACTGATCATATTTGTAAACAATTTTATAATACAACATTTGAATTGTATACATTCAAAATATTGTGTAAAATAACTGGTCCAAGTTAAATTCATAAAAATTGGAGAGACATCTCCAGGCGTAATCTAGTACTGTATGATTTGCAGAGCCTTTCACAGTGCATTAATAAAGATTTTCTGCTTAATGCTTCCCAATCTTAATAGATGACGCTACTGTAGAGTGAACTAAAATAATGTGAAGATAAGCGCAGCATTCTAGCATATATACAACTTCCAAAAATTTGTCAGACGTGGTGGTCGTAAGAAGTGTGGAATGAGGAATGTTGTTAAATATAAAGCGATCGCTCAACCCAACCAATGACAGGTCATAAGTCCTGTAAGCGCCCCGGCCACCAAATTCTGTTCCCAGAAAACAATTTAAATCTTCGTCTCTATTGAGATACAATTAATCCTTATAATAATTTTTTTCTATTTCCTTAGTAAATCTCTTTTATATTTTGGCGGCTCCTTTGATTTTGCTGCAGGTATTATTGTATAATATTTCTGGGCCGAGAGTGATACAAAAACTTACTTATATAAGTTTTTAAATAAAAAAAACACAGGAATACTTTTTCTCCAAGTTTGACATAGCCCTAATGATGCTCACACAACTGGATGTTTCGCTAACACGCATTTATGTTCGATATATGAGTAATACCCTTGTCGCGCACATGGGGTTGGGGTAGGCATATAAATAATGGATGCTCTTCAAAGTGTTATGGCTCCAAACGTTAAAATGTCTGACACGAGGATGTAAAGCTAAACCTTTTAGGTCCTAAAAGCATGATCTTGTTTATTAGGGAAATTTTAGGAACGAAAATGTAAAATTTTATTTGACGGTTTTATATGAATGTTTCAATACGTACTACCAGATGCTGTCTGCCTGGTATAATATAATATTTGTCAATCTAACCAGAAAATCATGATTTATTCATCGTCATCTCGTCCCTACGAAAGGGTAAACATGAAGGGTGGGTCACTTCATGCTTCTACAAACGAAACAAACCATCGTGCCGTTTCTCCGCAGGGGTAGGCAAAGAGAATGGACCGCCACACTTCTCTATCCTGACATACCTCTCTAGCTTTCTTCACATTCATCTACTACCTCAAATCACTTTTTTTTTATATCATTCAGTATCCTAACCATGTAATCATTGTCATAAAATTTCTTTGTCGAGTTCCAAGAAACGCTTTCCAATATTTCTTGACCTACCCAAATAATTATTTGTTAAAAATGTATAAAGTCACATCAATTTTTGTTAATTACCATATTCTGCTCCATTTACTAGTATACGTCACATTTGATAATGCCTCAGAAGGGCGAAACATGTCATTCCCATAAAATATAATAAAACTTGTAGAAAACTGACGTTTTCATTCGTATAAATTAAAGCCCATTTATATATTTTTAAGAAATACAAAGAACCGTCACTCTGTTTATTTGGAAGGGTAGATAGATAGACCCCCACACTATTCTATTCTGACGCACCTTTCCAGATTCCTCCACATACAGCGATTACATACTGGGTTCAATTCCCGGCGATGGCAGTGTGATTGTCACACTGTCTTTGGTCTGGTGTAGAATTCACGTGACAATAAAATGGCGATAGATTGGCTACCTATCACATGTCACGAGAATCAATATAATAGCTAAAAAATAAAAAATGTATACAGTAATTGGGTCCAAACGACCTGTTGTGTACATAAAAAAAAAATAATAATAAAAGTCGATTCTTCCGACTTCTAGAATGCCCGAACTTTAATATTTGATTAATTTGGTCGTGCTATGTATATTTTAACGGTCTTCTTCGACTCGTAATCCATCTACATCGTAAACGTATAGTTTTTTCAGAATCGGTATAGTGACGTCTCTGACCCCTCTGAGGGTGTACTGATTGCCTCGCTAGGGATAGGGGCTACCTGCAGAGCTGGGCCTCGCCCTCCCCCGCGGCGTTTTCTTAATACGAGTATGTATATTTTTTTGAGATTTTTTTAATGTTCTGTTCCCTTGACTTGTCCCGTTTCCGCTATATAATAACGTTGTGCGTACTCACGCCATTCTGCATTTGTCTCCTCTGTTCCTTCTTTCATTTCCCGCTGTCATGTGTCCATGAGTCCGCTTCCCATTTAATCCCGTGTATTTTTTGTTAACTAACTATTATAACTAACTAACCATCACGCTGTCTCCTCGGAGGATTAGGCAGAAAAAATGGAACGCCACACTGTTCTGTCCTGACATACTTCTCTCGCTTCCTCTACATTCATACATCTTGTCATGCACGCACGTCGATTTCTCTGACTCCTCACGTGTCCGACATTCAATATTTGATTGATTTGATCGTGCCACGTTTTCCTCGGCCTTCCTCTATTTCTAGCTCCGTTCACGCCGTTTACATATACCTTCTTTACCATTCTGTCTTCACTCATTCTTTCCATGTGTCCAAACCATCTTAATGACCCTTTTCTTATTTTGTTCATAACACTTTCATTCGCACCACATTCACTTCTTATACTTTCATTTGTCACTCTATCATATACAGATTTGCCACACATTTGTCTTAGAGATCTCATTCCTACTGCATTTATTCTACTTTCATCCTTCTTTTGCCAGTTCCATGCTTCACTTCCATACATAAGGGTCGGCACAATAACACTATTGTGCACTGCCATCTTGGCTTTTTTGGATAGGCGTATTTTATTTTTTGTTCGTAGTGTAGTGTGTCGTTTGTGCGTAGTGTATTTTTTGTTCCTTTTATATATTTTGTTTCGAAACATTTTAAGTGCTTGTAATGTTATTTGCATGTAAGACGGGACATAGAGGAAAATATCAGTACATTAAATGTGGTCGGGTCCCTCTTGATTTCTTTATACTTTTTTCTAACATAAGTCCCTTATGGACGAGGAACGAGCCTAGGGATTGAATGAGCAAGGCTGACGAAAGGCGCCGTTCGCCTATAACAGCTTCGGCTAAGCGGTGGGAATCCTCTATGTCCTATGTCCTATACTGTTTCACCATTCTTTCTTCATCCATGCATATAGTTTATTAGTTTATATATTTAATGAAATATTTTCACCACTTCAGCTGTTCTATCACCACACTATTTCATTTAACATTTTTTAAATTTTGTTAAGAAGATTTATTATACTTCATGGGAGTGCCATGCTATGGCATTATCGCCATACTCATTTATGCTGTAACAATGCAAAACACCGCAATCCCAAAATATATACTAAACTTATTAAATTAAGTATGCGTTATCATCAATATTAAATAGTTTGCACAAAGTTTCATATTATTATATTATATAAGAAACCATATAATATAAAAACTGAAGACAAAAAAAGGTATTTTATTTTGTATAAGTCACGAATCAATAAAAAAGAAGAAGTTGTAAATTACATTTATAAAAAAATATTCATTGATAATAACACAAAGCTATTCGACCTTTTCAAATTATTGGAAACTTGTTACGAGTGGTCTCATATTTTTGATAGAAAAACTTGTTGATTTAAAGCGTTTATTTATTAGGTATATAATATCCAATTGAAAGTCCTGTTGAATAAAGTTTTCTTTTCATTAAATACGTCTCCTGCCAATGTCGATTGACACGAGTCAAAAAATCTCTATTCTGAGCTAGCTAATGGACCTACTGAAATATTCATATACTGAGAACTCTAACAGAAAGTAAATTTATCGATCACTTTTGTCCAAATACTTGTTTCAAACAAACATTACAACTCATTAAACAATAAATTATTTATTAGTAATTTATAGCAGGGTTCCAAGGCTATTTTTCTAAAGTAAGTACTATTGGTGATAATCTAATACACCTTTTCATTTTACTATTTTTTTTATCGAAACACATGTTAGCACTTATAATGAATCATTCATAATGAATAGACAGAAATAGTATTATATTTTGTCTCAAAATTAAAAATATATGACAATCGACAATCGACAATCGACAATCGACAACCGACAATCGACAACCGGCAATCGACAATCGACAATCGACAATCGACAATCGACAATCGACAATCGACAATCGACAATCGACATTCAACAATCGATAGTCTTATGCGGAGAGCCTTTAATTAATTACAAATTTAACAAAAAATCGTTACGAACCAACTCATTACATCTAAAATATATCTCGCTTAATACAGTCTTGTATTCCAGTTCCAATACACATTTAGAATTTACTTTAATAAAACTTACTTCAATAAAATAATATTGTTTCTAAGCCATAACTGTATTTTGATTTGGGCGATTTTCAGCTTGAAATATTTGGGTTGTGTATTTTTTACCAGCACGTAATATGAAACGTATTTCTCTGCCGGACTTCCATTTACCATCCCTGTTTATAGAGTTTACCTGACCTGGCCGGGGGGTTATTTCAGACGTCTCAGTTGGAGTTTTGAGACTATTTACGACCGCATAAGGCTGTAAACGTGGCTTCGGGCCGACATCTTATAAATAAATACAGTATACCCCCAAAACAACACCTACTAGAGCTTCAAATAAAATAATTACAAGGAAACTTCAGTTAATCTGCCATAAAAATGTTTTCATAAACAACTACAAACCATCACGCCGTTTCTCCGAAGGAGTAGGCAGTGGACAATAATGGATCGCCGCACTACTCGATCTTATCAAACAATATAAATTATGTACTCAAAACCATCACTTTAAACAGAAATATATTGACTGCAGCAAATATGGTAGTGCACAATTAAGTTCTAGTGCCGACCCTTATGTATGGAAGTGAAGCTTGGAGTTGGCAGTAGAAGGATGAAAGTAGGAAAAATGACGTAAAAATGAGTTAAAGAATGTACGAAAAAATTATGTATGATAGAATACCCAATATAGAAGTTCGAAAGTTACAAAGGGCGGATGAATGCGTTCTAAATAAAATTTAGAAAAGGCCACTTAGATGGTTTGAACATATGGAACGATTGGATGAGAGAAGAATGGTCAAAAATATATGTACAAATAGTGTGAATGCAAAAAGAAGTCGAGGAAGGCCAAGGAACACATGGCATGACCAAATTAATCAAATACTAAAAAGGCGGCGATGTTAGAAGTAGAAATAAAAGACGAGCGTGCGGGTAACGGTGTGCGAATGAAGAAAAGGCGCGAGATTAATTTCAGAATATAACAGTTTGGCGGTTCATTCTCTCTGCCTACCCCTCCGGAGAAACCGCGTGATGGTTAGTTAGTTACGATCGTAATAATGCTGGCTCTCTTAATGGATATGTCTGTGTGTCTTAAGAACATTTTCTTGGATACTGCTTTCTTCTTCTTCCTAACGATGAATAGGTAGTCTTACATATCATCAGAATTGTCATTAAAAAATATTAATTCTCCTATTTCTCTCGCCATTGTGGTGGAAGGTTTGGCCGACTTTATGTTGTTTCCAGGGGTGCCGGGTATTATTTTAACACCACACGTGGGTGCACCTTCATTGTAACTAAGATTAAATATTTTACGTAATTTTTTTTTTTTTTCAAAATGTCTAATATTTTGAGCACTCGCTGTAATTTTGTAAAATGTTCCCTATTCACGTTATTCGGAAAACGAAAATGGGCAACTTTCTCGCTCCAGATTTCCCTCTCAACCTTTTTATTGTATTTATTTACGACTTTTATGTATAAAAATAATATAATGGCATTATAATCCATAATCAGTTGATTGCGACACCTGATGATGCTAACATTGGTTGGCGAAACAGCTTTTGCCATAATTTCATAGACATTAAATTCAGAACTTAGGCATGATAACAGTATAGTTATATTATGAAATAATAACCAGGGTATACGAGGTCTATCCATTAAATTCGCGAACTGTTTTTTTTATAATTTTATTTTCCAAAATTTTGTCTAAATCAAAATTATCCCCTTCAAAATGCTCCCCATTTCTATCAATGCGCTTGTCCCACCTCCGTTTCTACTGATCGAAACATTCCTGGAAGTCGTCCCTGTGCCGCCCACGCATGACTTTTTACATTTCGGGAACCAAAAAAAATCGCCAGGGGCTAAACCTGGTGAATAGGGAGGGTGATCAATCACAGAGATCGCATTTTGGGTCAGAAACTGGCGGACAATTAGTGATGAATGTGAAGGCGCATTGTCATGATTTTCTCAACTTCAAATGTTCTGTTTAAATTGTTTGTACATACGATTTTCCTTAATTTAGTTCATCAGCAATCATCCGAACAGTTGATCGATGATTGGAAAGCATAACAGACCGAACACCTTCAATGTTTTCATTAACACAGAAAGTCGACGGTCGTCTTGAACTTGCATCGTTTTTGCAGTCATCACGGCCTTCAAAAAAACCCTTGATCCACTTAAAAAGGGCAGTTTTCTTTAGTGTCTTAACTCCATAAACAGCCTTTAACATTTCATGAATTTCCCGATATTTTTTCCCAAGTTTCACCAGATATTTGATGTTGATTAGTTGTTCCATATCTGTACGTCAATCTTCATTGTCGACAAGAGCAAATAACACTCGCCACAAAAAAATTACCCGTTCGAGCGGTACGTTTACCTCGACGGTTCGGTGATTACAGATTTACTTAGTGGCTCACCCGACAACAAAGTAGCCAATGTTCTTGCGTGAATTTCAACTAAAGACCACCCGAGCAACACAGTTCGCGTATTTAAGGACAGACCTCGTATGTTTAAATATGAAGTGTTTTATTTATTTACATCTATCGTGGGAAGAGCAATTGATCGAAATTTTTCGTATTAGTAAAAGTGCGTTCAGAAGGCAAATACTCTTAATTCTGGAGGGTATCTTGTCTTCCTAATGTCGAACCATCTCTCATGCATTTCTGGTAGTATACTATACACAATATTTTATTTTACCTGTTCTCAATAGATGTCTTAAAAAAATGTGTAATGTATATTGATGAAATAAATTGATTTTATTTCATTTACGGTGCTCAAGTGGTACAAGTCCTAGTTTTAAATATCTAACCACAAAGAGAGTACTTCGTATGAAAATTTTTCCAAATTAAATATTATTAGGATCAGAATTTATACAACATGCGTGCGACCTATCATGACGTACGCTGTAGAGACGCGGGCTGACACTGTGCGAACCATGGGACTACTAAGAACATCGGAGATGAAGGTCCTATAATCAATTACTGGAAAAAATCTCCCAGATCGTGTCCGCAACGCAGACATAAGAAAAACTTGCGAAATAGAGGATATCGTTCAGTGGAGTAGATCCAAAAGAAGATACTGGAGGGACCATGTAGCCCGAATGGATGGTGACAGACTTGCATATATTGCATATAATACAACCGCTTATGAAATCTCCTCCGGACACCGCCCCCCTGGAAGACGTATAGTATGCGGCACGAATAGTATAAGGGGGGCGGCCCTGGAAGACCGCCTAAGAGATGGAGGGACAGCTGGATTTCATCATCCGACGAGATATGATTTCTGTGTCACAGATCGTCAGATCTATTAAAAGAAGAAGAAAAAGAAGAAATAATATTTTTCTTTCTAATGGCCCCACAGCCCACATTGATCCTTGGCTTCCATTATTCTTCGCCTCCAACTCCTCCTGTCCTCTACTTCGACCCTCCAACTTGACACTCGTAGCAATTTCCCCGCACCTCTTTCAACTTCATCCTCCCATCGTAGCCTTGGTCGTCCAATTGGTCTTCTACCGCATGGGTGCCACTCCAGCGTCTATTTTAGGGTTCGCGATGACGGCATCGTCTTTACGTGACCGTTACAAATAAAATAGTTAAAATTATTGAAGTATGGGTACTTGTAATATTAAAGTTAATTTCATTAACAACTATAATATATGCCCTTTAGTTAAGTTTAGTTTTCCGTCAATTTATTACAGTTTTTGGTATGTGTGTATATGATTCAATACATATTATATATGTATTCCATTATAGAGAAATTCGTTGAGTCGATTCTTTTAACATCTTATTCCTCTTCTTCCTCAGCCTATTCCCGTTCACTCCTGGACAAAGGCCTCCTCCATTTGCTTCCATGTCATTCTGTCCTGTGCAGACTGCATCCAGGTTATTCCGAGGTGTCTGTTTAGATCATCCTTTCACCGTAGTTGCGGTCGCCCTGCACTTCTCTTCGCCGTCCACAGTCTCCAAGTCAGCATACTATACATCTTTATACATATCCTTTCATTATTTTGTTCATAACACTTTCATTCGCACTGCATTCACTTCTAATATCTTCATTCGAAACTCATATCATACACAGATTTCAACACATTAGTCTGAGAGATGTCATTTCTACTACATTTATTCTACTTTCAATATTCTTTTGCCAGTTCCATGCTTCTTATTCCATACACAATGATCGGTACAGGAACCACCGTTCACGGCCATTTTTGCTTTTTGATACATATAACATTTATAGTTATGAAATTGAAAATAGCTTTGTTTAATCCTCTAATTAGTGGATTAAACAAAGACATTTTAAATTTCCTAAGTATATTACTATGTAATTCCACAGTGTTAATGCCTTAGCGTTCAATAAGCTCATTGGTCCGGAGCCGGCTCGAGTGTGGTTCGGTGATATGGAGTCCCCACATGTTAGAGAGTTTGGTTGCTATCCGTGGCTTTATCCCACTGCACTCCTCTTGGGCATGCTGGGGACCAATAGTTAACAGATAAGAAGAGATGGGTGCACACCCATTTCTTCAGACTTATCAGGGGATTCTTTAAGAACTCTGTTATCTTGGAGGCTATCCATCTTTGTGTTCCAGATGGTTATCTTCGACAGCGTCAGCACAGACTGTTTTATCTCCCAGCATGCAGAACCAACCTGCCTCTGGTGATGCCGGTGGGGAGAGCAATCAAACTGCTGAACATGATCGCTTCGGAGATCGACCTCTTTCATATTCGTGAAAGTAAGTTCAGAAGACAAATACTCTTGACTTTGGAGAATATCTTGTATTCCTAATGTGGAACCATCTCTCATGCGTTCCTGGTATTATATATTTTTATGTTTTACCTGTTCTCAATAGATGCCTTAAACTAAAATTGTTGTTTGTAATTTCTTTTGAGAAAATAAATTGATTTGATTTGAACCTTCTGGTGATTCTGGTTCACCAAGAGTTGGCATCTCGTTGCATAAACCAGTCGAAGACATAAACCAGTCGAAGACATAAAATAGTTGAAGACATAAACCAGTCAAAGACATAAACGTTAGTGGATTTTAACTTAATAAACATTTTTTAAAGTTTAACAAATACACATTTTTTTATCTGTATACGTTATTGATATTTTATTTTGGATGAATGTAATAAAAATAAATATAAGAGCGTTAAAGTTTCGATTCGTCTGTGCTGTCCGCTTATGAATGAAAACCGAGTCCCATCCTCTATCGGCTTTTCCCAAGAATTTCCCTCGAAACGATCGCCAGCCTTCGCGGCAGCCCGCGTCGATTGGCCGGCTTCGCGGTGACGTCACGGGGCGGGTGGCCAATGGGGGCGCGCCAGGGGCGCAGGCGCGAGCCCCGGCGCGGCCTCGCGCCCGGGACGCGCCTCAGTCGTGAGCCGCTCAGCCACGCAGCAGCACCGGGCGCTGCCCGTCACACCGTGACACGTGGCAAGTTTTCCATAGATAATTCTCATCTCTGGCGAATTCCATGGATGACATGGCGGCAACCAAGATGGCCGCACGCGCGATTCAAAATAAATTTTCCAAATTTTTTTAAATTATTTATTTTGGTGCTTTTTTACGTAACTAAGTGACATTTCAATTTATCGAAAAAGTGTTTTGATTATTTTATTATACATATGTAAAAAACTTTTTTTTTTCTAGTTTATATTAATCATAATAAAAAATAACAATTTTTTTCTTTATAGTAAAATTTTGAACGTATAAAAAAAAGTTTTTTTTTAAATAAATTTGTTATGTAAGGCACCAGTTCAGCGATTTTCTGGTTACGTAATCAAGGGAGTCCGATTAGAGCGAGATAGAAGCACAAAACTCTCACGGGAGGGAAAGGGAAAAACGGTTGTGAAAATATGTGTCGATAATACAGTTTTCTACCTGAGCTGAGCTTCGTTAGGCTCCTGAGGTCATTTTGGGGGTGGAAGAAAAAACCCTCTAATGGGGGTGGTACAAATATAGAGTAAAGGGTGGGGGTGAATATTTAAGGGGCTAAAGTCGATAAAATAATTAACCTGACGTTTTGTAATGACCTTTTTGAAAATAAAATAATTATGCAAAAATCTATTACCTTTATTTAAAAATTAATTGTTGAGTCTTATATAGGATTAAGCAACTAACATGAAATACATTATTTCGTTTAGTTTTTTTTTAATTTATATTTTAATTAAATAATAATAATAAATTAATAATTTAAATATTTAATTTCTTTTAATTTATATGAAACTGCAATTTCATTAGAATACTTTTTATATTTTAACTATTGTTTTATTGTAGAATTATAAATCTTTATTGTATTTTTTAAATTGTTTTCATGTCGGAATATCTAATTGTAAAAATGAAATAATTTTTATATAACAATTTACATTTTACTTATAGAAAACTGCTCGGGCTCATCGCATTTGAATTAATATTATATATCACATACATATCAAATTAACATCAATTATTCAAAAAGTGATAAACTAGATTTATAAATTATCTATTAAGTGCAATTTGGAACAGAACGTTTGAATAACATTAATTTCATGCTATAACAACAGAAACGAGTGTTAAAGAAACATTACCATCATCAGATATTCGTTTATTGGAAAATTTATCAAATCCATAAACTGCTGATTCTAAAAAGACGCCATTTTGAAAAAGCATGTATTACGACTGAACATCATCAACATATCAAAAAAAAACTTCTACGGAAGTTCGCACAATCGAGAAGACTGGAAGATGAAAAAAGGAATGAACAAAGATATCGAGTAAATGTAAATGACGTATAAATAACACCAACAGAAAAAGAACGATTAAAGAAATCACAACAAAAAATTATAATCTGACTTATTGATCCATTTAAATCTGAAATTGATAATTAAAAACTTCAATTAAGAGCTGTTGACATAAGGGTCTTCTTTGAAAGAGACGGTTTCAAGAAAGAGTCTTCTTTGAAGGAGACGGTTTCAAGAAAGGGTCTTCTTTGGAGGAGGTCATTAATTCGATCAGTGTGGAGGGACCCGGAGGGGTGGAAAGCCCAGCACTGGGCAGGCTGCAAGAAGCCCTCCTAGGGGCATCACCTCAGAAGCTGGCTGCCGGAGTGAGAGGACTAGCCAACCGCATTGGATCAGCCATACCAACTGACACAGGTAAGCAACCATCAAATCACCACTTGTTACTTTTAGATATTCAATTTCATTGCAATATATCATCTATTGATGCAATTAAAATCTCAATACGATAATTTTGAAAATTTAAATGTCATCTTGATAAGTTTCACGGTTTAACAAAAAGTATATTTTTGATGAAAACAAATGTTTTTATTTAAAATTTCTTAGTAGGTGTTCATTGCAAATAAAGAAAATAAAAAAATAATAAAATTTCTTTATTTTATTATATTATATATATTTAGTTAATTCAACTTAGGTTTAGACCAGAACATGGAAGCGAGCTGTCGAAACCGGTTGAAGTTTTAAACCTAAGTGGAATTATACTAAATATATACTATAAAGAAATTTAAATATCTTTATTTTTATGTTCTTAATTTATCTGTTGCAAAATAGAATTTGAAAAAAAAACTTTTAAAAATTATTTATTTCTATATGCTTACATCGATAAAAATATTTTTGTTTCAAAATTGAAACAGACTATTAGAAGTACAGACCAGTAAAATAAATTATTTATCAAGATATTAATACCCACACTTCCGGTTATGTAGTGTAATCTTTATAAGAAAATACTATTTTTTGTCTGTGAAACTGGTAGTTATCGAAATACGTCCAATCATCAACCAAATTTCAAAGCATTTTCTATGTGAACTAGTTTCACTGGCGACGGCTTGTGTACAGTAATAGGTTGATGGGTATCCAGAGTGTAGCGAATGTAAGAATATGAATAAAACCCAAAAATTCAATGATATGGTTTAGGCACATGAATCGAATGCACGAGAGAGGGATTGTTAAAATGTATACAAGCAGTGTGAATGGAAAGAGAAGCCATGGAAGACTAAGGAAAGCATAGAATGACCAAATTAATCAAATACTAGAAGGCGGCCTCATTCAAAGTCGAAAAAAGTGACGAGCGTGCATGTTACTATGTATGAATGTAGAGGAAATCTAAAGAGTCAGGACAGAGCAGTATGGCGTACTACCCTCTCTTTCTACCCCTCCGGAGAATCGGCGTTATGGTTAGTTAGTTAGTTTTCCATTAAACGCATGTTTTCCTCAATATTATCCAAGAAACATGCATGTTTCATTTATTGTTTCTTAAACAATGACGTAAAGCTCCATTTTAAATAATTAATATGAATAAAAACGTCTGTTTTCATTAGTATTATTATATTTTAGATGGAATGACATGATTCGCCCTTCTAAGGCATTATCTAATGACATTAGATAATGCCCTAGATGGGCGAATTATGTCATTCCATCTAAGATATAATAAAAGTCCTAGAAGACAGACGTTTTTCATTCATATTAATGCATGTTTAAATTTGTTTTGTACGTTTATTTATTTGAAGAACTTTTAAATTAATAATTAAAATGTATCAACAATGGAAATTGATTAAGCTTACTACGAAACGAAATCCAGGTTGACTAAAACAACAAGGGTAATATATACATCCATCAGACTTATTTGTTCTTCCTGTTCTTCAAATAGTCTGAACAAACTCGGCATTGTCATCACAAAGGAGAGAGTTTTGAAGAGGAAAACGCCACCCTTAGAACAAACAACCCTTTGGCTTGTACTGCCGGCGGTGAGGGGTGTTTGCTTATCATTAGGACGAGCATCTAGGGAGCGGCACTGGGAGGGCCCAAGCGGAACATTCAGGAATGTCAGGCGGAATAATTTATCGATCCTAAATTAGACTAATTAAGTTATTCTCGTGTTTTAAGAAATTAAGCTACGTGGATTAAGGAAGTAAAGACTAACGTATACGTGATAATAACATCAAACGATACCAACGTTATTCGGAAATCAGTCGAATGAAATGAAATCTATCGTAATTTCAATTAGTCCATTGTTTTGGCCGAAACACTATGATATTTTAACATTTTATAACTGTTAATTCTAAAACTTTGTTTTATATCACAAATTGTATTTATTTTACTCTACGACAGCTGTTTCATCAACCAATGTTGGCATCATCAGGTGTTACAAAAATATATATCAAATGTCAAATTTTTCTATAAAACATTTGACATTTGATATATATTTTTGTAACACCTGATGATGTCAACATTGGTTGATAAAACAGCTGTCGTAAAGTAAAATAAATACTATTTGTGATATAAAACAAAGTTTTTGAATTAACAGTTATAATTTTAATGAATTAATTAATTTTTAAATGTGCTACGGTTATATCAAATGTAGCGAGTATAAAACGATGCATTATATAAAAAAAAACTTATTAAAAAATAAAACAAAACTCTTGAACATAGATGTTTTCAATAGTCCTTAACATTTTAAACTGTTAAATTAAATAACTTTGTTTTATGTATCACAATTGTATTTTCTTTTACGCGACAGCTGTTTCGTTTCATAGCTACTGATGATATCAACCCATGTTAACATAATCAGTACCTATGACGACCTATGTAACACTTGATGATGTCAACATAGGTTGACGAAACAGCTGTCGCGTAAAGTAAAATACACTTGTGATACATGAAACAAAGTTTTTTAATTTAACAAACGTTTTCATTAATATTAAAATGGAGTCGGAGTAATTAACATGCGTGCGTTCATAACACTATGTATAATTGTTGAAGAAGCTAGGTAAGTATGTCAGGGACGAACAGTGTGGCGGTCCATTCTTTCTGCTTACTCTTCGGAGAGACAGCGTGATGGTTGGTTAGTTAGTAAAATTAGTAGAGTGTGAAAAAAGCGGTATAAATGGAAATTTTCGACGCTAGCAAATAGTTAAATATATTTTTTTCATTTTGGAATTAGAATCTGAAATCTCCTTAATTGCACAGATTGTCATGCACCCAAGATGAAAATAACGTCATGCCCATGGGACCGAGTGAAATCGAAATCAGCTACGAAATATTTACATGGGACAAGTTATCCTTAGCGTGATGTTTACTCAGAATTTGAATGCTTATCAATGGATTTCATATGTATTGTAATAGTTTTTTCCCCAAGGTTTATGTCTTTGACCTCGTGATATGAGTCGTATTTTGAAAAGCAGCATTATTTTCCTTCGTTCACACCAGTCATTCCCAAAGTGGCCTATTTGCCTCTTCAGGGGTCCGCGTCAATAAAAAAATGGGTGTCTAACTAACTAACTAACCATCACGCCATTTTCCCGGAGGGGTAGGCAGAGAAGATGGATCGCCACAATGCTCTGTCCTGGCATACCTATCGGGCTTCCTCTACATTCATACATTGTACCATGCACGCACGTCGATTATTCCGACTTCAAATATGGCCGCCTTTTAGTAATTGATTAATTTGGTCATGCCATGTTTTCCTCAGTCGTTCTCGCCTTCTTTTTCCACTCACGCTGCTTGTGTACAACTTTTTAAGCATTTTACTTTCATCCATTCGTTCCATATGTCCAAACCATCTCAGGGATCCTTTTTTAATTTTATCCATGATGTAGTCATCTGCCTTACATTTCTCTCTTATTTCATCATTCGGTATTCTATCATACAACATTTTCCCGCAGATTCTTCTTAGTGATCTCATTTCTACGGCGTTTATCCTGCTTTCATCATTTTTTGTTAGCTTCAAGCTTTACTTCCATACATGAGGGTTGGCACTAGAAACTACTGGGCTTGGGTGTCTATGAGATATATATGGAGGTTCACGAGGGTGGATCCCATAAAGACAAGCTGTATCGAAAATGTTGACTTCCTGCAAATGTAGTAATCCATTTACAGATAGTATCTATGTTGGTACTTACGTTATACTTTCTTAAAATATATACATAACTAACTAACTAACTAACTAACTAACTAACTAACTAACCATTACGCAGTCTCCCCGAAGGGGTAGGCAGAAAGAACGGACTGCCACACTTTTCTTTCCTGATATATTTCTCTCGCTTCCTCAACATTCATACATCGTGTCATGCACGCGCGTCGATTTCTCTGACTCCTCACATGGCCGACATTCAATATTTGGTTTATTTGATCATGCCACGTTTTCCTCGGTCTTCCTCTATTTCTAGTTCCATTAACATCGTTAACATATATTTTTTTTACCATTCTTTCTTCATTCATTCTTTCCATATGTCCAAACCATCTTAATGATCATTTAATTTTTTGTTCATAACACCATCATTTGCACCGCATTCACTTCTTATATTTTCATTTGACATTCTATCATGCACATAGTAGCCAAACATTTGTCTAAGAGATCTCATTTTTACTGCATTTATTCTACTTTCTTCCATCTTTTGCTCGTTCCATGCTTCACTTCCATACATAAGGGTCGGTAGAAGAACACCATTGTGCACTGCCATTCTAGCTTTTTTGGATAGGTTAATAATATGTATGTTTTATAAAATTAATATTAGGAAAGAAGGGGGTTAACACTAAACAGATAAAAATTATCATGGGGTCTACAGGACAAAAGAGTTTGGGATCCTCTGGTTTAAACCGTAGGACAATATGTGTTTCAAGATTGCTTCGAATCACCTGCGCGTAACAAATCGCAAATATTGGTTTTACACTATAAAACAACAATAAAAATTATCGGTAACGCCGGTAGTTAAATATCGATTAACGATTTAATTAAACGTCATTCGGACACCCTCCTTTCCTCCCTCCCTGAACAAGACGCAATATCGGCGGAGGTAATCCCGGTATGTAATCTCATTGCGGTCTGTGACGGGGTGTGAGGGTGGGCACGGCGGAGGGGAGGGGGGGTCGTGGCAATCAGGCCACGGGCCGATGTAATCCATTTTATTAAGTCACCCTATTTAGTTGATTCCATTAACAAAGGCGTGACAATTAAGATGCTGTGCTGTTAAATTAATGTTTTCCAATCGTCACCTACTTACGGTTGACCTAAATAAATGAATATTAAGTCCATTAGTTTTGGCTGACACACAATAATACTTCAACATTAATAACTGTTAAAATTTAAACACTGTTATGGTATCACAATTTTTTTTTTCGTGACAGCTGTTTCGCCAACCGATGTTGGCATCATCGGGTATTACAATATTTTTTCGTTTATATGGAGAGTTTTGACAACGGTTAAAATTAATTTTCGTGATTTTTCGAACCTTTATGTGCATTCAAATTGACATAGGAACAAATGCACATAAAGGTTCGACAATTAATTTTAACAGTTATCCAAACGTGGACCTTCAAAGTTAACTTAATGAACAGACTGGAAGCATTTGAAATGTCAATTTTAATGCTCATAAAGGTTCGAAAAATCACGAAAATCAATTTTAACCGTTGTCAAAACTCTCCATATAAATGAAAAAATAGTGTAACACCTGATGATGCCAACATCGGTTGGCGAAACAGCTGTCGCGAAAATAAATATAAAGATAAAAATATTATGCCAACATCGGTTGGTTCTATGCCTCCAAATTCCCGCTGCAACACCGGGTCTGGGTCCCAGAATCATTATTAGTATCCTATTCTCAAACCAGTAGATTCTTTGTTGTTCAATTAGAGTCATTGTCCACGACTCATCAGAACCATATGTCACCACTTGCTTGTTGATGGTGTTATATATATGGTATTACACAGCTTAGTATTTCTGGATAGAAGCTTAGATTTTAGGAACGTCCTCAAGTAGGCTACAGCTCGTTAGCCTTTTTGAACTCTGTGTTCCGAGTGTGTACCGAGATAAGTGAACTCTCTGATTTGCTCAATTTTATCTTCCTCCATGCAAATATCTCTCAGTGGTGAGGCTAGGCCATTATTATTTCTGGAAACAATTGCATTGACCTGTTAACCAATTCGGGCTGCTGTATCCTTTAATTTTTTGTACATCTCTATTAAATCATCTGTACTATCACTAGTCAACACCAAATCATCCGTATATACAAAAACATTGTGAGAGCCACCAAAAGTACCTATTGCCCAGTTCCATTTGTTTAACACTTCTCACGACTTTCCCCAAACTAATATTAAATAGCATGGGGGATATGAAGTCACCTTGTCTCAGGCCGGTCATGACTTTAAATACCTCGGTCATTTCCCCTCCGACTGTCACCGCAGCTTTTGAACCAGAGAGACACGCTTTTGTGACTCCTACTAGCTTACCCGGAAAAAGTATTCATTCATAATATTCCATAGATTATCCCAGTGGATGCACGCGCATACATTTGTTTAAAGTCAATGAAGAGGTTGAAGACTTCTTGACCGTACTCCCATTTCTTTTCAAACAATTGTCTGAGGGAAAAAATTGGGTCAGTGGTGCTTTTTCCTCTACTATGGCTACATTGGTAGTCTCCAAGATTAGCCTCGATGAAAGGGTGAGAATCTTGCGAGGAGAATATGCGATAATACTTTGTAGCATGCCGGTAGCAGTGCTATCCCTTTGAAGTTGGGACACTCCAGCTTGCTACCTTTTTTGGGCAGCGGACATATTATCGCGGATTGCCATTCCGTAGGAATTTGTTCCTTCTGCCATATCAAGTTTAAAAATCTGCGTTTCCACGCCGTGCCCACCATATTTAACGAGTTCTTCAGAGAATCTGTCTATCCCAGCAGCTTTATGGATCTTGAGATACTTAACTGCAGATCGCACCTCTTCCTCGATGGGATCTGCTATCCCCACCTTCGCTGCCTGTTATATTATTATAATAATCATCTTCTTCTTCTTCAGCTTATCACCGTCCACTCTTGGACAATAGCCTCCTCCATGTCCCTCCATGACGATCTCTCCTGTGCAGTCTGCATTCATAGCACCCCAGCGTATCGTTTCAGGTCATCCCTCCACCACATTTGTGGTCTTCCAACTCTTTTTCTCGTGTCTCTCGGTCTCCAATTCAGCAGTATTTTGGTCCATCTTTCATCTGCAGCTCTAGCGACATGCCCTGCCCATTTCCATTTTAAAGTCGTCACCCGGTGGATCACGTCTGATGCACGTCATGATACTTCAAAATGCTAACAAACCCTATAATAAGCATTCAGTGGTTAAATACAAAGTGTTTCATTTTTTATATTTATAAGTTTAAAATGTCTAACCACATAGTGAGTGCTTCATATGAAAATATATTATTTTGTTGGACTTTCTTTCCTAATTAACACCAAAAACTAACCTTCTCGTCTTATCTTTTCATTATATTATACGAAAAACTATCTCAAGTAAATACGTTTGTTTTATCAGAAGTTCACATTGTTATTTCGTTATTGTAAAGCAAACGGTTAGATTTAGTAATTTCAACAAATTGTCTTAAAGTTGTTAGAGCCGGAGTCCCGCAAGGATAACAAGTTCTCCCTCTCCTCTCAGCCATTTAGGGGTGTTACGTAGTTATGTCTCTCCATCCCTCCGAAACCACCACCGGCGCTACATTGTAAGGGTTGAGGGTGCTGGGTGGTTTGGTGTTAAAATACGCCACTAAAGATCTTTATCTCTGTCTATAAAGTTCTTGGTATATTTCTAGCACAAGTAATTGGGGTAAATGACTCTGTCTTGTGGCAGATTCTTCTGCTCTTAAATTATAGATAATTTTTATTACATTTGTTTATCAAAATATAAACCAAAAAATGTAATGTCGTTACTAAAATACTGTTTAAAATAAATGTTGTATGTTTTCCTCAACGAAATATTTTATTATATGAGATGTCTATTTGATTACTAAGCTTATGATTTTGAATACCGTATTTTTCGAACCGCGAGACCCACATTTTACTAAATAATTTAGGAGAAATTGTATCCTTGAGGCAAATCCTACATCCAAAAATATATCGATTTAGACTTTTGGTCTGTTCCTGTAATCAGGCTGGCTTCTCTTAGGATGTTGATTCCCAGCTATCCCTTAAATATTTTTAGCGGTCTTCCAGAGGGATGATAGCCAACAGGAATTTGATGCACCACCACGTGTGGGATTCTGGAGGGATCCATCCTCTGCACGAGCACATTCCAGTGTCTTCTGCGTTGTCTTCCCCATCTGACAATATCTTCTACCTTGCATATTTCTTGGGCAACCGTGTTCTTCACCCTATCTCGAAGAGTCTTTCCTGCTATTGTCCTCATCGTCCGCATCTCTGCCACCAGCACTTTAGCTTTCGTTCTTGTAGTATCCGCTCTGATCTATTAAATATAGTACGTTAAGTAACGTTAAATAATAATGTATAAACTGTTAAATTAAAAAACTTTGATTAATGCATCACAATTTAATTAAATTTTTCGCGACAGCTGTTTTGTCACTGTATGTTGACATCATAAGTTGTTACAATAATTCACCAACTGTCGCGAAAAATGAAAATACAATTGTGATACATAAAACAAAGTTTTTTAATTGAACAGTTTATATTATTACTTATGTATCACAATTGTATTTTTATTGTTCGCGACAGCTGTTTTGCCAACCTATATTGACATCATCCGGTGTTACAATAATACATCAACTGTCGGGAAAAATAAAAATACAATTGTGATACATAAAACAAAGTTTTATAATTTAATAGTTTATAATGTTGAAATATCAAAGTGTTTCGGCCAAAACATTGTACTATTTAAATAATAATCAAATTGCGCTAGGTACCTACAAGCATAAGCATTAAAATATAATTTTGTTCAGATTTCATTTGTCACAATCTGTGTTTTCATTTTTTTTTTATAATATTCCCCAAAGGGTACTTAGAGACACATAAATAACATGGAAATGACAAAATAAAGCAGTTCATTTTGAAACGATAAAATATTATTACTTGTCTACTGTAAATACCCGCCTACATTAAAACGTAATTTATTTCCGCAGAATTCCTTAGATCCTGTTTCAAAACATTTTTCTTGGCACTTTGCTAAAATTACTCCCCGAAGAGAAGAACGAAGGGTAGAAGTTAAAAGGGTAATAACGTTATACTACCCTCTCGCTCTCTCCTCCCTCGTTAGGTTTAACGCAATTATATCTTGGAACTTTTATTCGGGATTATTTCTAAGAAACTAATTTGACATTTTAGGTTGCTCCGTTTCAAACGAGATGTGAAAACGTGACAATAATTAGACTTCCTTGTGTAGCTGTAATACAATTTCCTGAAATAAACTGTAAGACTTGCTGTATTTTCGTTACAAAAAATATTACAATCGGACTATTTTTTGATTGATTTTTTTAATTTGTTTTTTTAAAAACCCAATTGGGTTATATGAATACATTTTTAGTAATTATACAATGTTTCAGGTATATTTTAAATCGACTCGTAGTGAGACTCCTTGCGTCTTTTGGTAGTTCATTGTAAAGTTTCAGTCCATTGTTCAATATCCTTGATTGTCCTGTCTTAGTTCGTGCATTCGATAAGTGATATCTGTCACAGTTCCTGGTCCAGTGTCTGCGTACGTTTGAATTTTTAGTTAATTTGTAGCTGCTGTCTGTTGTCTCTTCCATGGTCACTAAATACTTATTCAGACTACTTATTTAAGTAATACAAAAATTGGCGCATTTCAAATTTATTTTTCCAAAAATAAGTTACACACATTCACAGATTTGGAACACAAAGCAATTGTAACTATTTAGAAAAACAAGGTGTTATGGGAATTGTACTTTGAAGTACACAGATTATAATTATGAATCTAGTTATTACTTTTACAGTGCAAGAATTATATAGATTACTCTACAACGCCAACAACAATAATGGCGCTACAGCCTACCATGGGCGCTGGCTTCCTCCTGAATTATTCGCTACTCTTCCCGGTCTATCACTTACATTCTTCAGTTTATAACACTAATTTCCCTGAGATCCCCTTCCACACAATCCATCCACCTAAGTTTAGGTCTTCCCACACTTCGCTTTCCATTTGGTCGTGTATTGAGAATCTTCCTTGAAATTCGGCCTTCTTCCATTCGCTGGAGGTGTCCCAACCATCTAAGACGATGTATTTTTTATAAACTTCACTATGTTGGGCTCGTCGTAAAGACCTTTCATCTTCTGGTTTAGTCTCTCTCCACAATCCATCTTTACAGATACCCCCAAAGATGTTTCTCAACACCTTTCTTACAAAGACTAGCAGCGCATTTTCGTCCCTTTTGCTCAGTAGCCAACACACATGTTTGAAATGTATCCAATAGATGGCTCTAGCTATTATTTTCTTAGCTATTATTTCGCAGTACGGGGATTATTTAGATGACTGTTGCTATTATTTTTACAGTGGAAAAATGATTTAGATGATTTTAGCTATTGTTTTTACAGTGCACGGATTATATAATATAATATACGACCCTTATGAAACTGGCAAAAGAAGGATGAAAGTAGAATAAATGCAGTAGAAATGAGATCTCTTAGACAAATGTGTGGATACTCTATGTATGATAGTGTCTAATGAAAATATAAGAAGTGAATGCGGTGCAAATGATGGTTTTATGAACAAAATAATGAAAGGATTATTAAGATGGTTTGGACATATGGAAAGAGTGAATGAAAAAAGAACGGTAAAAAAATTATATGTTAACGATGTAAATTTGTTTGGGGGTCTTTTTGGGGGTTTTACCTACCGGCCGCCAGAACCAATCTGCCTCTGGTGACACCGGTGGGAAGAGCAATTAGTCTGCTGAACGCGGTCTCCTCGGAGATCGACGTCTTTCATGTTAGTGAAGGTACGTTCAGGGGGCAAATACTATTGACTTTGGAAAGTATCTTGTCTTCCTAATGTCGAAGCATCTCTAATGCGTTCCTGGTACTTTGTTGTATTTCTATAATATTTTACCTGTACTTAATAGATGCCTTAAACATTTTCCTGTTTGTAATGTCTATTGAGTTAATAAACTGATTTGATTTGATTTTAAATGGAACCAGAAATACAGGAAGACCGAGGAAAACGTGGCGTGGTAAGGAGTCAGAGAAATCGATGCGCGTGCATGACACGATGTATGAATGTTGAGGAAGTGAGAGAAATATGTCAGGATAGAAAAGTGTGGCAGTCCATTCTTTCTGCCTACCCCTTCGGGAAGACGGCGTGATGGTAAGTTAGTTAGTTAGTTAGTTAGTTTTAAAAAGAAATAATAAATTATTTGAAAAGTATATAATTGATGGCTCTAGCTATTATGTTTGCAGTGCAAGGATAATTTAGATGACTCTTACTATTATTTTTGCAGTGGAAAGATGATTAAGATGATTATAGCTATTATTTTTGCATTGCACAGATTATACAATATATGACTCTAGCGTTTATCATTGCAGTGCTAGATTACAATTTTCCATTAAAATGCATTTTCAAACAAAACGATAATAATGTAAATGTAGGTCAATTGATTTGAAGTAAAGTCCTCGTCGTTCTCCCTGTACCGTACTTAACAGATAACTATCTATCTGTGCCACGAAGCGCCACTGGCAACTACAAAAGTACCGACTTCTATTTATGTCATGGACAAAATAAATCAATCGTCATACAAAAGCTGCTCTTTTTTGAGCGGGTTTTGTCTGCCTGCAAGATATGTCTCCATCAATGTGAATTCATCATAACAACACAAAGTATGGCAAATACGACGACCTTCGTGGCAGAGTGGTAAGAGCTCTGACTTCCATTACGAAGGTCCCGGGTTCAATTCCCGGCGATGGCAGTGTGATTGTCACACTGTCTTTGGTCTGGTGTAGAATTCACGTGACAATAAAGTGGCGATAGATTGGCTACCTATCACACCTCATGTGAATCATCAATATAATAGCTAAAAATAAAAAGTGTATACAGTAATTGGGTGCTGTTGTATACAAAAAAAAAAGAAAAAAAAAGAATAAGATATTTTTCCGTTTTTTTTATATTCAATAATTATATAAAGGTTGTAAATAAGTCTCTTTAAGCGTACATAAAGAAAATATTCTTAAATTGAAAACAAAAAGTTCAATTTTATACAGCAGTTAAAAATCTTAGTGCTAAAAATACTGGGATTCATTGAATATTCTAGAGAAATTTAGTTTTGCTCAAAGTTATTTAGATCCACCCCGTTTCAAAACATTCAAATTAAACTTAATTAATCGTAATATTTCACTCCCATTTCGCCAGACTGTACTTTTTCTCCCTCCACTTTACTGCACTGTACTTCAGGTGAGCCTGGATCGATACAACAGCGAGAAGCATAGTTTATTTTCGGACCCCTTCTGCCCCCGGGCCACGTGGGTTAGGGAGGGATGAAGTGCCGGAGCGGGGGAGGGGAGGGTGCCAACGTACTCGGCAGTAAAACCGCGAAACATTTTCACAACATTCAAATTTCGAATGCAAGTAACAAAATATGGAAATTCTGTTCTATTCATAGAAGTGCGCTACTCTTATTCTAATGAAAGTTTTTTTAAAGTTAATTTTATTAGAGCCACTACAGAAATAGAGATTTCATGAATTTTCAAAACATTCAACAGCGCCTTAGAGGAAACGAATGTAAATTTATTTTAATGTAATAAACGTGAATGATGAATTTGAATGTCAGAAGTTATTATTGTTAAATTAAACAAATTTTATGCAATGTTTTACCTCCATACATTAACATAAATTTTGCAAAAAAATCTAGTAATTTATTTATTGAACATTTTGAATGTATACAAATACTTGTAGACAAATACTGGATATAACCCATTGCGGGTTAGTCATTTTTAAGGATTAATTTTATCTCAATAGAGACGAAGATTTAAATTAATAGATGGCGCTAGTGTGGATTGAACAAAAATATGTGAAGTGTTCCTCAACATATTAGCATATATACATCTTTAAAAAATTTGTCAGACGTGGTGGTCGTAAGAAGGGCGGAATGGGGAAGGTTGTAATACATAAAGCGATCGCTTAACCCAACCAATGACAGGTCATAAGCCCTGTTAACGCCTCGACCACCATATTCTGTTTCCAAAAAACAAGTTACATCTTCGTCTCAATTGAGATACATTTATTTATTGTTTCTTGAACAATGATACTTAGTATTTCCTGAACAAAGCTTTTCATTGTTTCTTGAACAATGATACTGAGTGTTTCCTGAACAAAGGTTTTAAATTGTTTCTTGAACAATGATACTGAGTGTTTCCTGAACAAAGGTTTTAAATTGTTTCTTGAACAATGATATATAGTGTTCCTTGAACAATGATATTGTATAGTGTTCCTTGAACAATGTTTTTTATTGTTTCTTGAAAAAGGATATGTAGTGTTTCTTGAACTATGGTATCTATTGTTTCTTGAACAATGGTTTTAATTATTCCTTGAACAATGATATTGTATAGTGTTCCTTGAACAATGTTTTTTATTGTTTCTTGAAAAAGGATATGTAGTGTTTCTTGAACTATGGTATCTATTGTTTCTTGAACAATGGTTTTAATTATTCCTTGAACAATGATATTGTATAGTGTTCCTTGAACAATGTTTTTTATTGTTTCTTGAAAAAGGATATGTAGTGTTTCTTGAACTATGGTATCTATTGTTTCTTGAACAATGGTTTTAATTATTCCTTGAACAATGATATTGTATAGTGTTCCTTGAACAATGTTTTTTATTGTTTCTTGAAAAAGGATATGTAGTGTTTCTTGAACTATGGTATCTATTGTTTCTTGAACAATGGTTTTAATTATTCCTTGAACAATGATATTGTATAGTGTTCCTTGAACAATGTTTTTTATTGTTTCTTGAAAAAGGATATGTAGTGTTTCTTGAACTATGGTATCTATTGTTTCTTGAACAATGGTTTAATTGTTCCTTGAACAATGATATTGTATAGTGTTCCTTGAACAATGTTTTTTATTGTTTCTTGAAAAATGATTTATGTAGTGTTTCTTGAGCTATGGTATCTAATGTTTCTTGAATAATGATATTTAGTATTTCTCGAACAATGGTTTTTATTAAGAATTAATTGTATCTCAATAGAGACGTAGATGTAAATTATTTGGAAATAGAATATGGTGGTCGAGGCGTCTACAGGACTTATGACCTGTCATTGGTTGGGTTAAGCGATCGCTTAATGTAATGCAACATTCCCCATTCCGCCTTTCTTACGACCACCACGTCTGACAATTATTTTTGAAAGTTGTATATATAGAAGGGCGGAATAGGGAATGTTGTATTACATAAAGGGATCGCTTAACCCAACCGATGACATGTCATAAGTCCTGTAAACGCCTCGATCACCATATTCTGTTTCCAAATAATTTACATCTTCGTCTCTATTGGGATACAATTAATTCTTAATGATTAACCCGTAATGGGTAAAATCCAGTATTTGTCTACAAGTGTTTGTATACATTCAAAAAAACAAAATGGAATTTATTGTTTTTTGAACAATGGTATTAATTGTTTATATCTGTATAAACACTAGAGATTTGTATAGAGAATTTAGCACTATAAACAATATTGATCGTCTTTCATCAATTACTTTGAGCTTTGAAAGTAACGGCATTAACACTGTGAAATTCCATTTTAAAAACATTGATATTGAAAGAACAACGCTGTTTATTTTCAACTTTAATTAAATTAAAGTGGAACATAAACAGCGTTGTTTTTTCAATTCCAAAATTACTTCGAATGTTTCTTAAGCCCTCCCTTCCCTATGATGGGTATCTTCTACACGTTGCTTCTAAAAACCATCAATATCTCTATAAATATAATAAATACAAGGTTAAGATTTAAGGTATTCCTCCATAGTATATTTACGCATTGATTTAAAAAATAATAATCAGAATTTATCGGGTACTTCAGAGGTATTTTTTTGAAAATCGAAAACAAAGTCGCGTATAAACAGCGCTTTCAGTGCGCCACACTATATTCGCATCTCACTCTTGCATTTGTTCTAGATCAATGTTCTCACTCTCACCGTCCCGCTGCGCTGGTAGTGGCGGCAGTCGCTTTCGGGCTTGCAACCAGAGCGGGTCTATGCCCGTTCCATGAGCGTTGCCAGAAAGTTTTTTTGATGTTTTTAGCAATTAAATCTCAATTATTATAATTTTTGACTTTAATTATAATTTTATAATTGAATAATATTATATAGGGGATAAGCTATGAATGTTCCTATTTTTCCGATTTAATGCGTACTACCCTACACCGGAACGCACGTTTTTATTTTAGCGCCGTAAGGGAAAGGTTAAATGCGTCATATCGACCATCGCCCAAGAATGGACCGCGTAACAGTTTACTGAAAAGATCATACGTATATATTATGAAATAAATACTCTTTGTATATTATCCATTAATAGGCTTCTATTTTTAGAGGTCCTAAAATATAATGGTAAGAGCAAGAAAAGTATTTTTCTTAATAAAAAAATCACCGAAATAGAAATGTTTATCTTTTCTGCTTCTGATTGGGATATGAATGTTCCCCCCCACAGAGTGTTTACTCATAAAATTTTCACACGCAATCCCTCCTCCCTTTATTATCTTCCCTTCTCCACCCTAGCTTTCGATCCAGACAGTTGCATGAAGAAAAAAAAACTGGTAAAAAAAAAAATCATTATATTTCAACTGCTCCTAATTAATTAAATAGAATTATTTATGTTGTTGATTGAAATTTCTTGGTAGAAGTTCATTGTAAATAATGAAAATAAAAAAAAATAATTAAGAATTTTTCTATGTTTATTTTTAGTGTAACATCTACTTATTAATTTTCGTCTGCCATCTTCTGGTCTAGCAGCGAGCTGCCGAAACCGGTCGAAGACGAAAATTAACAAGTAGATTTTACACTAAAAATAAACATAGAAAAATTCTTAATAATTTTTTTTTTATTATCATTATTTATTTTCATTATTTAATTAAATAGAAGCAAACGTAGTTTTTGTTCGAATATAACAAGTTGAAAATTATATCTATTTCTACGAGTTTTGGATAGCAAATCTACCCTACGTTTATACTTCAATTGACCATAGAACATATTGTGGAAGTGTGTTATTGTATGTTATGTGATTTCTTATTTTTTCTTCTTCTTTCGGTGCCGTGTCAGGTCCTCAAATCATTTCTATCCTGCGCCACTAGGAACATGTTCTAAACTCTTGTTATTCCTATCCACTCTTTGATGTTCCGCAGCAAGGACAGTTGCCTTCTACCAACTCCACGACGTCCTTCCACTTTACCCACTAATATCAGTCGAATATATTTCTTCTTTATTTGTTAATAATTTAAGGATTAATACTAATATTAATCTTTTAGATACTTTTTTCTTATTTTTTTGGTTATATCTTTCTTTATTCATTCACCTAAACACCAAAGTGACCGTCGTTTTTCAATAATAATGAAATTATTTTTTTATACGTGCGTTCGGTATTTTGTCATTTATTATTGCATTAAATATTTATAAAAAATTGTCTATTTTCTTATAGTTACATGTTTCGCCTTGCTAGTAAACAAAACATTTAAAATCGTCATCTTCTTCTTCGTTTTCCTCTTAGTTTAGGTCGTATGACCTATTTGTAACGGTGAGCTGTCCTGGGATGATGATATCCAGCCATCTCTCCATCTTTTTGGCGGCCTTCCTGGTAATCTCTTGCTGCTTTGGTTTTCATCAACAATATTAAATATTTAAAATGGTTTTTTACAACATTTTCTAAGAAACAATGAATAATTTATGAATACCATTCAAAGTCATTGAATTTTTGCATCAGTTGTTTTTCTTTAAATGATACATTGATGTTTCTGTAACGTGCCTAAAGTGTTTTCGTTATAAGTAAAGCAGGTACTTGTTTTTAAACAAAGGAATAAAGAAATCTCGGCTATTCTGCACCGCTTCATAAAAATTCACTATAAAAATAATATTTCACGGCAAACATTTCAATATACGAGTATTTTACGTAACGTGTACACAGTAAGAAAGCGCACGTAACTGTTGAAAGAGGGTGGCAGGAGCTTTCAAAGAGGATATGACGCGAACATAAATTATTCAGGTAAATTATAGCCGCTCCCCTATATCTCTTCTTCATTTTCTTTTCCAGAAATAGAAAACCGTTTACGATATAGATCGTCATAAATATACAATATGTTTACTTATTTTAGGATATTTCGTTTCAACTTTTGATCAGTTGTAACAAGGACTGGTTTTAATAATTAATGGACCTTGATCTGAACGGTCTTTCATTCTTCATTCGCCCTGCACTTCTCTTTGCGGTCCACGGTCTCCAAGTCAGCAGTCTTTTTGTCCATTTTCCATCTGAGCTTCTGGCTACGTGACCTTTCCATTGCCATTTTAGAGTCGCTACCTGGTGGATGATGTCTGTGACCTTTGTTTTTTCTCCCACCGTATCGTTTCTGACTCTTTCTCTTAGGCTTATTATCTTATCCTAGCATGGTTCTTTCCATGACTCTTTGTTGTTTCTCCGCACTTTGTTTGGACAATGTTACAGTTACAAAACCATAAGTACCAACTGGTAGAACACAAGTTTCATTACTTTTCGTTTCAGGTTGATCGGTATTTTCCGGTTTTTAAGGATGTAACTCATGTTTCCGAAAGCTGCCCAGCTTAGTCCAATTCTTCTCTTGAGCTCGGCGGTTTGGTTATCTCGGCCCAATCGAATATGCCACCTCACGGGCATTATGTTTGCCAACGCATCTCTATCAACTTTGGATCTCGGGAGAACATTTATATTGTTGACCATACCGGTCCAAGGGATGTGCAACATTTTGCGATGTTGTCACATTTCAAATACTTCCAGCCAGTTCATGATGCCAAGTTTTAAGGTCAGTGATTCAACGTCATATAAAAATATGGATAAGACGTAGCATTTGACTCTTCTCTGTTGAAGCTTGAATGTTGTTACAAAACACATTTAAACGATGTATATTCTTTCCGTGTCCTGTCAGGTCATCCCAACGTTGACTATCACCCTTGAGTAGGCCTCACGGTCCTGGACAGCTCGGAGCAGCTCCTCCACAGTCCTTAGGCCCATCCACTCTCGGATGTTCCTCAGCCAGGAAACCCGCCTTCTCCCAACACCTCGTCGACCCTCAATCTTATCCTCCAATATCAGATGCAATAGTGCGTACTTTTCGCCTCTCAGAACATGGCCCAAGTATGACACCTTACGGACTTCGACGATGTATAGCTACTTACAAAAATGAATTCAATAAAACGTTATGAATAAGAAGTGGTCCGATTATATATTTTTAAATCATCAATATTCATAACGAATTCAGATTTTTTGAATATTTCAAAGAAAAATAAAAAGTCCGATATCTTTTGATAGCCTGAAACATAAAACGATTTACCTGAGGCAACTCTTGGAGGGGCGGAAGGCTGTGTAATAGACTGAAAACTGTTCCTTCTGCTGGGGTGGAAAAATAAGAAAAGTTAAAGACACTGGGGAAGCGTTCGCAGGGAGGGTAGGGGGAGCAGGGCGGAAGGAAGGACCCTATTGCAGCTCATAAATTTTGCCGTGAATGGGAACACAGGGCAGAGTAATTGCAGTGCGGAAGTAAAATAAGACATTAAATGTTGCCCCCATATAGTGAGCAGACTTCGAGCTAAGATGGAAAATGTTATATATTTTGAGTTATATTTTTCGTAGCTGGTTATAACAAAGGTGCTAAGTAGTTTAAAACTACTACAAAGATATTAATGTTGTTGTTTATAATTTCTTGGTAGATGTTCAACGTTAATAATGCGTTTAAAAAATCCTCTATTCTTCTTTTTTTTATTGTCCTGTCCTACACCCGTGGTGCATAGGACCTCAAGGAACCTTCTCCACCCGACTCTATCACATGCCTGATGCATCATCCTAAGTGTTGCACCCCATCTAGTGAGCAGACTTTGAGCTAAGATGGAAAATGTTATGTATTGAGAGTTATATTTTCGTACGTTATTGAATTTGTAAATCAAAAGCTGGTTATTACAAAGGTGCTTAGTAATTTAAAAATGCAACAAAGATATTTATGTTTTTGTTTGAAATTTCTTGGTAGAAGTTCATTGTTTATAATGATTAAAAAAATTCTCTAGTCTTCTTTTTATTCTTCTTGTCTTGTCACACCTCCGTGGTACATAGGGCCTCAAGGAACCTTCTTCATCCGATTCTATCGCATGCCTGATACCTAACATCATCCCAAGTAAGGCCTGCTGCTTTAACGTCGTTCTGCAGGGCTCTTCTCCAGGTGGCTCTAGGTCTACCTCGGTTCCTCTTTCCCCCCATTGGGACCAGTCTAGTACGCCCTGAGCGATGCAGGCTGGGTTCCGTCTCAGAGTGTGATCGATCCACTGCCATTTGCGTCTAGCGACTTGTTCTTTAATTGGCTTTTCGCCTACCATGGTCCAGAGAACGGCATTTGACACTGTTTTGGGTCAATAGATTTGTAATATTATGGTGCTACTCTATAGTCTATGTTTATTTAGTGTTTCTTGAACAATTATGTAAAACTCTAATATTAAATAATTAATATAAATGAAAACCTTTGTCATCTAAGAGTTTTATTTAGTTTTATATGGAATGACATATGGTAGTTTAATTCCATTATGTTTTATGACTTTGTCCAGTTTCAGTAAATGGCAGCGAGCTACTGAAACCGATCGAACCTAAGTGGAATTCGACTAAATATTGTATATATTATACGTTGAAGTAACAATTAACTAAATATATATCATAAAGTAATTTTTAATGATTTATTATTTAAATTATATAAAACAAAGAAAAAGGAAAAAAAAACTGTGTATTGAATATGTTATTGTAGCACGGGTGGCATATTTAGGGTGATTGTTGAATTATATTATATTATTCAATCACTTTGTAACTTTGCACAGATATTGGCCTTTATGTTTAACATGAATTAAGATGTACCGTTGTCAGCCATTAATTGTATTAAAAATTAAATTCAACAGACATTAGGCACTATATTGTATATTTATTGTTTACCCGATTTCTGAGGTTTTCTTTCATGGAAATATGACGAGGTAAAACATATATTCGTCTTTTGTTAAATCTATCGGTTTTCTCGTGGTAATGGATATTGATAGATTTCTTTCCGAGAATTTTTATTTATTGAAGACAACGACATTTAGCTGACATTTACAGATTTGTAATATAAAGTGCATTTCTACGAATGAAAACGTCTGCTTTCTAGAAGTTTCATATTAATTTATATGAATAACGTGTTTCGCCTGTCTGAGGTATTATCAAATAATAATTAAATAAAACGATGTTTTATAACTACTTCCACTTTTTCTTTATTTCGACGGCGACCGGTTTCGCCAGGCTCGCTGCCGAAATAAATATGAAACTGGAATTAGTTAAAACACATCATTTTAATTAAAACTACTAGAAAACAGATGTGTACATTCGTATTACTTATTTAATATAGAATATTACGCCATTAGTAGGACATAGAAACAATAATGGTTTGGATACATGGAAATAATGAATGAAGAAAGAACGGAAAAAGTATATGTGTTAACGATGTAAATGGAAGTTGAAATAGAGGAAGACCGAAGAAAACGTGTCACGACCAAATAAATCAAATATTCAAAGTCGGCCACGTAAGGAATCGGAGAAATCGACGTGCGTGCATGACACGATGTATTAATGTTGAGGATGCGAATTTAATAATTAAGGAAAGAAATATGTTGCAGTCCATTGTTGTGATCGTTAGTTAAAAAGTACAAAAATAATTTAAGAAATAACACAGATTGATTAGTTTCATCATCATCATCATCAGCCGTCTGTCATCCACTGCTGAATGTAGGCCTCTCCCAAAGCCCCTCACCGCCCCCTATCCATTGCCGCTCCCATCCATCCATGTCCAGCAATCCTCTTCAGATCGTCGGTCCAGCGGGCAGGGGGACGTCCAACTCTACGGAATCCTGTACGCGGTCTCCACTCCAGAACCCGTCTTCCCCATCGGCTGTCGGTTCTCCGACAGATATGGCCAGCCCACCGCCACTTCAGCCCGCCTATCCGTAGAGCCACCTCAGTCACCTTGGTTTGTTGTCGAATAAATTCGTTTCTAAATCTATCCCTCAAGGTTATTCCAAGCATGGCTCTTTCCATGGCGCGCTGGGCAACCTTGAATCTGTAGACTAGACCTTTTGTCAATGTCCACGTCTCGGCTCCGTATGTTATGACTGGCAAAACGCACTGGTTGAAGACTTTAGTCTTGAGGCATTGTGGTATTTTGGAAGTGAAAACATGACGTAATTTCCCAAAGGCTGCCCAACCCAACTGAATTATTCGGTTGGCTTCTTTCTCGAAATTGTTTCGGCCTAATTGTATGATTTGGCCAAGATATGGGTATTCTTGTACCACTTCGAGAGCCGACCCATCGACGGTTACTGATCCCGGGATAATATGTTCATTATACATGACTTTCGTCTTGTCCAAATTCATCCCGAGACCCACTCGTCTGGATGCAGTGTTCAGTTTATCTAGCATGCCTTCTAGATGCCCAGCAGATTCCGCCAGAATAACAATGTCATCCGCAAAACGAAGGTGAGACATGTATTCGCCATTTATGTTGAGGCCACGTTCAGACCAGTCCAAAGTTTTAAAATATATCTTCCAAAGCACAAGTGTACAGCTTCGGAGATATCACATCCCCTTGTCTGACTCCCCGTTGCAGCTCAATCGGTTTGGTCTTCTGGTTTTGGATTTGAACGGACATTGTGGCGTTATTATAGAGGCATTTCAACACCTGTACGTAATTCCAATCAATCTGGTTTCGCTGCAGAGACTCCAGAACAGCCCAGGTCTCGACAGAGTCGAAGGCCTTCTCATAGTCCACAAAGGCAAGGCATAGGGGTCGATTATATTCTTCTGTTTTCTGGATAATCTGCCTAACTGTATGGATGTGGTCTATGGTGCTGAAGTTTGCTCTGAACCCAGCCTGCTCCGGAGGCTGAAAATCGTCAAATCTGCGGGAAAGACGGTTTGTTATGACCCTTGAGAACAACTTATAAACGTGGCTTAGGAGTGAGATCGGCCTGTAGTTTTTTAACAAAGTCTTGTCTCCTTTTTTGAAAAAGAGAACCACGATACTTTCGCTCCACGCTTTCGGTGTTCATTCCTTACGCAGTACGGAATTAAACATTTTTTGTAGTGCGCATAGAATTGGGAGTCCTCCGGCTTTTAGAAGTTCTGTGGTGATTCCATCTTCTCCTGGTGCCTTGTTGTTTTTCAGCTGTCTCAGGGCCATCTCAATTTCATCTATGTTTATCTCTGGGAGATCGTCAGTATGGTGGCGGGTTATTTTAGCTCTGGGATCACCATCTTCGTCATGTAGTATGGGCCTTGTAGCGTGTTTAGAGTAGAGACGTCCATAGTATTTTTCGACTTCCGCGAGTAACTCTGGTTTGGAGGTAACGATATTGCCGTCTTCATTTTTCAGTTTAGTCAGTTGGCTTCTGCCCAGTTTTTATGTAAACACTTTGGACCCCCTATTCTGTTCAATTGCGTCCTTGATCATTTGTGTGTTTGCGTTTCGAAGATCCCTTCGAATCGCCGAATTGATCTGTTTACTCAAGTTTCGGGAAGTAATTGAAGCCATATCTGACCCAGCTATTTCTCGTCTCCTTTTCATGGGTTCCAGTGTCTCGCTGGAAAGTTTGGACTTCTTTCCATCACGCTTCGTTGGAAAGTGTTTACGTCCGGTTTCGTATAGGATTTTTGTTATACATGTGTTCTCCTCGTCAACATTTTCGGTATCTTCTAACGCGTCAAATTGGTTTTTAAGTTCTAGTTGGAAATTATCGGAGCTCACATTGGCTTCCAGCAGATTTGGGCGGATAATTGATCTCATCAGTCGAGTTCTCTCGATTTTATAGTTGATATTTATGCAGGCTCTTACTAGACGGTGATCACTTCCGGTTTTAAATCTGTTGATAACCGTGACGTCTTCAACTATGTGTCTCTTGTCCGCAATGATGAAGTCGATCTCATTTTTGGTAACTTTGTCAGCACTATGCCAGGTCCATCTCCTTTGGGGCTTCTTCTTGAAGAAAGAGTTCATCAGAGATAATTTCCGTAGCTCCAAGAAATTTGCTAGCATTTGTCCCCTCGAGTTACCAATACCGTATGGTCCGATCCACGATTCATCAAACTTCTGTATTCCCATTTTGGCGTTGAAATCTCCCATAACAACACTGAAGTGGGTTTTGGTGGTGTTATCTAGGGCCCGTGTAACGTCTTCATAGAAGGCCTCTACATCCTCATCCGGATATTTACTTTGAGGTGCATATACTTGTATGATCTTTAGAGAGTATCTATCCGTTAATTTGAGGATCATGTATGCCACGCGGCCCGACACACTGCTCACCTCCACTACATTATTGATCAGGGCTTTGTTGATCAGGAAGCCAACGCCGCCTTGGGAGAGTTGTTCGCCTCCCTCTCGATAGTAGAGTAGATGGCCAGAGTCGAGGGTTATCGTATCTTCTCCTTCTCTACGGACTTCTGATAGTCCCAGAACGTGCCACTTTATCTTACTCAGTTCCACCTCGAGTGCCTCAATGTGTTCATTCAATCTCAGCGTTCGTCCGTGGAAAGTTGCCAGATGTAGTCGTCGTTGTTGGTAGCCGGCCGTAACCCGGGGATTCTTCGCACCCCCTACCCTACCGTTACCGTGGTCGCTACCTTGACCAGGAATAGAAGGGCTACCGGGAACTAGGGGCCATTTTGTTGGTGTGTTCATCATTTTTTTGGTTTGGGAGGTTTTGCCCTAATCACCACGCTGGGCAGGCGGGTTGGTGATCGCAGAGTTTGCCTACTTGTTCCAGTGGCGCTGCTGCCCGTCACCGGTGTTCATTTTTACAAGTAGTTGTCTAGATGGTTATCCCGCCATCTCTTCGGTCGCCAGGGCCTCGTTTGTTAATTAGCAGGGTGCACCACGGGCAGGTGAGGTTGACATTTGGGCAGGTATACTGATATTTCCCCTTACATTGATTAGTTTATAATATAAATATTCAATAAAACGATGTTTTTTAACTACTTCCACTTTTGTCTTTATTTAGACAGCGACCGGTTTCGCCAGGCTCGCTGGCATCGACAGACCTGGTCTGTCGATGCCAGCGAGGTCTGTCGATGCCAGCGAGCCTGGCGAAACCGGTCGCTGTCTAAATAAAGACAAAAGTGGAAGTAGTTAAAAAACATCGTTTTATTTAATTATTATTTAAAATGAACTTCCATCAAGAGATTTCAGTATAATCATTTGATTATCATATAAATATTCATTTCCTTATCTCGGTAATACGTTTAAATACTCGTATATATACGAGTATTCCATTTAAAAAATCGTTGTTACTACGAAGAATCAAATCGTTTAAATATTTAGTAAAAAAAAAATATTAAATAAAGTAGATTAAATAAATATTGTAACTCTACTTTCATATGGTCAAAACAGATCACAAATGTTTTTGCATCTGAGATATGCTCTTTTCCAAGATGAATAACGTGTATATAATAGAAAATGTATTAAAATAGTTACATTTATGACATTTGATAATGCCTTAGAAGGGTGAAACATGTCATTCCCGTAAAATATAGTACAACTTCTAGAAAACTGACGTTTTTATTCGTATTAATGGAGTTTTATATCATTGTTCAAGAAACAATAAATATTAAAGTAGTATTTAAGTTTTGCAAACAGCGGCGTGTTCCTATTGTGGCAAGCCGCGGTAATGTGTTCCGGTTTATTTCATCCCTCGACCAATATTTCATAACGCCACCAGAATGTGCGGCAATCATTCCGCCCCATTACATAGGGCCCATCTGTTTATCCTGAGGGGTAGTTTGCAACTGGTCTTATCGCCCTATTTCCTCACCCCATCACGGAGATGTTCTTTCGTTTATGAGTATTTATAATACCATAAAAATGTACAATGCTACTATAGCGGGAGTGTTTTCGATTCATCGTAAATATTTGATCAGTCTACATGGTTCGCGTAAAAGCTTTCGTTATTAAACTTGATAATTTACCTTAAGAAGACACTTTAATTATAATAATTAAATATTTAAACTACAAGGCATTACGTCTAAGCGTTTGAGTCCTGTCATGATTTTGGTCTATACAATATTGTTAAGTGAAGAAATATTATTATTACGTTGAACTTATTTAATTAACAGTTTAATACAGAATCATAAAATATATTGATTTGATTAGGTCTTTTAAAATATTACATATATCATAATAATTGTTAAAATTATTCTAGAAGTTTTATTATATTTTATGGGAATGACATGTTTCGCCCTTCTAAGGCATTATCAAATGTGATCAGATGTTTGATAATGCCTTAGAAGGGCGAATCATGTCATTCCCATAAAATATAATAATACACAACTTCTAGAAAACTGACGTTTTCATTCGTATTAATTAGTTAATATGGAGTTTTCATCAATGTTCAAGAAATCAATTCGATTACTTGATGTTTCATAATATTCTTGTGAAAGGTATTAAACAAACTATTTGAGTTTTTTTTTCTTGTATAGAACAGGTCGTTTGAACCCAATTACTGTATACAATTTATTTTAGCTATTATATTGATTCTCGTGACATGTAATAGGTAGCCAATCTATCGTCATTTTATTGTCTCTGTACCACTGCCATTGCCAAGAATCGAACCCGGAACCTTCGGTATGGAAGTCAGACCACGGTCGACAAATAAAATTTTATAAAATTTATGCTTAATCAACTTGCCTTTTCTTTTTTTTCTTTCTTAAAAACTTTCTCCTACCCCCACTATTTTTCCACTTTATATTTATTTCTTCATAAGTTTTTCTCAGATTAAATATTTAGTTTACTCTCTCACCTTGACGAAGCTCCGGCGGGAACGAAACCGGTTGGTGTTACCAAATAAAGTGGTGTTAATACAAATTACTAAAAGTGTATTATTATTTTATTTAATAATGTCACACCACAAATTAAGTGCTTCATACGAAAATTTCGAATCATAATCAATATAATTATATTTCATATGACCCACTCACTTTGTAGTTAGACATTTCAATTTTTGGATATACCATAATATAATTAAACAATTGGTATTTAACTACGATATGCATTATATCATACCGTGGTTTAATGCAAAGTTTTTATTATTTAAAATCTAAATTTATGGAAGCCTGGAACTGGCAAAGGAAGGATGAAAGTAGAATAAATGCAGTAGAAATGAGATCTCTTAGACGAATGTGTGGATATTCTGTGTATGATAGAGTGTCGAATGAAAATATAAGAAGTGAATGCGGTGCGAATGATGGTGCCATGAACAAAATAATGAAAGGATCATTAAGATGGTTTGGACATATGGAAAGAATGAATGAAGAAAGAATGGTAAAAAAATTATATGTTAATGATGTAAATGGAACCAGAAATAGAGGAAGACCGAGGAAAACGTGGCACGATCAAATAAATCAAATATTGAATGTCGGCCATGTGAGGAGTCAGAGAAATCGACGCGCGTGCATGACACGATGTATGAATGTCGAGGAAGCGAGAGAAATATGTCAGGAAAGAAAGGTGTGGCAGTCCATTTTTTCTGCATACCCCTTAGGGGATACGGCGTGATGGTTAGTTAGTTAGTTAGTTAAATTTATAATCAAAATAATGTCGTATTTTGTATAAAACATTACTGAAAACACGAATTTCTTTGTTAATTCTGAGATAAAATGTATTGCGTAATAGATGAAGCTGTGTGGCAAGAGGAACTACACAAAGACATAATTCGATTAAATCGGAATCCTCCCGAACACGGACAAGTTAATCTAGAAAATCCCGTTGAATTCTCGGTGTGGGCATAAAGTAAAGGGCGCGCAGCCCTCCCACTCCACTCTACATTAGATAAGGAGAGGGCCAGGGTCAGATCTAGGACATTCATTCAAAATACTTAATACCTAGTTACATTCATTTTTAACTGTTGCGCAATAAACATTTGATTAAAATAATTATATTCATTATTTCGTTTTAATTCTGTATAATTCCATAACTGTATACAGAAATAATTCAGTTAAAATATTCTTAAATTAAACAGTTATTAATATTTAATATACATGTTTCATAACATAATATTGTAAAAAGTATTAACAATATATTGCATTATTAGTTGATTATATTGTGGGGGTTGGTGAGGGTTGAACACACGTGGATGTTTCGACGTTTATGGCAGGTCACAGGTAACACTACGTTAACGGTATGAGGTACTCGAGCGGGAGCGCGGCTGGATGTCGATGGCAGCGGGGCGGAGTCCGGTGGTAAGTCGTAGAGGATGAGGGCTCGCTGGGCGGTATCGTCGAGTGGCTGGAGCGAGGAGTCGTCGGAGGTTTCTCGTACGTAGACTGCGTAGTGGAGACTCGTGTCTCTTCGAGATCGCGATACTGGCTGACGTTTAGAGTTGACTGACGTTTAGAGTGGACTGACTTAGCTTCGTAGCTCGGCGTCGGAGGGAGTCCGATATCTCGCGTCTGTTAGAAGTCGTAAGAGTAACTGATCCTATTGGGTGCTCGGAAGTACTGCTTTTATATGCTTTGGTTTCGTCATCTGATGACCTGATCCGATGACCTGACCTAGTGACCAACTTGAAGAATTCAGGGCCCGCGAATCATCAAATTTGATAATTAGGTCTTGGGTCAGCGTTTTTGTGTTTATTCGTGTCATATATTTCTTCATGAAATATGTTTATCTAGGTTATGCATTTAACCCCGACAATATCATTAAAATAAGAAATAAGTCCAGAAGATATCACTAGTGGAAGTGGAAATAATAATGTTTTTGTTTGAAAATATTCCAAAAAAAATTTTGTTTGTTTATTTTGTTAGTGATATTTTACGATTCTAAACCAGAGGGCTGGTTAAGATTCTAAAAGGTTTAAAATTTTTAAAATAAATATTTTTGCATATTTTGTTTGACTAGTGATGTTTTTAAAAAGTTGATTGGTGATTGAATACCGTTTCATTCGTTTTTAAAAATCATTATATTATACATAAGAGCATTCTGTCTTTCGATGTCAGCCAGTCTGGCGAAACCAGTCGCTGCCAAAATAAAGAAAAAATTGGAAGTTATTATTTTAAAATATCGTTATATTTAATTATTACGATTATAAATAATTAATATATGACTCCAAGGTGCAAAACCATTTTGAAATAATTAATACGAATGAAAACGTCTGTTTTCTAGACGTTTTATTTTATTTTGTGTAAATGAAATGTTTCAGCTGTCTATATTATATAAACATGAATGCCAAAGTGTATAACAAATTTATTTTTAGGCTATAGTACTCGTATATACACAAATTGGTAAATTATATTCTACATATAGTTAACCACCTTGCATATTTGAACGTACGTGATACGTTCACTTTGACTGTACCATTCTGCATTATCCCGTATCACGTACGCGCTTGAGGAAAAGTAATGTACCTAAAATCGACAAACTGTTAGGGATACGCACGTGTGCCAACAAAACTTAAGTACAAGTCTTCATAAATATGATAGTTTTGCAAGGGGCAGGCGAAGAGTGTGCGGCCGTGAATTTGACGTTATGTAATTTAAAAAATAAAATATATGTAAATAAATTTCTTTAAAAAAAACTGCTTTTTTGCACGTTTCTCGGAAAATAACCCGAAGGTAGGGCGGTTAATAAGTACAATATTTTCCAAACACAGCCCTGCACTGTGGGGAAAGATGACTCACCTATCCACCCCCGCCCAGACATGAGGGGAGAGTTTCATTACCTGCGGCCAATTTATTGCTATTTTTTGTCTGGTTTCTGCTTTAGTACCTAACAAGTTCGCTATACAAGAAGGGGAGAGATCACTAGGAAGAGTGATTAATATTATATATGAAACATAAAACACCATTAATTTACTTTATGGTACACACACGTTTTTATTATAAATACAAAAAATCGTATTTTTAGCAGTATTTGATAATTTTATCACGGTTGATAATACGCACGATGCGATTTTCTACTTGATAATAGAATATATCTTCTTTGGGAATTTAAAAAACATTGTTAAACCACTTTTTTATAAATAAAAATATTAAAATACATGACATGTTTCAGATGATACCTCCATCTTCAGGTGTAAAAATATAACAAAAACTATACAAAGAAAGACTAATAAAAAACGCATTTAAAATTCGATACAAAAATTCAAAATTAAAAATTAAGTTGGGCTATTAGTTAGAAGTAGGTACTAACAATTATTTTTTAATCGTAAAATAATAAATAACACTAAATAATAATACTACATGATGATAATATAATTTAGAAAAAACATACATTTGAAAAGATATAATTTATATAGAAATTAATAAATGATTAATTTGCATTTGGTTGGGAATGGGAGCTTGGGAGATTAAATGTATGTTATAATTAATTTATTATCTTATTCTTATTTTTTTAATTTCTATATAAATTATTTAATTATATGAAACGGCGTGATGTTTTATTTGTTTGTTTGTAACTGATGAAAAAAAATACTCAAATTTTCTGAGATCTTTGGTATTTTCGTATCTCACTGACCTTATGAATATCAGTACTGAGCTATTGGGATCTTAAGAAATAACTAAATTTTTATGAAATCTGTAACGATCTCCGAAACGTCGGTTGAATAGGATATCACGAGTTATGGACATACTAAAGATCTACCAACTTTTGACATATAACAGGAGACTTAGATTTACTAAACTTTTTGCCACTTATCATTGTTAGAGAAAAATAGATGAGTGATTTGGTTTTAGCATGTTTTGAAAAATAAATAAATGTTTTTTAAAAATGGATTAAATTTTGATACATATGAAATATTTTTTATTACTGAATAACATGGGTTACATTTTGAAACCTGCAGGTTAAGGGTAGGCACGGGTCAGGTCGAGTACCTTTTGACTTAACACCCCCATATTCTGCTTTACAAAGGGTTTACAGTCGCGGTAGCTTGTTCCATTGTTCACGGACAGATCCGAGGGGTGACTCTGAAGCGGCACTTGCACGTGTATTGCACGTAAAATTGATTCGATACGGATTATTTACGAAATTTTTGTTTATAATGTTTGTGGTTTTAGGCGTGTGGTGATATGATACAAATATTTAATTACATTTGAACACTATTTTTTAGTACTCGTATAAAGCGATGTGAAATAAATCTTAAACCGCATTGAAGTTTTACCCATAAATAATAAATTTTTTACTTTAAATAATCTAGAAAATTTAGAAATTAAAAAGGCCTTTAAAAACTACGATGATGTTTTTATTTTTAGATATACTTAAGGCGTTAACACTGTGAATTTCCATAATGACGAATTTTTATGAATTAAAACACTGTTTTTTCCACTTTGAGTTTATTTTTCTCGACACGTTTCGAAGGCTTACACCTTCATCATCTTGAGAACGCAGTATATTGTTTTCCTGATGATGAAGGTGTAAGCCTTCGAAACATGTCGAGAAAAATAAACTCAAAAGTGGTAGAAAGAGTGTTTTAATTCATAAAAATTCGTCAACGAAGATATTATAAACAACCAAGTAAACTAAACTTTTTTTTTAAACGTTTCCCCTGTCTCATAATTCTAACTTAACAACATTTTACCCTGCCGCTAAATAATTTTTTTTCCTCTACTTTTTCACTCGTCATTTAGTATACTCGTATACTCGTATGTTAAGTAATGACTCTCTTTTATTTGAATGTTAAAATTCATTAATTCATACACTGAATAAGGGAAGTCTGTGTCCCGAAACATGTTTGTGAAAGGTGCAAAAAAGTGTTGTGAAAATACAATGTTTTCAAAAAGTTATTCAAATGAAATATACTTTACTAATGCTTATACAATGTTTTATATTACATAAAATAGGGGTTCAAAAAGATTTTTGTAATCAGAAAGTAGTATAATATTATAAAAAAGGTGCTTTTAAATCCACAATGTGGAAAAAAAAGATTTGGCTATTAAGATAAATATGAGAATGTGATCGAAGAGGCGGTGGTCTACAGGATAGAATGCTAGACTCCTGATCCAGGAGTCATAGGTTCAAACCTGGACATGGCAAATTTTCTTTTTTACAATAATGAGCTCTTTTCTGTTCATATTGAAGATTGCAAAATCAATTCTAATACCATTGGATGAAATCTTTGGTGTAAGTAAGGCTTTAAAAATGCCAATAATAACATATGGCATTAAAACAAGGCCGGATATGGTCAGGACAAAAAGAGTTCTGAGTACTTCCGATATTATTAACATTGAGAATGATAGCAGGCAAAACACTAAGATATCGTATAGAAAAACCAGAATAAGAGAGACATGTGATGCTGATGATATTATAAGATGGAGTAGACAGAGAAGGAAATACAGGAACGATTATGTCCAAGGAATGGACACCACCAGACTCCCCTACATTGCACTACCCAATCAGTTTCACGGGTCTCGTCCTCGTGGAAGATCTTTCAAAAGAAGGAAGGATAGCTAGGCATCCATCTCACAGGAGGAGCAACCCTCTGGAGAACAGATGGGTCTATAGCAAAAAATAAGAAGTGTTACATTTGAACACCTATTATGAAGCGATGCCAAATAAAATCATCCAATGTAAATATAATGTTTTATATTACGTTGAATAGTATTTTGAATCAATTTCTGTAATCACCAATTGAACATATTTAAATTACACCTGTGTATAGGCAATGCTGTGAACAGATTATCAAGAGATTTTGACGGTAACTTGTTCAGTCTCATACGGGACAAATATTTTTAATTAAAATATTTCAAAGCTTTTACTGAGTTGATTTTAACACCAGATGATGTCAACATCGGTTGGCGAAACAGCTGTCCCGACAATTTCATATAATTTTAAAAAAATAATATTTTAACACGACTTCAAATTAAACAGAATGTAAATTTATTTTTTTAAACTTAAATAAACAGTCCTTTCAAAAACCTTTCAAAAGAATTTAACTCTCAAGTTTTTCAATAATGAAGTATTTTAAGCAAAACAGAATTAATTAAAAAAACGTTTTTACTACATCGTATTAACTGTTTTACTAAAAAATACATAGTTTTTTAATTAATTCAATATTCAATATTATGGAACTCCTTAGTTCAACCGCTTATATGTTTCGTATAAGTAATTAAAGATGGACACTATAAAAATATATATAAACTATTTAATTTAATTAAGTAGAATATAAAAAAAAGTGTTATGAACAAACTTTCGTTCACTACATACACTGTAAATGCTTAAAAGGAAAATTACGTTTGCTGAATATCAGAGTATGAATTGCTTGCTCTTCTCTCTATAAAGCCTCTCCGAGTTTATCTATGATCTAAATTACCGCTAATGTACATGACCAATTCCTACCCCAGAGGGGCTGGTATCACCATTTTATTACTAAATGGGACCGGAGGCTGCATAGGAGGGTGAGTTAACGTGTATATCTGATCAACTGTATGACAAATTACACATAGCGGGATGTTTGAATGAACAGAAATGGAATAAGATAAGCAATTTGGGTAATTACTCATAGATAACGTTAATTTGAAAGGGTTGACCAAGGAATCTTCAGATGATTTACTTCTTGGTGTGATGTATGAGATTTATCAATTTATTGTCAAAGTTTCGGTACTTCTTCAGACTGTCCAATTATATATCCAACAGTAAAAAGCTGAATGTGGAATATCAACGTGAGTAGAATTAGCTAGACATTTAAAATCTTTTGATATGTTTTGAGTTTTCGTACTCGTATCAAGATCAAAGAAAATATTAAATTATATAAACACCTCCTTAGAGTGATGGAGTCATTTTTCAAGGAGACTTGGACTTGGATCTTCTAATGGCTATTCCTCTTACGTCTGTAGGAAACATTGTTTGAATGTGATTTGGAAGTTTTTTATGATGGGGCTAAATGTATGGCCCGGAGTGTCCTCCGAAAGAGGGCGAGGGGGGGATTTAGGGTTTATGATAAAGTCTTACATTGTTGTCAAGGAGAGTAACCACACATTTATATTGGTTATTTAAATTTATTCGTAATTTAAGTTCTTGGTTAATAAACAAAATAATAACAATACCGGGTACATTTATATTCAATATTGATAAGTTATAAGTTTTTTTGTTGTTGTTTTTGGCTTGCGCATAAATTAAATTATAAAAAAGCATTTTTCGTTCCTAAATAAAAATAAATTATTTTTTGAATTGCTCAGAACATAAAAATAAGCGAATAACCGCGAGTATTATTACTGTTCAACTAAATTTACTTTATTCTGCCAAATGTTGCGCAAAAACAACACAATAAAAGAAAAAAACAAATTCAGTGTTGCCATTTTTTTCTTTAAATTCATCCCCTGTTCTGCCATTAATTCGGTTGTGTACCTACCTAACCGCATTGTTTCCATCCCCCAGCCCGTAACGCTGCAATGTGCCCCGGGGTAGTAAAATAACACCTAGGGGAAGCCGAGGTACATTGATACGCTTTTTTAAGCATCGTATCTCCCCGGGTATTTGTGATTTGAAAAAATCGCTTTTGTTTACTTTATAATATTTATTGTTAATCAAAGTAAAATAGTTGATTTTAAATAATTAAATCTATCATAATTTTGGGACCGAATCAATGGGACATTAGAAAGCTTTTTTAAAAATATATCTATAAAATATGACACAGTACTTTTATTACAAAAAATTATTTTACTTAACAATGGTTTTATAATACTATAATAATAATAATTATTATTATAATTAGACTAATTAGTATAGCGCCGTTTTCGTAAATAACTCACCTCAAGGGCGAGGCTCAGATCTTTAGTTATCACAATTGGTTATACTTGTTTACACAATTATTTGTTAAAGTTTTTAAATTTGAGTATCTTTATATAATTAAAAAGATTTTTTTTTGTATCTATGAATGTGTGTGTCTTTGACCGATTCAACAACTTTATTTTTATTTTTATTGTTTACAATGAAATTCTATTATGAAATTTCAAATAACAAAATTATTTTATTAAATAATTTTTGAAAAACACATTATTTTTACACCTTTCAGAAACACGTTGGCGATTAGTTTAAAAAAAGTTTTAAGAAAATAAAATGTTCTTCAAAAGTTATTCATAAAGGTACTCGTATGTAACTTAACTATACAAAAATACTACGAATATATTGTAGGAGTAATATCATGAAAATGAATAAACATACTCGTAGATTAATGAAGTAATAAATTTATGTATACGTACATCGTTTCTCGGCGCTACATCCCGGTGTAGGACGTGGCCTCCTCCACAACGGTCCTCCACTGACTTCTGTCCCTGACCATCTCTCTCCATTCCCCAGCTCCTTCTATTTTCTCCTAATCTTCTTCTACGCCATCCGCCCATCTTTTCCTCCGTCTGTCTTTTGGTTTCTTGTCGCGGGGCACCCATCTGGATATAATTTTTGATGTTCAACCCTCCAGCAATCTTTCTACATGGCCAGCCCACCGTAAGCGTTGAGACTTACAAAATCTCACTACTGTTTCCTGGTTAATCAGTACTTCAAGTTCAAGGCTTCTTTTAATTCTGTAAGTTCCATCATCCAGCTTGGGTCATAGACTTTTCGTTTCAAGTTGATCGGTATTTTCCATTTTTTAAGGATGTAACCCATGTTTCTGAAAACTGTCCAGCTTAGTCCAATTCTTCTCTTGAGCTCTGCGGTTTGGTTATCTTGGAGCAATCAAAAGCTTCTTACGCCTATGAAAATAATATTTATTTCTTCTGCCAGCTTATTCTTGGAATCGAGTTTACATACTTTAGTTAAATTCAATAAGGACTTATTTAAAAAAAAAAAGTTATTACTCATAAAACTAATTATTATCAAATAGTTAATTAGTATCATACGTTTAAAGATGTCCTTTCCACAATATGTTCTCGACTATTAGACATCTTTGGCCATCGGTGTGGTTAAAACTTGTGCGGAATATATAATTTTGTTATATAATGTAATTATAGACGCGTCTTGTATCGATGTATCCCAATTTACTCTACAAACCCCTTTATCCCCCTACGAGGGTAGGTTAAATGAAGGGTAGTAAGTAGGGGGTTGTCAAGTTGATGGAAAGGTCAAAGCATTGTTTCAAATATCGAATAAAAGGAATTGAGTGGAACGAAAGTGGTTCTGACTCCTTTGTCGAAAAATAAAGGAAAGTTTTTCCCGCCTAATACGATTGAGCAAAACATTCCAGCGTATTTTGTTTTAAATTTGTCAAAACATTTGTGATGTATCTTGTAGCTGTTTAGCTTCGTAAAAAACATTAAACATATTAAGTTAAATAGATGTTGTTTTGGGCAAAACATTATGATGCTTCAACATTATTAAATGTTTTAATTTTGAAAAACTATAATACTTTTATATCACTATAAAACACATCACAATTTATTTTTATGGGACAACTGTTTCACCAGCCTATGTTAGCATCATCAGTTATAACAGACAATTCAGTTGTTTACATCCGACGATACCTAATATAGATTTTTAAAACGCCCGTCGGGACATTCTCATAAAGATAATTTGTGATAAGTACAGTAACAGTGTTTTAAAATGAAAATGATTTTAATGATTATTTTTGTCAAAAACTTTTTTTTAAAGTTAATGAGCATATACAGACACACCTTATTATTCAAGTAATTGCGTAGATTTTTACGGTTGGCAGCAATATGTTTTTGGGTAACACCGTGAGATAACTCCTTCTCGACCGACGTTTCGGAGATCGTTGCAGTCTCCATCTTCAGGGTAATTAATGTGATATGTGTTGTGTCTGCTAAGGTACTTCACCGTTGTACCATGTCGCCGGCAGTGTGTACGTGTGAAGGGAACCTAGCACGGACTCTTTGTCTCACACGAAACACATCAAACTCTGTTACCCAAAAACACACCTTAACATTCATTAGGACATCAGCTTGAATCTTATTAATTACATAAATACGGGATTTTAGTCACAGGATGGCTGTTTTGAGGGAACTTCCCAGAGCGCCTCATCTCAATTAGGAGCGATTTGGAGTGGCCGGCCTGCTCTCCCAATTTGTCCCTTTGTGATTTTTTTCAATGGGTTTTTTTGAAATCCATGGATAAACCAAAAGACTAATCGTACTAACTACCTTAGCATTGCTCTACAAAGGAGAAAAAGCGTAACTTATTCCAACAGATTCGAGATGCGACAAATACGTCCATAGATTGTAAAAGAGATAGAGGATTCTTCAGAAGTGAGTGGGGGAGATCTCTTTGGAAATAAAGATAACACGCGTTCTACTTCTCAGGTTTTTCCATGTAAAACAGTTTGATCTAACTTGCCCAAAAACAGATAGCCGAACGTTCAAATTTGACCATTAAATATTCTTATACAATTTTGATAACGTTATTTTTCTTAAAAAGTTTACTATATTTTATGGGTGTAAAATGTTTTGCCTTTCTAGACTAACTAACTAACTAACCATCACAACGCTTTTCCGGAGGGGTAGGCAGAGAAAAGTGGCTCGAAGCATGTTTGTGATGTAAAAAAGTATTCTGCAAATATAATGCTTTTACAATTTTTTTCTATTATTATAATTTTTCTGGAAAACTGGTTTTCGTTGATATAAATATAAACTATTTTTAACGACTTTATAAAATCATTGTTCAAGAAACAATTTGTTTTATGCTTTCCTATGAAGCACTTATTTTGTAGTGTGGTATTATTAAAAATAATGTTAACACACTTTTACTAACTGTTAAAATATAAAACGCTGTTTATGGTATCCCATTTTTATTATTATTTTATGTTTCGTCAGCCTATGTTGACATCATCATGTTCGAAAACTCACGAAAATTTATATTAACAGTAGATAAAAAATATTGTAACACTTGATAATGTCAACATTGGTTGATGAAACAGCTGTCGCAAAAAAATTGTGATACCATAAACAACTTTTTATATTTAGTTTATAGTGTTTGAGTATCATATTATAGTATTTCGGCCAATACAATGAGTTTTTACACGATTTTATTTTATTCTTTTGTTAAGCCAAATCGGTTTTGTTCGTTATTATATTAACTGTTAATTAAGTGGTGACATTTAAAAGTGTGATAATTTTATTTTTTAATTATTTCGTTTTGAAAGCGCATATATATATATATATTTATTTATATATTATCATTTATTTCGTATAAACGAAAAAAGTTCTAAAACATTTTTAAGATAATCAAATGATTTTACTGAAATCTCTTGATGGAAGTTCATTTTAAATAATAATTAAATAAAACGATGTTTTTTAACTACTTCCACTTTTGTCTTTATTTAGACAGCGACCGGTTTCGCCAGGCTCGTTGGCATCGACAGACTGGTAACACTATTGTAAACTTAGTCCTTTATATACATACAGATCAGGGGTGGTAAACATGATTCTATACAAAATTAATCTTCAAATATTTATGTAAATTTTTTTCTGAATTTAACTATTGGTATTACAGGTATTCTTGGAGGTTTGTATTTAATACAATGGGTTTTAATTTTTATTATCTCTTACATATTCATATATAATGTAACATTATATATGAATATGTATAATATGTATAGTATACAATAGTGTTACCAGTCTGTCGATGCCAGCGAGCCTGGCAAAACCGGTCGCTGTCTAAATAAAGACAAAGGTGGAAGTAGTTAAAAAACATCGTTTTATTTAATTATTATTCTAAAACATTTGTTTTATCCATACATTTTACTTAAATCTATGAAGATTTTAAGAGTAACGGTAAAAATTAAGCCTAAAACGAGTTAAGACTGTGATCAGTATTAAGAATTCAGGTAAGAATGTAGAGTATTAAAGAAGAACACTATTATAAATCAGAATATGGGAATATTGAATAATACATAAAATAGTATAACCAGTTTATAGAACTAATCTTCAAGACCTTGGCAAACTTTATTTCGAATGTGTACCATTTTCATTCCTTTGTACTGTTTAAAATGAAAGATATTTTTAAATGGATCGAAGTACTTGTAAAACAAATATTAATAAAACCAACAATATCGCTGTCTAAATGACAAAAAACAAAGCGTTTAATAGAATGGAAAAAAATAATGACGATTTGAATACAAAATATCGCTCAAGTGGGCCGGACGGAAAGAGGGTCCGTACCAACAATGGGGTCGCCATAAAAAAAATCATCATTACAGGGCACTTGCGAGTGACAGTCAAAGGACATCAAAAGGGAGTCCTGGCTCTAGTATTCAAGGTAGGACAGGTTACAATGGTCCGCCCTTCATGCATTATTAAAAGCTTCATTGAGAGAAGAAGCGAGTTAGCTTATTATTATTCTGTAATGAATTTTTGGGTCTGTATTTCCGTAGATGAATAAAAGCATGGATTAACTAAAACTAACTTACTAGAAATTCCCGTTTCATCTCCCCTCTCCTCAATCCTTATTATACCCCTTCCACTTTTATACAAAACTCAATCTCTATATAGTATATAAGTGACCGCTATGTTTTATTTGATTGTTAAAATTCTATACAATGATAAAGGTTACTTGTAACCGAAACATATCTGAGTTCAGTGAAAATAAAAAAATAACTATCTTACCATTACCCGAAGTAGTAGGCAAAAAGAATTGACCGCCACTCTTCTTTCCTGACATTCTACTCTGGTTCTTCAACATTCAAATATCGTGTCATGCACGCACGATGATTCACTGATTCTTCACGTAGCCGACATTTAATATTTTATTGATTTGATCGTGCTACGTTTGTTCATACGTATTTATTTTATATTTATTTAACACTCCATCATGTACAGATTTAACCCTCATTCTCTAAGATAATTTATTTTTACAGCATGTATTGTTTCATCTTTATTTTGTCAATTCAATGCATCGTTTATGAATTAATAATTTAAGAAATTTTACGAAGTCAAATATTATAGTTTATTATTAAAAATATGTAAAAAAAATCCGTGTCACAGCTTGGATGAAAACACTTTTTATTTATTAACTGGTAAAAAACAGGGAAGCTATATAGCAGAATCATAGGTTGGAAGCAAACAAAAAAAAGTTTTTTTTATTTAATTGTCTACTTATTATTATTATTATCATTTATAATTTTAATAAAGTATAGATAATATTTATTGTAAGGTAACATACAGTGATTATTAATAAACATACAAATTAACAAACTTACAGTTAAATAAAGACAAATAAGGTTTCCCGCCGCTTACTCGACACTGTTATAGGACGCAGCGGCGCCCCTTCGTCAGCTTCGCTCAAACATTCCCTAGGTCGGTCCCCCACGCAGGACTTACATTTGCCGGAGAATGCACCGTGCAAGGGTATCTGGGCCACATTTAATCCTGTTTAATTTCAATTCACTTCTATGTCCCAATCTCACAAAACAAGGCAAAATATGGTCTCATAAAACAAAGCAAAATGAGTATAAATTATAGCAGTATTTTTTTAAACAGGAGAAAAAATATATATATCGTACGCCAAATTTCTGATAACAACATAATTAATTAAAATTAGCAGCTAATGAATTTATTACATTGCAAGTCAATAAATTTACGCTCTCTACATTTTTCGTACGTTCCTCTAATGGTATCTTCTAAAATCAATCACCATTTCACTTGTTGTTTTCAGGTACCCTCGTACCTTCGTAGCAATTGATAAAGAAGTAAAGTAAACCCTCCCTCTCTAGGGTAGCCCCCCCCTCACTATTTCTAGTGCTATCTCTTAAAGTAATCCGATATTTCTCGTCTGTTTGCGTCTCTACCTCAAGTCGTCTTCAGTGTCGTGGAGTTTACTTTACTGATGAAATGAGCATCGCAGCAACCCCCTGTTCCTACCCTCTTCACAAATAAATACATTATAGACTAGTACATATTATAAATCTATTTAATGTGAATGGCAAATAAGTGAAATTAAATATAAGTTGGCATAGCATTAATAATGTTTTATAAAAGCAAAATAAGTGCATGGCCGTTGACACAATACACTTTACAGTAAACTAAAGCAATTTCACTTTGGCATTTAATGTTGTAGTTTCCAGTTTTTTTCACATTTTGAACAACAGTTTATTTGAACCCAATTACTTAAAACATTTTTTAGCTATAGATTTTAATGATATGTGATGTGTAACTAGTCTCTTGTCTAAGTTCTTAAAAAAACTTAATTGTCAGAAAGAATTTTTCATTAAAATACTATTTATTGAACAATCATCTGGTCTAAAACTCGTTAATGTGTATTTAATCGAAACGAAAACATAAGTTTGATAGAAGTTATATAATATTTTTTTAAATGTGATTAAGATTGACTTTGCTGTGATTTTATTTGGTGTTTGTTTCATTGGATCAGCCGAAAATTAGTATTGAATTTCGAAGTATTTGCCTAATTAATTATATTATGAACACAATTGTTTAATTGGTTTAAAAAACATTTTTATTATTTGAAAACAAAAAAAGATGTTGCAAACTTGATTCGCCAATTTATTGAAAGTTAATGCGTTAACACTCTGGAATTCCATTGTATTTTGGAATATGAAATACAATACTGTATATGTTTCACTTTAGTTTATTACTTACGTGCAGATATTGCATATTTAATTTGTGTTCCACGTATCCACCGTTTTTTTTTAATTCAACATTTTTTAAATGTTGTTTAATTTAGAATAAGAAAAGTTTTACGGGCATAGCATTTGAAACTTGGTTCAGATTCATTAATAACAAAAGAAAAACTTCCAAAAAAGCACGTTAATTCAAACATAGAAACCCACCCCAGTCATAAAAAGACAAGTTTGGATTCCCAGAATACGTAAGTTAGAATGAAAGAATTCGCCACTTTCCTCCGCTCTTTATCTAGCAAGTACGTCCTCAGCGTCCCGGCCATCCCCCGAGGCCCTGAAACTTTCGAAGGCTTTCTCGGGGTAGTGTTTTCGTCTATTTTCAAGAGTCTTTATATTCCGCGCTCGGGGAAAATTGCGTTTCGACATCCGAGGGATCTAGACTAAAGCTCTTTACCTCGGAAATCCGGTTTTTGAGGTGGAAAATGGAAAATAATTGCGCGTAGCCCAGGAAAAACAAGATTAGCATTTCTTTTTAACGAAATAAATTGTACTGCCATTTAACTATTACATATTTTTGTATATTCTTCTCTAAATAATTTATCATAAAAATTAATTTAATGGAACATTTTCAATAAATATAAAACGAGTATAATATTAATAATTTCTCTTTTTCTTTTTTAGATACTTTATATATATAATAATTATATTAAAAAATAAAATTATATAGACATGTTTCGGACAAACAGTCCTTTAAGTTAGAAAGATTTATTTTGGAACGTTTATGATTTTGTTATAACAAATATAATGATTCAATTTAAAATTTAAAATAAAAATTTCAAGTTCTTACTTATAACAAAGGAAATAAATCAAAGATTGGACTTGACGTTTAATTTATTTGATTATTGGCAATATTTTCTTTACTTTTAATAGCTTTTTTAATTTCTAAAATTTTGAGATTACTCAAAGTTATATTTCAATCATTAACATGCAAAATTTCAACGCCGATATCATAACATAATCATAAAAACACAAAGTATGGCGTATATAGAAGTAATATTAATTATTTCAAAAATTATTATAAATGAAAACGTATCTTTTCTAGATTTTATTTTATCGGAATGACATGTTTCATCATTATAAAATATCTGCCAAAAAAGTCGAAGATAGCTGAAATAGCTACGTAATTGATACCTGACCGCCGACTTAAACAAACACACCGCAAAGTTGAGCAGAATCATTGGTTTAATCACCAATGGATCAGAATAAACGTCATTAAAATCTTTACTCAACGCACATCTCAAAACAATAAATAAATCTGATGTGGATAATGTTTGAAAAAAACATTTTATTATCACAATACGTTTTTGTACTCTTTGCATATATGTTTCGAATTGTACAGATTTTTCCTTTTATAAACTTAATGCGTTCATGCCGTGGAATTCCATAATGACGATTTTGTAATCAATAAAACTCATTTCTTAAAATATAAAAAAATCGTTAAAATCAAAAGCTTAAGTTATTTAAATCACCTTAAAAAACCCTTCTTTTTTCTGGCTCTATCCCAACTCTTTGACTGTTGGGGTCGGCTCTTCTCGATCTCAGGCGGTTACCATCTTACAGTTCAGAGTATCGCCTTCTTTCTATTGCACTGAATCATCCACGTGTTCCTAGGTCTTCCTCTGGATGGTTGACGAGGAAGATTCACAGACACAGCTCTATTTACTGTGTGGTCTGGTGGTCTCCGTTTTATATACCCGTACCATCTCATCTGCCTTTCTTCGAGCTTATTATTTATCACCTTTAAAACTCACATTTAAAAATATAAATTATGTTATTCTATATAATTTGCACTCAAAAATGCAACATATGGTATTTTGATTCATAAAAAGCCACAATAAATTAAGAAAATAATTTAAACAAACATGTAAACGTCATAATTAATACGAATGAAAACATCAGTTTTCTAGAAGTTTTATTATATTTTATGGGAATGAAATGTTTCGCCCTTCTAAGGCATTATCAAATGTGACGAAATTTCACTAGTGAATGGAGCAGAATATAGTAATTAACGAACTTAAATAAACAAAGGTAAATTAACGAAGGTAAATTTAGTCGCATTTCATAATGCCTTAGAAGGGCAAAACATTTCATTCCCGTAAAATATAATAAAAATTCTAGAAAACTCATTTGTATAAATTATTTAATATGGAGTTTAACATCATTATTCAAGAAACAATAAATATGTAAACGTAACTTTTTAAATATAGGAAAACGAACACGACAACATATTTTTGAATGAATATACACAAATATTAATTAAATAAAGTTTCATTTCTTTTTCCATTCTGCATACGAAATAATGTTACAAAAAGAAAATTGACACAAGTTTTTCGATCAGTTACCAAATTATTTAATTTATGTTTGTGAGTATTTCATTGTTGTACTGTTCTAGGATCTTCAGAGGGCGAGTGCGAACCAATCCAATGTTAGTTTACTCCAAATTCTAAATTCAAATAAATAAAAATTAAATGCATAAATTGCCTAACGAGTCCTTAGATTCAATTTTGATATTGTAGCTTCAACCCCATAGCTGGCATTTGCTTTAATTATGTATTTCTGTCGTAACATAAATAAAAATGCCAAAATATGACTGAAGATGAATGGTTTCTAATGACATGTTTGTTTCTGTCTGTTGTCAGGTGTGCCCGTCCAGTTGGGGTCCGTGGATTGGTGCCGCACTCGCCCTCGCAGTAACTCCCCCCTCTCCTAAGCCCTCCTAACTTTAACGCCAACACCTGTCAAGAATCTACACGAAGTGAAAAATGCCAGTGAAGTCATAACTGTGAATCGAGTTAACAATGTTCCAATTCAACGCAAACGTGTTAGCGCATTAGTCGTGTGACCTGAAACGAAAACAAGCAAAATGGAAAACATCCCGATGGGCTTCTGGCAGCGGGTGGACGCGGCCACCGTGCCGGTCATCAACTTGGAAGTAAAAGAAGTGAGAGAGATAGTATGGGAGAAATTACAAACGCCCAAGTCGCAGAGAAAGCTGATCCTCGTTATAGTCTCGATCGCGCTGCTCCTGGACAACATGCTGTACATGGTGATAGTCCCCATCATTCCAGACTACCTACGGTACATAGGAGCGTGGGGCGATATGAGCGACATCATAGAGTACTTACCGCCGATCAAAGTGGGCAACCAAACTGTTATTCCAACCAAGAGAACGCCCCACTCGCACGACGGACAAGATTCCGCTACTGGACTTTTGTTTGCTTCAAAGGCCATCGTCCAGTTAATGATTAACCCGTTTTCTGGTGCGCTCATCGACAAGATAGGCTATGACATACCTATGATGATAGGCCTTATCATCATGTTCCTGTCGACTTCCGTATTCGCGTGCGGCAGAAGTTACAGCATGCTGTTCTTTGCGCGGAGTCTCCAGGGAGTGGGCTCGGCATTCGCCGACACTGCGGGTCTTGCCATGATTGCAGACAGATTCACCGAAGAGAACGAAAGATCTAAAGCTCTCGGTATTGCACTAGCATTCATTAGCTTCGGGTGCTTAGTAGCTCCCCCATTCGGAGGGGCTCTCTATCAATTTGCTGGAAAGGAAGTTCCATTTTTAATTCTCGCATTCGTGTCATTGTTGGACGGGTTCATGTTATTGCTAGTCATGAAACCTCTCAAACAACAAATGCAAGAAGCGCAGCGCGAGAAGCCGGCCACCATTCCGATCTGGAAGCTGTTGATGGACCCTTACATCGCCGTGTGCGCGGGAGCACTGATGATGTCTAATGTCGCTCTGGCTTTTCTAGAACCAACCATTTCATTGTGGATGGAAGACAATCTCACTACTGACAATTGGAAAATCGGCATGATTTGGCTCCCGGCCTTCTTCCCCCATGTATTCGGAGTCATAATAACCGTCAAAATGGCGAGGATGTACCCACAACACCAATGGCTCATGGCCGCTGGCGGGCTGGCCCTCGAGGGCTTATGCTGTTTCATGATTCCGTTCGCCACATCTTACAAGGCGCTCATGATACCTATCTGTGGGATTTGTTTCGGAATCGCCCTAATTGATACGGCACTCCTGCCAACTCTGGGGTACCTGGTGGATGTCAGATATGTATCCGTATACGGAAGTATCTACGCAATAGCGGATATCTCTTATTCTTTCGCTTACGCCATTGGCCCTATCATCGCCGGTAACGTTGTAGAAGCCATCGGGTTTACTGCCCTCAACTTTGGAATCGCTTTCAGTAACTTGCTGTATGCTCCTGTGTTGATATATTTGAGACACATTTACGACTTCAAGCCATTCGAAGACGAAGCTAATATTCTAATGTCTGACCCACCGGATAAAGAATATCAAACGTATACATTGCAAGATCAGAAACCCGTTATGGGCGAATTGAAAAATCATCTGGAGTACACAAACATGCAAGAGAGTGGCATACAAGAGACGAGCGTAGACTCAATGGAACCGAATGGGTATTCATCTCAACAAGGCTATCAGCAGCAAGGCTACCAGAATCAGAGCCAGTATCAGGGGGGATACCAACAGCAGGGTGATCAGAACTACCAGCCGGGGTACGTGGAGCAAGGGGGCGCTTACCAGCGGGGCGCTCCGCCTACCCGGCCGCCGCAGGCCCCTCGACAATTGCCCCAGCAACCTCCCCAAGGGGGGGACAGCAACCCCTTCAGGAATGCTCCCCAGCAACAACCTCAGCAGGGTGGTGATAGTAATCCTTTTAGGCGAGGATTTTAAATTTGCGCTTCTATGTTTATAAAATGTTATCAAACTTGTTTTCCACCAGAAAATGTCACTTTATAAATTGAGTCAATGGAGTATTTAATGATTAGTTTAGTATCGTCTGTCTTGTTATTATTTACAATTCTTAAATTATATTACATGTAAGTGATCCATATTACTTACAATAATTTATACGTTAATCAAATGCGTAACCTTATACACAATTCACTTAATATTGAATACATAAATGATGTTTCTGATTCTAATTAGCGCTAATGGTTTACCTTCCTGCGTAGCTAGACTCCCTTGTAGCAGGGGTGAAACAATTTAATTCCTCCCCAACATTGGTACATCACCTCTATCGGTGTAGGGTTTCGGTATACGATGAGAGAGCCATCATTAAACAAAGGGATTCTGGGATGAAAAGGAAAACAGGAGTCTATTTGGTGGCAACGGCAACCCGATATGGGGATATCAATTTGTTTTGGAAGGAAACAAGAGCGATAGTTCGGCGAGATCCTTGTATTGAGCAATTTGTAATCACTTTGATTCCCTAGGCAGGTCAAAACTTAGATACACTGTTAATGCTGAAATATAACATTCTGAACACGATATGTATTCATTTTTTAAATATTAGTGGATTTGTCTGTCATAAAAAATTTTATGTTTTAACATTTATAGACATTATTATATTATATTTCAAATTATATAATTTATGCTTGGTTTAAAGTCTTAAAATAAAGTGACATTTCTTAATCTTTAAGCTGTTGTACGAAAGCGTGGATATGCGGTGATTGACTTAATGGCTAAGTGTTGAAAAATTATCCTTAAAAATGTATTTTTATCGTAAAATTTATTACTTTTTGCTGTGCTTACATTTGTATAGAAGATTTGTAAAAATAAATTATATTCATGTATCGTCATTCGATTCCATGACTAACATTATATACTCATTCATTTATTTATGCTATGATTTTTCAGTTAAACTAGACAGGTTGTCTTTATTTGGAAAACAAACAAACTGAAATTTAAATAGTACTTAAAATGTACATACAAATTATCACAAAATAATTGATTTTGATCATTGAACCGGAAAAAATATACTTTTGTGCTTCATATATATATTTATACAATATATTTTAAATCATTGTACATTATTATATTTCATTTGTTTACATTAACCACGAAAACATTACAAAAATACCATTTACGTGGTAATAATTAATGTGGTAAATAGTTCAAATGAATTATACGCTAATTAAAACATAAAAAAACTAAATATGTATATAGAAATACGGAAATCAAAAAGAATAAGTTACAATGAAGTAAGCATACTCCAACAGTTGGCATCGTAAATTGTTTATAAATAATTAAAATAAAAGCGATGAATCCAATCAGCTGTTTTATGTCTCGTAAGTGTTGCTGACAAAATATTTTAAATCAAACCATTTCTGACATTTCCGAATTAATTTATAATTTATTTGACTTAACTTAACCTAATCGCATATACGATAATTAAACCTAACCTAACATTTCACTTCTCTGAAGTAAAAAAACACAATTAATGAAACACATTAATATGTGAATGACATTTGAATCTTTGTATATTATTCGTACAATTTATGTTTAAATAATCATTCATACAAATTAATTATTAATTATTATGACATCTTGCAAATAAGTTTTGCAAAATAAAATGTCTGGGTTAGGTTATCGTTTGGTCAATGATTCTCAAAGAAGGTGACACTTCCCCCGGGATTAGCACTGTTATGAAATTTGTTTCGAATGCTGTAGGGCAGAAATAATAATAAAAAATACGTATAAAAGCTTACGTGTAACAGAAAATTATTGTTTGTCCTGTTATATAAAGCAGATTTTCATTAAGTGTAATTTGTTCTCAAATGGGGCGCCTGAGTAAAAACGTTTGAGAATCTGCTTGTGAGGTTATGTTAAACTTTAAATTAATTGAAGCTGATTGCTAAAGAGAAAAAAATGCGATTTTTTTATGTTTTACTTCACTGCAGAATACATAGCATAAATAAATGATTATTTTATTGTATATAAGAGATAATTTGACAATTATTTATAATTTCCTTATTCATAAGGTATTCTATTAACATGATGTGATCCACAGATGTTACAACCAAGGTAAACATACATATCAAGAATCTTTTGATTCGAGCGTAGCTACCTAAGATAGTCATAAGTTTTGCTATACTGTACTACCCATATACATATAGTATATAAGACATTATCAATTATATACACATTTCATCTTGTAAATAGGTGCCTATGTAAAAAAAAATTATATTTAAAATTAAGTATATTGTTAAATTGAATCACAATTATAAATAAATGACAAGGGGTTCACAATTGAAGTCATCGGTGTATAACATGGTTGAAAAATTATAACAATTGTAAACATACATTTCAAATATTCTTTAAATCTTTCAAAGTGTATTTGAACTTCAATAAAATATATGGATTAACGAAATCTTTGGATTGTGTTTTAGAAAAAAAAGTTTTTATTAAGATAATCAAATGATTTTACTGAAATCTCTTGATGGATGTTTATTTTAAATAATAATTAAATAAAACGATGTTTTTAACTACTTCCACTTTTGTCTTTATTTCGACGGCGAACGGTTTCGCCAGGCTCGCTGGCATCGACAGACTGGTCTGTCTGTCAATGTCAGTCGATGTCAGTTCGATGTCGATGTAGACCAGTCTGTCGATGCCAACGAGCCTGGCGAAACCGGTCGCTATCGAAATAAAGACACAAGTGGAAGTAGTTAAAAAACATCGTTTTATTTAATTATCATGTTTTTATTATTTAACTAATCAAGTGGTTTTTATGTGGTTGTAAATGAAATGCCGTAGAAATGATATAATGAATGCGAAATGCGAAGGTTTTCACGGTTTATAGAAATGGTATCTCTGGGATCTTGGGAAAATCCATTTCTCTTGGTATCTCCTTCGAGTACTGTTCAAAAGATCATAATACTTATACAACGCTTGCAATACCAAGAGAGAAAAGAAAATTATAATGAATGAATATTGTGCGATGACATAATGAAGATTATTTTTTAATAGAGGGTGTTTAATGATTTGGTTGAGTTGATTTTAAATTTGCATTTTATCTAGTTACTTACTTCCTATGGCCATACAACTCTTGAAGAGTTTTAGGCTCCCTAATGATTTTTCGCCAAGCTCCTCGATCCTGTGCCTTTTGCTCCCAGCAGTCCGATTCGCCCAACCTAGCTAGATCAGCCAGAACATTGTCCATTAGACGCTGTCTAGGCCTTTCTAGAGGTTCCTAGGATTGCTCTGGTCTCTTCGACTCGGCATACGTGCCCAATCCATGCTAGGCGACCGGCTTTCAAGGTGCTCGTTATAAGAAGCTGCTGGGTCATTGTACGGATCTTTTGGTTGGTCCTATGCCTCCAAGTTCCCGTTACATTTTATCTAGGAAGGCTTAAAAACGTTAACAAATTAATCAATTTTGACTGATGTAAAGGTGGCCATTCAAATAATCAATTAATGTGCTGATCACATTATAAGAAAATTGAGATATCTGGAAAGGTATAATAATATTGTCAGTCATAAGTCACAATGAATCTTGGTTATTACTGATTTTACTAAGTGGGTGCGTGTGATGTTTAAATGATTAGTGATCGCTGATGATTTCAATTTTTTTCAAAAACAAAAAAGCGAATTCTGGAATATTGTTATATTATACTAAGCTTCTTTTATGTTTTAGTTCAAGCTGATATGATATCTTTCACCCTTCAGAACGATGATTAATATCTTTTTTAAACCCTCCTGTACACCGATTGTAAAAATTGTTAACCCCTTAAAGATCTTTAGCGAAGAATATCCAATCGCTTAAGACTTGTAAAATATTGTATTGTCTATTTTTTGTTTCACTTTTATTATACTTGGATCGATTACGAAAATTGCCTCAAAATAGATATTTAGCTTAAATACAAAATATATATGCTCTTCAAAAAAATTGTTTTTACAGTAAGGAACGTTTAAACCTATAACCAAACAACCGAGTGATTATATTCAATCCATTGCTAATTTTTCAACTCATGTCAAATGGAATCAATTATTCATTAAATTTATTTACAAAAGCTTGGCTGTTTAAAAAGCTTTCACATTGTGCTTAAACGTGACACATTTTCTTTAATTGATATTATAGGACCGTTACAAATAAGTCAATTCCGACTCAAAGCATGATTTTATTTTAAATGAGAAATTACGTTTTACTTCATGTAACATCATATAAATCGAAAACGCTTTTCATTGGTGATTTGATAGATTTTAATATAATTTGTTCGAGAATGCATTTAACATACATGCATAAATTGGCATATTATATACCTACATTAATTAATAAAGGTGATTAACCAAATTCTCATAAAACAAGTGCATGAGTTTACACTATCTCAAACAATTCTAACATAATGTTAATTTTATTATATATGCATTTATACGAGAATATCTGTATACATTTATTATTATTATTATTATATGATCGTTTTACAGTACAAATTAATTGCATTTTCTTAATCATTCTTAGTATAATAATTTTCTAGGCAAATTTGTATATGAATGTAATTTATTTCTATGTTTTTTTACTAACAGTTTCATTTTATATTGTTATGATTAGATTTTATGCTTTTTCGTTTCGTGTACAAAGATTTAGCAATCTATAAAGAGACTGTAAATTGATTATCTTTAAAACATTAAACAACTTGCTATTTACGGCATTCGTGTTTTAGCTTTTTGGTAAATAGGCCGTTTGTTAAGTCTCTCATTCATTATGACCGAATCGTGCAATCATTTCTCTATTATTCAAATCTTCTGATTTTCTTTAATAATTTATTACAATCATGATTCTTATGAAAATATAAAGACCATCTTCTTCTTTCTGTGTCCAGTCAGGTCTCCCTTACGTTGACTATCACCCTTCATAGGGATGACCTGGGGAAAAATATCCAGAGTGGTATCCCCTTGCCTTCTCTGGAGGATTTTCTATCGGGGTAACTTTCCCTTAGCTGGGTGTATCCAGTTTAATGGCGCTGGAAGCTCGCCATTCTTCCTCTCTCTATCTGCTATAACACTAAGTAATATGTGCCACATTGCCCGGGGTTCGCGGGGTCTTTAAAAATACCTCTCGTGGACGCTAGAGAGTCGGACTTGACCCCACCAGACTCTCTTATATTGCATTGCATAATCAACCTCATGGGACTCGTCCTTGTGGAAGACTTCCTAAAAGATGGAAGGAAAACTGGGAATCTACCTCACAGGAGGAGCAACACTCTGGAGAACAGGACACATAGGTCTACTCCAAGGAAGACGAAGAAGAAAGAGCACATTTTATTTTCACAATACTTTATTTCACGTTTAGCAAACATATTTTAATTGGGACACAATCCACAAATAATAATTTTAAGTTAAAATTTGTGCTTTAAAAATATTGCAAAATTGTGAAGGTTGTGAAAATTTTATTCAAATGTGAATCAACAACACAAATTGAAGGCGAATATAGAATCGGATACGTTAAAAAATATTTTTTTTTAATTATCGTTAAAAAATGTAACAAAAAATGCTTGTATTTACGTTTCTCGATTGTTCTGTCGTGTCATTAATGAATGATGACTTAATAATATGGCTTGTTCTTCAATTACTTATTGCCTATTATCGTAAACATATCAAGAAATAATTTTTGTATATACTATTTATTATATATACATATATATACCATATAAACCGCCACTTCTGTAATTTTGAAGCAAATTTACCCTTACGTCAATTGATTAAAATGTAAAATACATGTAATTACTAAATTATATGAATATTTAACCAAAATATGAAAGATTATTTTTAAAGTGTAATCGAGTCCTGTAATGTTTTTTCTGTAAAATTTGGTTCTTATTTCATGTGTGAGACCTTTTACAAACACCACAAACCAGCACTAATATTTAATATAATTTTTTTTTTTAGTATCAAACAAATCTGAAAAAAGGTTTTTTGTTTTTAGCTCAAAATTTTCTTCGCGATAAATAAAATCTAAAACTAAAGATCAGCATCGTTCTAGTTGCATTTAAATTTATTAAATAACCTTATAAACAATATTATTTCAGTATAAATATGAATAATAACATATTTATATTAAAGAATACATTGTTGGCTTGTATATTAAAAATTGAGATTGATATTTACAACACCAAAAACACATAATTTTTTTTTTTTAATAATTAAAAAAACATCTACCACATTTGCTTAAACGAATCAACCAGATTCTCGAAACTGGTTGGTAAAAATAAATATTTAAACGGTTGAAACTTTCTTCTTCTTTTTCTTTTTGTCCTGTCACACCTCCGTGGTGCATAGGGCCTAAAGGAACCTTCTCCACCCGACTCTATCGGTGTAAGAAATATAAACTATAAATTTGTTTTATATTTATACTACACCATAAAGTGCTTCTATTATTATTTTTTAATCAAAGATTTGTTTTTCTGGTGCAATAATCACACTTGAAATATTTTCTTTATTTTACCATATAAATACACTGGTATATTACAATTATTTTGGTCAATTATATATGTGCATTTAAATTGCTTACTAGAGATCAAATATTTATATAAATATAATTGTGTATGTTTTTGCTGCACATTGTAAATAAAATATATCAATTACCTACTATTTTCAATTAAAATGTTTATCACAGAGCAATAAATTATGGCTTATAGAAGATAGACAGCAAGCTTGGTTATCTCTCACAATTTTCTATTTTAAAAAGTTTTCATACTCAAAAAGAACGTAAGACTTTTGATCGGCTAAATCGTTTAAAATTGGGTTACTGTTACTGTTTGGTATATATTTATTTTGTTTATAACGTAAAGGATAACAGACAAACACTCAATAATATAATATATACCCGATGTATAATGGTTTCGTATGAAGTTATTGTATCGAAATTGTATACGAAACTATTTGTAAATTCTTATTTAATTTTTTTCTACGATATTTCGTTTGGAACTGGGGTAACATGTTGTCTCTTCATTCAGGTGTCAACATTTTAAATCATTACCAAAACATCAGTATCAACAATGTTTTTTAACGCCGTGACATTCCCATAAATTATAATAAAACTTCTAGAAAACTGACGTTTTCATTTGTATTGGTTATTTAATATATTATACTGTAATATATTTTATTTTTAATGTCATATATTGAAGACCTGCCATAAGTTATTTAAAGATTTTAACTAACATATCCTGATTATTCTGTGTTTTCTAAAACGTTTTTTTTATTCGAATAATTTCTAATAATATTTTATTGGTTTGGAAACCGCTTTTTAAAAACACATAATGTAAGTTATAGAGCAGTTTCCTTTTTGAAGAGAATGCCAATTCAAAACTGTCTTTCTTCTGTGCTGTATATATCTCCCATCATTCAATTATTTAACATTTAAGTAGAGATCGGATGCTGAACGCTCCTCTCGCAATTATTAATAAAAAATAATCAACTACCAACTAATAAAATTCGTCTTTTAACGGAGATATCACATTAAAAAATCGTATGTGTAATACTTATGAGACAAGCATTCCTTATTAATTAGAATTAGTTAGAATTTAATATACCTATAGCAATAACCGACTTAATATCACATGCATATCATAGGCTAAGTAAAACTCTGCCAGATGTCTTATCAACTCTGATTAACGAGGAATAATTTTAAGAAAATGTATAAAACTTAAATGTATATATAAAGTTACTAGCAGTCAATAGACACCAAGTGATTTTGATTGATGACTTAATGAATCCATATTTATCCATTATGTAAATAGAAATTTTTTTTTTCTTCAATTTACAACATTTAAGCTACGTAATATAGGGTGTTTTTTTAGAGAGAACAGCGCTTGGAAATTGTGCAAACTTATTTTTTGAAAATCATGGTTCGGTTCACCAAACTTATCGTGCAGTACGTCATTTTACGGTCGACATAATCGTCCATCCGAGAAAGTTATTCGGAAGACAATGGATCTTTTTCGCACCACGTATACTCTAGTGGATAATACGCATCCATCCACAAAGACAACAATCATTGAAAATTGGATTACACGATTGCGCTTCATTACAGCTAGCCATGGCGCTCATATGCCCGAAATCATATTTAAACAATAATGGCATAAAAGTACATATTAAATAAAGCCAATTTCATAAACATTAACATTATTTTAATGTGTTTTTTTATTATTAATGTGTATTGTATACCTCTAAAAAACACCCTATATTTAATAACCTCGAGACCTTAAACATAATTTAAATTCATAAAACAAAACATCTAAAAAAAATATATTTTTGTTTCTTGGACAACGATTTAATTTAACTTTCATATGAAGCACTCACTTTGTGGTTAGACATTTTAAAAATATAAAATAAATAAACCACGGTATGGTATATTTGATGCCAACTATTTTTTCTTGGACCCAAGTTTCATCAGGGCAGTATAACAACTAGTAGTATAGCTTTTGTAGTTGTTTACAGCCCTGATGAAGCTTGGGTACAAGCAAAACTAGTTGGCAACAAATATAATAACCATACCGTGGTTAAATACAAGGTTTTTAAAATTTATTTTATATTTTTAAAATTATTGAATTAATACGAAAAAACGTTTTTTTTTTTTTCAAAAATATATTTTTATATGTAAATGCTTTTTCATTCAAATTTAATAATTCTTTAGCAGAGCGAAGCAACTCATTCTCATAAAATAAAATAATACATCCACGTTTTCATTCGAATTAATTAATAAATATTGTTTTGACTAATAACCGTATATGAAAGCATTCAAAACATTTTTTTTATGTTTATCATTCCATAAAATTATTGTATATGTATTTCTCATGAAAAAAACAAAAAAACACCGTCTTCTACATCGCCTTATCTATATAAATATGTATGTATTAAGACCATAATGATACTTATATACAATTATGTATTCTTATAATCTATTTACACTTTTGCAAATGGCCTTAGATGGATTATTTTACAAAATAAATATCAGTTTATATATTTGAATAATATTACAAAATTAAAATATTTGCAAAGTCAATTTTATGTCAAGGATTAATTGTATATCAATAGAGATGAAGGTGCAAATTGGAAACAGAATACGGTGGTCGAGGTGTTTACAGGACTTATGACCTGTTATTGGTTGGGCTAAGCGCACGCTTTATGTAATACAACATTCCCCATTCCACTCTTCTTACGACCACCATGTCTGACAAATTTTTGGAAGTTGTATATATGCTACTATGTAACACCACACTCACAATTTTTATTTCAATCTACACACTAGCGCCATCTATGATGATTGGGTTAAGCACTAAGCAGAAAATCTTTTTATTAACGCAATGTGAAAGGCTACCGCCATTAACGTATTGCTAGATAACGCCTGGTGCGCCAATTAATCCTTTCAATTTTATGTATTTATTTTTACAAAAATATGTCATATTATATATTGAATGGAAAATATGCCCTGAATTAGGTGTGCCATATTAAAATAAAATTATTCTATTGTACTATATTAGATAAGGGGTGACAGAAAAATTCACTCATTGAAATGCTTAATTCGTTTTTTTTTTCAATCAAGATTGTATTCGTTATCAAACTGTTTGTCGTATCATGGAAAAATATATATATATTTTTAATTATTTACGTAATATTGTTAAATATTTTTTATTATCATAAATATATGTATGCATATCGCACGCTTAATAGTAAACTGACCGATTATGGTTTAGGTGATAATTGAGTTATTATAACATAAGACAGAGGCTTGTGTTAACGCTATCCATCGTTTCGCGTTAAAATTAAGTCAAAATTCCGCCAATTGACCTCCATTACACTATATCAGTCTTTTTCATTCGTAAGTGTTTTTCGACTGTTTTTGTTAAAACACCAGATTGAGCAAAACTCGATTTTTTTAGTTAAGCCAGTGTTCTATCAAGCGTGCGATATATTAATGTATGATATAAATTATATATATACGTATAAATTATATATATAACAGTGGAGATACTCTCATAGAAGCCCAAAAGCCCGGCTTGCGTAAGAAATTTTGAATCAAAGTCTCTTCTGGCTTACAGAGGTTCAGTTCTTGTGGCTATTCCTCTTACGTCTGATGAAAACATTGTTGGAAGGTGATTCGGTGGGTTGTTGGTTTATGCGGGGCAGGATAACTTATATTTGCGGGTTTTGATTAAAAATTTCTTACGCAAGCCGGGCTTCTGGGCTTTATGGGAGTACCGCCACTGGATATAATATAATTCAATAAAAAAATAATTAATTAAAATTTATTAACTATCATATGATTGTAAATAAATATAAACATTTGAAAAATTCGTAAGTAAAAACCAAATGTCAAATTACACTTATTAACTTTTTTTTTCTATACTATGGGTGGTATTTTAAAACATTGTTTTAATTTGAGAAACTGTGTTTTGTAATTACCCCCAAGAAAGATTCACGCGAGTTGTGTAAATAAAAAAAATGTACATATTTTCCTTAGATTCACCTTTCGTATGTTATGAAGTAAATCCACTGTTATTAATCCAGATTCACATTTGAACAATAGAGGTAAATAGCTGTAGTGACCAAATTTGCTATTTTGAAAAATATTAGAAAAATATTAATTATGTGCTACATGTAGAATATAACTATTAAATAATGTATGTATATATACATATAAAGGATGCATTATATGTACGTAAAAATGTTTTATTTTATTTTAAATAATGTACAATTACTTATGTAATTAAAGTTATTTTATACATGTTATAGCGTGAATATAATTTCAATATATCTAGATAATATGGTCTAAGAATGTACACTTAGGAAACAAAATAATTATAAATACAAAATATTATTTAAGATATTACATAATTTTAAAATTATGTTTTCAATGCTAACATTTGATTCTCATGTAAATAAATCATTTATATTTATTTAATTATTTAAATTGATTAACTGATTTAGCTTGTTAATTCCTAGTTTAAAAATTAAAAAAAAAATGTAAATAATAAAATAAAATTTTAAAAGATGTTAATATAGTAAATACAATTAATTTATTTAAACATAATTCTGAAATATTTTACCTAACTTAACTTAAAAACAGTTCTTCCAAAAAATGATTTTATTTATTTTATATTTTAATTTTATATATTTTTGAAAACTTTTTTTTGTTAGTTAAAATATTTCAGAATATTTTTTTTTAATATAGAAGAAGTTTATTGTTTAAACATAGTTGTAAAAAGGGTTACATTTTTTTCGTAGTTTTATTAAGAGGTGTGTATGAATGTTACCGAATACAGGCCGGTGTAAGTAAATAGTTTTAATTGAGCCTTATTCTAACCCCCTAAATGATAACTATAAAACCCTACTAAGTCTCAAATAAATTCTTTATGCTACTTTAACGATTAGCACTTTGAGTAATATGTTTAAAGACTAAAGTGGTTAATGTGAATAATATACAATACTAGGCAACGTTTACTACAGACAAGTTCTTAGTAAAATATATTGTATCTATTATACTAGATATATATTAAAAAGCTAAATGATTTCATTTGCTTTGTAATTAGAATACATTTCTATAGGATTGGTATGTAAATAGAAACGCCAGAAACAACAAAATAAAGTATATTTTACATCATGACAATGTATGCCTTATATAAATGCTTAAAAAACTACATTAATCTGCAGTTAGCTGTTGATGTTTTTATGTTACGAGTAGTTCTTCCATTGAGTTATTGCGCTATTTTTAGGACATTTTCAGAAGGGAAGGTCTTTCTATTTACATCCCAGTTGTGTAACAAGTTTCCTTTAAAGTTTAGACGTGTAATACAGCATTTGGAAGTATTTCGTTTAACTGTTGACTAGATGTCGGTAAGAATGTTGTCAAAAGTAGTTATTAGTAAGTAAGCGTGCAAATATTTCGTGTTTAATCTTTAATTAATCGTTTAAGGTTTTAAACTCGAATCAAAGTTTAAGTATTTTATACGAAGCGTTTGGAAACAGGGGAGATTGATTATACTGAACATACAGTCGATGACACTTCGATCGTGAATTTATTAAAATCTTTATAACAATCCATAAAAAAACAAACGTTTTGATAATGACAAAGAATCGCTTGACTGTTAACGTCGATATCATATATTATATGATTTGTAAATTGAGTCACATACTATCAAGATATGTAACGTTAAATGTGACGCTAGATTTTAAAATAAAATAAATTACGTTTACCTTTGTAATATATATTAAATTTCAATTAACTTATTCTGCTAGTTCCGACCGGTTTAGACAGCTTGCTAGAGTCTTCTGATTAGATTTGAAGATGAGAGTGAGCTGCCTACGAGCTACACTGAAGGTTTATAGAGAATTACTATAACCATAGTCTTTATTAATTTATATATGTTTAGCAGAAAAAAAAAATTACCTGAATAATTTGTATAGCGCTGGTGGGTTTCACAATAGACTTGCAAAGTAAAGTTGATATAACTTTCTTGCTTGTATCAATTTGCTACATTGACAAGTTAAGACACTATCCATCTGGGTTAAAATATTAATTAGGTTACGTAGAAATAATTTCATGGATTAAAATGTGAAATTAAGAGAATCAATGTTATTTATAAATGATATACGCACAAAGACATCCAAAAATTATAAGTCTTCTTAATAAATCTAAAAGCTTTATTATGAAGGTTCTTTCTTATTTTTGTTTTGATTGATCAATTTCATTTTTATTCTATGATGTTTATTAACATGTTTATCAAACAGTGTTTGATGTTTCGTCTTGTGTCTGCGACAGTAAAGAAACTAGTCACACTTCTGAATAAACGTGAAAAATATATTTTTCATTTAAATTATTGTACTTGCGAGTAAAAATAAGTTTTTCGACTATGAATTTCACATTCATTTGAAGTCTTTTTGGTCATATTTTTTTCAAACACTTACATTTTATTATTAGTTGATCAATGATGTATAAAACTATATAAATTCAGCATTATATGCTTTTTAGTTTTCAAAGGAAAACCATTATTCAAGTAATCACATTATCAAAACTATACATATTGATAATATTCACCTGTTTTATTATATTAATGGGTATGGTATATGTTTCGCTTTGCTTATACATTATCAAATGCCTTAGCTAGGCGAAACATGTCTTTCCCACAAAATACAATAAAACTTTTAGAAAACGTTTTCATTCTTATTAATTATTTAATATAGAGTTTTAAATCATTGTTCAAGGAATAATTAATTAAAGCATTTTGGTTTTTGATTGAAGTGTTTTGTGATTAAAACGTACCATAAACGAATTAATTAGAGTTCGATACGTATAAATGATATCGTATTCACGATCAATATGATTGATCATGGTAGGTTTTCAGAATTTGAGTGAAAGGATAGAACTATCAGTAAGTCAAGTGGGTGAAACAAAAAGCAATCTAAATTTAAGATTATACTTCTAATAGCTAGCTTAAAAGATAGAACATATTTAGTGCCACTAAGTATAACACGTGTAACAGTTTTCATACAAGTAGAAACATAATAATTACGCCTGTAGCACACTGCAGCAAAAGCGAAGCAGTTGCAAAACTCTGTATAAACGTTTTTTAACCCTTACCACTCCATTATTTTTTGATATTGTTTGTCAGCCAATTGTAATTTAAATAATGTCAATATTTGTATTGATAGGTAGTTACAAAAAAAATGGTTGAAAATTCGTTTGTAATGATTTATTCTTCAAATAAAAAACAACTTACAAAAAACATTATGGACTACTTTTACAGTTTTGCATAGTATGGTACTTTTTAAAATAATCTCCAGGGTGGAGACCAGGTTTTCTGGAACAGGTCTCACAAAACCACACTGTTTCCCGTCTTCTACTGGAATCTTTCTGTTACTGCACACAGTACAGTCTTTAGAATCTATGTCCAGTTTCGCACTGAAGTGGGGCTTGTACTCTAATCGCTCCTCTGCATGACGTATCACGCAAAGTTCTTGCCATTTTAGGTTATGTGAATTTGCAAGGATTATTTTATAGTAAAATAAAAACGTAAAACAGTCAAAATCGTATTAAAACGTGAAATTAAACGTTTTTTTAACGAATAATCACAAGAAAGAAGAAGTGCACGTGCAAGTCTTATCTTGTCGGCCGCCAGCCGACAACTGAGTTGTAGCGTACATATAGCGATGTCGGCTGGCATTCGACAAAGGAGTGGTAAGGGTTAATTAGTAATTGCACACAGTACGCGGAACGAAAGCGGACCGAATCCAGTTCGCCTGACGTCTGTTTGTACGTGTCGACAGATTAAAAACATTATATATATATATACTGAGTTTCGCATCCGTTTCGCTTTCGCTGCAGTGTGCTACAGGCGTTTTAACTGTTTTGAATACTAAAACTTTGATTCGAATTAAAATCGTTGCAATTTAATTGTACTATACATCTACATGTTCTATTACGGTTTTAGAAGAAAATTAAAATCGTATACTCTTAATTGCAATGGAATGTTGAAAATGTTGGAAACGTTATATAATATATTATTTGGATATTTGTTCACTTATTGTAATTACTGTTCACTCTGTTGTGTTTATTCTTATTATAAAACTGTTTTATTGTTAATTTTCAAATGTTTAATATGATTGTATTATTTTATTTTGTTCTATGAATGTATTTCAAGGGAAGTAACGAAATTAAATAAATGACTTGTTAATCGAAAACGTATTTTTATTAAGATAAAAACGAAATTAAATTTAGATAAACTTGGAGCGTTAATTCTGTGGAATTCCATAATGATGATTTTTTAATAATTTTAACACAATTTTTTCCACTTTTGAGTTTTATTTTTCTCGAGATGTTTTGAAGGCTTTACAGCTTCATTATCGGGAGACAGATATAACCTAAGATTATATGATGATGATGAAGGTCGATAATTATTACAAAATGAATGCAAGAACCTAGCAACATATTTAACATGTCTTAGTTAACTTAGGCAGAGTACCAGGAACATTACGAGACCTTGATGTGATCTCGAATTTAACCTCTAGATCTCGCAATTTCGAATCGTAGTCATCGAAACATGTTGAGACAAAAAATTCAAAAGTAGAAAAAACAGTGTTTTATTTCATAAAAAAAATCGTAAAACAAGAGTTTTATAGCATTATTAATATGTTTTTTTTTTCTTTCTCTACCATTTTACGTATCTACGATGTCGATCATCATCCCTCATCTTGGGTGGTATCCATTTCTCCATTTCCGGGTTTTTATCTTCGACGGCGTCAGCACAGACTGTTTTATCACCATGCATAACCAACCTGTCTCTAGTGATTTCAGTAGGGAGAGTAATCAAACTGCTGAACATGACATACATTTTCTCAAATGGGTGTCAACATGTTTGTAATGTCTTTATATAAATAGGAATAATAAATTTCATCTGATTTGATTTGAAACTGGTCATCACTACTACAAAGAAAGAGTCTTGCGTCATGCGGAAAAACTCCTCCACACTATTCCGTATTCCAGTCAACTAAAACATCATCACGCCGTTTCTTCGGAAGGGTAGGCAGAGAGAATACTCTAACCTGACATACCTCTTTAGCTTCCACCACATTGGGTGAAAGCTAAAGAGGTATCGTATTAAACGATTATTCAATATTAAATAATAAGGTCACTGAAATAATATAATGTGAATCTATGTATTATATTGTGCAACAATTGCGAAGAGTTATGCCCGATCTCTAATCTTTAACGTCCGCATTTATGTAATCTACATACAAGTCCTATATATCACAGCTTTATACTATAAAAACATGCATATAAAAAACAATAAAGTAAATCGGCGGGTTATTACCGAATCGAATAGCATTTCAACAGGCTTACTGGAAAATTGAAATACACTCATTTATGTAAATTATTCGACATTTTTCATGTGACGTCATATGCTTGTTCAGGGGTGGAGAACAAATCTTCATCTTTTTTCTTAGCCATCTCTCCATTGCTAGATTCAATAGATTCCCTTTTTTCCCCTATGGTCTCCACATTATAAAATAAAAAACATGATTCATTCATGGCAGAGTGGCAAGAGCTATTACCGCCACACTGAAGGTCTCGGATTTAATTCTTGGCGATGACAATGTAGTAATCACACTATCTTTGGTCTGGTAAAGATTTTACGTGGCAATAAAATGGCGATAGATTGGCTACCTATCATTTGTCATAAGAATCAATATACAGTAGAATGTCGTTTATCCGGACGTCAGTTAACTGGATCGTCACTTATCCGGACAAGCCAAGATGATGAAGCGCAAAAAAACGAGGAAATCTTAAATTCTGAAGGAAAATTATTTTTCCAGTACTTTTTTTTATATGGCCGAGCCATATAGGGCTCCCTCCGCTTACCCGAAGCTGTTATAGTTGCAGCGGCGCCTCTCGTCAGCTTCACTCCTGCACTCCCTAGGCCCGTCCCCCGTCCATGCGGGACTAACGTTAAAAAAAAAAAAAATAATATATGTATATTAGCAACCAAGGGGGACCCAGACCACATTTAAGCTACGCTACTCTCCCTTGATGTCCCGCCGTACACACATAGCAATTCAACAGCAAAAAAATACACAACTGATATATGCATGTACTACATACATACTAATAAAAATCGATTATTACCTTATTTTGCTAAAAGAAATTAGCTCTTTGATTATCGGAGGTGTTCCGGAAAAATCGGTATCCGGAACACCTCCGGTCCTAATTTTTACGGATAAACGACGTTTTAATGAATTAACTAAAACAAAGTGTATACGTAAATTGGGTTCATAGACCTGTTGTATACCATAAAAATAGCACTTCTTCTTCTTGTTCTTCATCATCTTATTCTTCTTCCCTTCTTCTTATTCTTAGTGAAGGTCTATAGGCCTGTTTCTTAAGAGGAATTGACCTCCTGCAAAGTCGACTCCCAGCTGTCGATTCATCTCTTTGGTGGTCTGCTCGGGGGTCGTCTACCATGGGGCTGGCCGTGTAACACAATGAAGGGGAGTCTGGATGGATCCATTCTCCTCACGTGTGCATACTAGTATTTTCTCCTTTGCCTTCCCCACCTAACGACATCCTCGACCACGTATATCTCCCTTATCCGTGTCTTAACATACATATTTCTGAGCGTCTTCATTTCTGACGTTTTTTGTGATGGTGGTGTCCGATCTGCACTCGATCCCATATGTCATGATAAATCGCACGCAAGTCTAATAAATTCTCACTTTTCTGCTGATAGTCATGTCAGGGTTTCTCCAAATTGAATTCTTTAAGCATTCTGAAATGGCCGCAGCCTTGTTTACTTGGCCCATCACTTCACATGGTAGATCCGTTTTCACAAACAGGTCCACACCCAGATATTTTAATTTTTGCGCTTTCTTTACCTCAAAGAGTGCGGTTATTACCCGTGGCTCTTCCCGACTGAATTATTGCTAGCTATGCTAAGCTACCAATCATTGGAGAGAAGGAGGAATATCCACTTGTTAGTTTACTTCTTTCAGCTGATTGGCGGCCGTATACGAAACTCGGATGGTCTGAGTGATGTAGGTCTATTTGTCCCTGATAATTACCTTCGTCAAATACATCACAGATTATTTTATTTGCCGTGCTGCAGAACCAACCTGCCAATGGTTATGCCTGTGGGTAGGGCAATCTTATTGCTTAATCGGATCGCCTCGGAGGTGGACATATTTCGTAATAGTGTGAGTTGCCTTAGGGATGCAATATCAATGTTACGATTCTTTCTAAAAATATATAATTTTTTTAAATGTAATTGCAAGCGACCTGGAATTATATGTCTGATTGGTTTGTGATTTTTTATTAAAATAAATTAAATAAAATCTAAATTAATATTTTCTAACCGAAGTAATATTTTCTTGAGCAGGGGTAATCCTCTTAGAAAGAAGAACACTTTCCATATTTTTGGTGCCAACATTGTCTGTTAAAACAGGCGATGTCCCACAAGTATATATAGTGGCCAACTCCATGGCGAATTCTTGCATTGCTACTCTGCCATTGTCGGTCCCAAGTCCGGATGCAAATTGAGAGGGGTCGTAGGGTTAGGCTAGCTTTTTCTAGTTGCCGGTGTAAAAGAAAATCTCAAAGCTCGGACTAACTCGGAAACTAAGCCGCGGAACATAGGTTTCGAAAAATATATTACAAATTATTCGCAATATAATTAAAATTGTTGAAAACCTCCGATCCTAGAAGCTTTATTATATTTTATAGGAGTGACATGTTTTACCTTGAGAGACATTTGATGAACAATGGTAAATATTTTTTGATAATGGCGTAGCACAAATTTTTAGAATATTGTGGTTCTCATTAATATGAAATATTCATTAAACAATTCCCTCGACGCATAAATTAAAAAATTGAGAAACACCAAGAAGGTTGAGGACCATCTTAAACATGTTTCTGAAAGTGTCTTTTAATTTTCTATAAAGTTTTACGTCGTTGAAAATTATCTTTATAGAAATTTATTCTATTATACATCAAAGCTTGCTTGTTAATTAATTGGCTATTTTTCTCCTAATACACACGCAGAAATCTATATCAGCTCTTATTATTTATTGTAAAAGATATGTACAATATTGTTCGGATTTGTTCTGGACATGCGTTTAATGGTAAATTTTACTCACTCGCACAAAGTAAAACATCCCTTTTCATTAGAAGGGTGGCTTGAGAGGTAGGTAAACCCTCCCTAACCCAAACATGCATAACATTTTAACAAGCCTTGCACGAACGACACTCAAAACCTTTTTAAAGGGCGTAGGAGGGAGCAGTAGAAGATCTAAGGGTGACTAACGATGTATACGTAGGTTTTTCGAATTCGAAATTTAAATTTTTTATTTTTTATCGATGGTTGAGGTATTAGTTTTGTGAAACTCCATTATTAATTTATAATAGTAAACACGGTTGTTGAGTGGTTTTACTTAGATTTAATTTATATAAATTGTGACAAATTTGTTTCGCTTTGCAAAGACATTCTTAAACTGAACCTAATCGCCAAATAGTGTGTCCTTATATTGAATTTAGAAATCTTAAGGGTGGGGTAGAAAGAATATAATGCAAAATTTTGAGTTGTTAAATATAACAATTTTGAGGTTTTTCTTAATGATGAGTAAATAACTCTTCGACATCAACAACATCAACATTGTGTCTTTATATTGAATTTAGAAATCTTAAGGGTGGGGAAAAAAGTATATGGTACAATGAAAATTTTTGTGTTGTTAAATATAGCAATTTTAAGGTTTTTCTAGAACTAATGATGAGTAAATACCTTAAATGGAGGAGAGAAGAATTGTTAAAATTGTGTATACAAGCAGTGTGAGTAGAAAAGAGAAGTCGTGAAAGACCAAGAAAAGTATGGCAAGCCCAAATTAATCAAATACTGAAAGTCAGCCACTTTCGAAGTCGGAAAAATCGACGAGCGTGCATGTTACGGTGTATGAATATGGAGGAAGCTAGAGAGGTATGTCAGAACAGAACGGTATGGTGGTCCATACTCTTTTCCTATCCCTCCATGGAAACGGCGTGATGGTTTGTTAGTTAATTATATTCAATCAATATGCAGTTTCATATAATTTATTAAGAAACTAGAATATAGTATGAAAATATTTTTTGTATATAAGTATTTTTCGCACCTTCCTACAGTTTTCATCAGTTGCTGTTACATTTAATAAAATACAATCGAATAAAAACATATTATTTTAACAGCAATTCCATAGAAATGAATCAGAATCTCAGACCAGAATGGTGATAGATTTAAAATGCCAGTTCAAATAAACAAGCACCGCGAACGTTTCTTTCTATTTCTCCTGTTTACATAACATCGCGATGGAATCTACATCCAAAATTAAAGGTAAACCATAGCACCTTAACACATCCAATCATTCATAATTCTCGCAGTAGTGTACATTTTTTAAATTCAGGAGCAATTTACGTAACATCTTTATAATGTTTAGTATTTTAATGAAACATGAAAGTTTATTTATTAGTTGTAACAAATCTGCACGTTTCGCTTCACCCGGGAATCGCGCATTTGGTATGCATAATATAAAAAAAGTACTGATTTTTTTCTCTATTTGCTTTCACTTTGTGTTGTGGATTCACATTTGAATAAATAGAATAACACTTTGTATTTTCACAACACAGTGTTGTGAAAATACAAAGTGTTATTCTATTGTGTGTTTCTTTATCTTACAACAATGTCATATTTCGCCTGACGGTTATATACACTAAGGGGTGATACAAGGCAATTGAACTGCCAGTTATAAATATTAATAATAACAATAATAATATGGTAACTTACAAAGCACCGTTTTTGTGATGTAATCACCTCAAAGGCGCATAGCTGTTATCAATGTTATGAACTTGGTGTGCGCATCTAATCTGTTTTAATATTTTTTTTTCTTACGTATCACTATTGTACATTAGATGTTTTGTGTGTATACGAACAATAAATAAATAAATAAAATCACACAGAAACCAAGCACATTTAAGAGAACTCATTTCCGTCATTGAATTGATATTTTTTTTATCATTTTTACAAATTTCTTGCTACGATTCGTTATATTAAGTTCAGTATGAAACCTTTTTTTGGCGCATTTTCCTAGCTTGTGATTGTTAAAGACTACTTAAAAAATGTTTTATTGTTTATAAAATTACGAATATACAAAACGAGGGTGTGCATAGTTCTGATATATGCGGATGTGTTGTCTGGGGTGCAGTAAAGTGTAACCACACCCTCATTAAAAGTTTTCACCTCGCGTTGGTCCCGGCTGTAATTGGATGAGTCCCAAGTTATAATTAACACCATCACTTGGTAGATTTAACAAACTGCATTAGATTTAACAAACTCATTTATCATCTCAACAAATTGGTGGTCACATTGAAACATCTTAAAATAAAATATCTAATAACAACGACAACAACAAAATTACGCCGTTTCCCAGCAAGAATGGAGAATGGACCACCACACTACTCTATTCTGATACTTCTCTAGCTTCATCAACATTCATACAGCGTTTAAAATATGATTAATTTGGTCATGACATGTTTTCCTGGATCTTCCTCGACTTCGTTCTCCATTCACATAGTTAAATTATACTTAATTAACCATTTTTTTTATTCATCCATGCGTTTCATGTGTCAAAACTAACACAGAGATCCTTTCATAATTTTGTTCATAATACTTTTTTCCACTATGCATTCGTCGCTCAATTATATGATATGATTACGCACAATTCCTCAAATGCCTACGTTTGAAAATATCCTCCCTCATTCGTTACCAGTAAAGACGATAAAAAGTGTAAAGTTTTTTTATATAAATTTAATTATATTTTATGATAATGACATGAGTGATCCGTCCGAAGATCGATCCGACTATTTCATCATAAGGTCTCGTTACTATGTATTTTTTATGTGGTTGGATTGTCCAACGCACAACCCCCAATATGAATGGAGGACCGCACCTGTCGTTGGTCAGCGGGTCCATCGGACCTAGCCGAAAGGGCTGGTATACATATCCATCGACCGTTCCCCAATCCGCCACCTGGGGACGCTCCTCTACGTTGTGGCAGGCCAGCGCGAGGATGACATATTTTGACTTTCTTTAGGCATTATTAAATGATATTATTATCACCTATGCTGAAATATAAATAAAAAAATAAAATATTTTAAAAAAAGTTCAAAATGTACATTTATTTAAAATCTACTAATGTTTGTGTCTTCGACTGGTCTCGGTAGCTCGTTGCCATCTTCTGTTGAATATAAATAATATGGCCGAAATATAAATAATTAATAAATAGAGGAAAACGTCCCATGATCAAATCAATTAAATATTAAATGTCAGCCACGTGAGGAGTCGGAGAAATCGACGTGCACGCATGACACGATCCATTTATGTTGAGGAAACGAGAGAAGTATGTCAGAAAAGAACTGTATAAGTGGTCCGTTTCTTCTGTCTACAAGAGATGGCGTAAGTATTTAATAAGAATTGTCATTGGTTTTCAAGAAGTTTTATTATATTTTATGAGAATGACATGTTTGGCCTTGCTCAAGCATTATCACATGAGATATCCACATACATTATTCTATAAAATATTCTCATAAAATATATGTGGCAATGCTTTAGCATGGCGACATTAACATTAATTTATATATCAGCAAAGCGAAACATGTCATCCCCATACATATTATTAAAACTTTTGGAAAAAATACGTTTTCATGCATATTAAATTCTTCAAATATTTTTTATTCCCGTCCACTCCTGGACAAAGGCCTTCTCCATTCACCTCCAGTCACTCTGTCTTATTAGACTGCATCCAGGTTATTCCGACATGCCTGTTTAGGTCATCCTAACAACGTAGTTGTGGTCACCCTGCAGAAGTCTTTACCGTCTACAGTCTCCAAGTCAGCAATCTTCTCCTCCATTTTTCGTTTCAACTTCTGGCTACTCGACCTGATCATTACCACTTTCGATTCGCTACCCGGTGGATGATGTCAGTGACCATGTTTTTTTCTCTCATCGAATCGTTTCTGACATTGTCTCTTAGGTTTATTCCCAACATGGCTCTTTCCATGGCTCTTTGGATTACTCGTAGTTTCTCGGTACTTTGTTTGGACAATGTTACAGTTCAAATTATATAGTTGGTAATTGGTAGTTGGAAAGGCTCTCAATTAAAAATTTCTGTGAAAGTCTCGACTGTTCTGGATGGTATACGTATTGTCGTAAATTTGAGTGAATTGGCTGTAACTCAAATTCAGTCAGACTACAAATCCCCGGTGAATGGATGGCGGTGAATGTATTTTGTGTGGCAACCTTTGCCGCAGTGGAGGGCGCGATTCACTTCCCTGCCGGTTGCCATGCCAACTGCCCTTTCACCTGCCCTATCCGCTACCCCAGTGGTTACCAACCTGGAAACAAATTCCATTTCACATTAAATAAATTATGGGACATCTCATTTGTCTATTCCAAAGATAGGATATCAAGATTAAGTAATATAATTCCATAATAATTACGAATAAACATGTCTGTTTTTAAAATAACTAATCATCACGCCGTCTCCCCGAAGGAGTAGGCAGAAATAATGGACTGCCACACTTTTTTTCTTGACATATCAACATTCATACACCGTGTCATGCACGCGCGTCGATTTCTACGACTCCTCACATGGCCGACATTCAATATTTGATTTATTTGATCGTGCCACGTTTTCCTCGGTCTTCCTCTATGTCTGGTTCCATTTACATCGTTAACATAAACTTTTTTTACCATTCTTTCTTCATTCATTATTCCCGTGTGTCCAAACCATTTTAATGATCCTTTCATTATTATGTTCATTATACTATCATTTGCACCGCATTCACATATTATATTTTCATTTGACACTCAGATTCATCATACACTGATTTTGCACACATTCATCTTAAAGATTAATTTGTGTGAATTTATTTATGTGTATTTTACGAATTATTTTATGTATTTTACAAATGTGTATTTACAATATTTAAATTTGGTAATATCTTAGACAGACAAAATATGTTTTTTACATAAAATATTATAAAACTTCTAGAAAACAGACGTTTTCATGCGTATTAATTATTGAATATGGAGTTTTACATCATTGTTTAACAAAAAATTAATTCTCATTTGTTAATTTATATTATACAATAACTAATAATTGTTATTTCTTCTTGAATAACAGAAATTAAAATTTATGGCACTGTCACGAAGGTCGTCATTTTATTAGTTTCAAGCAAACTTCAATCACGCTGTCATCAAATAAGACCACATTTTTAGTACTTAAATTAAAAGTATTTTCATCAGTTAGTTTGGTAAAATATCTTTAATTATATTAAGAAAGTCGTATTTCTCCTTCATGGTTTTTCACCCCGCTTATACTTTTGGCGTGCATGTACCACCATAGACTTACCCCGGCTCTCCATTTACCTGTGCGCTCATGTAAACCCCATGGGAATTTCCCCAAGCTGTTTTCAAATACTGATTAAAATTCGAAATGCGATATATAAACAGGCTTTGGTGTGACGTTCAAACGCAAAGTTGTATTTATAGAAACGCCAGATATTTATGACATTGAATAATATAAATAATTTTTTCTTTATATTTTGAAAAATTATTATGCGTAGCACATTTTTTTTATATAATATTGTCGTGATAGCTGTATCGTTAATATTATTAGGTATAATCAAACCCACCAAACCCATAATTTCTGCAAACCAGCTCAAATTTATACTATTTGTTGTCATTATTTGTACTTTGTTCCTTGTAATTTTACCATAATATAATCAAATATGTAGCTCGCTAATTGTTAGTCTCTAGTACATTTACATATGATTCCTACCTTCTTTAATGATCTAAATTTTTTATTTTTTTATTATTATTTTTTCTTGTATACAACAGGTCGCTTAAACCCAATTACTGTATAGACATTATTTTTAGCTATTATATTGATGATCCACATGACATGTGATAGGTAGCCAATCTATCGCCATTTTATTGTCACGAGAATTCTACACCAGACCAAAGACAATGTGACAATCACACTGCCATCGCCGAGAATCGAACCCGGTACCTTCGGTATGGAAGTCAGAGCTTCTAACCACTCTGCCACGAAGGTCGTCTTAACTTTAATATCGTCTAAAACTGTCTTAGACTTAAAATGTTCTTAAATTTACGTCTATTATTTATATCAACAAAAAATGTAATGGAATTTTTCCATCAATTACAAAATAAATAAACAACAAACAACCGGTTGTTTGTAACAACTGATGATGTAAACGTAGGTTGACGAAACACGTATCGTGATATTCTCAACAACAACAAAAAATGTGAAACGTATAATAACAGTGTTTCAAAATTGTACATTTGATAATGTCGAAGTTTCATAGTTTTTCGTTTAATTCCATTAATGTAATGCAAAGATCGTTAATAAAGAGATACTCTTTAAAGTTTTGAGTACTTGAAACCAATGAAACCCCTTCTCTTTATAAAATATCTTGGAATCTAGATTCACTTCACGACCACAACATTTTATGTTAAAAACTTTTGAAAAAGATTTTAATATTAGGACATTATTTTGCATTTATACGGAAGTGTTTAATGTGTTTACTTGGATTTAATTTATATAAATTATATAAATAAAATCCAAGTTAAACCATAAACCATTTCACTGCTATCGCCGGGAATCGATCTCGTGACCTTCGGAGTGGCAGTCATAGCTCTTGCCACTCTGCCACGAAGGTCGTTAATATTACACACTCAGCATTCAAATGTAGGAAAGGTTTACTTAATTTATTTGTTTCATTCATATTTGCATCATTTTCATGGAATGCAGTCTGTTTTTTTTATAATTTTACTTTGTACTATAAAAGAAAAATGCATTGCTTCGAATTGGAAAATATAAAATCTTTTTATTCTTACAGATTTAAAGTTTCCAACTCAAATTATATTGGCTCTCACGCGATTTGATAAATCCGTTTAAAAAAACTTCAAATGAAAACTTTATGTGAACTTCTAAAGCTAAGCAACTATTATAGTTTCAATGAGGAGAAATTGGCCTTAGAATATAAAACTTTTCTAGATAAAGTGTCCGTTGGCGACCTTAATCCGATACAACAGAAGCAATAAAAAAAACCTTTCGCACATACTCGTTCAACTTTTCCATTATGTGATAAAGTCTAAAGCTTTCTCGATATAAAATGGATTTTTCCTTGGTAGTTTTAACGAAATAGACCGGCGGAAAGGCTTTAAAGTCACTTTGACAGGAAAGTTTAGATGCTGCAGTCTGCTGGGGGAAAAAGTTCGACCCGTAAAGCTCGCGTGATGGAAAAAGCTCCCACTAGCGAACAGTGCAATTAGGGAGGATTCAATTAAGGTTTGCGCATTTTTCACACACGGTGGTCGGGGCAAAAAACGAACATTAAAAATGGAGCACTATGACTCAATTAAAGTGCACTAATAGCACTTTACATGGAATGGCAAAATTCCTATCAAATGTGTTTGAATTGTATCTCTCTTTTATTTTGTGGAAAATGTTTTATTTTTAAATCAACTACGTAATTATTATGCCATTTTCCTAAAGGGATATGTAGAAAGGACGAACCAACACCCTTTTCTTTCTTGACATAATTTTCTCGTCGCCTTAACATTGTGTCATGCATCCACGTTTATTTTTCCGACTCATTACATTAGCGATATTTTTAATATTAACGAATTAATTGTGTCCCACTTTCTTCGTTTTTCTCTATTTATTGCATCAAACTATCTATAAATATTATAAATTTATTTCATTTTATTTTGCAAATGTTTTTCAGTATTCTTATACTTCTCATATAATTTAATCTATGCATTTATATTTCTTGTCAGTATATTATAACAACCTTAAAATCATTTCAAATATTCATTTATTTTTTCTCGAATAATGATGTTATACTTGATAACATCTATAAAATAGACGTTTTCATCAGTATCAAATAATGAAAAACGCTTTTAAAAATTAAATAATCACTCTAATAACAGTAAAATGCTTTAGATATTACCCATGTTAGAATAGTATACGACTCACTAACTTGTTTAGATAAACTTAAGGCGTTAACACTGTGGAATTCCATAATGACGAAATTTTTATGAATTAAAACACTGTTTTTTCCACTTCTGAGTTTATCGTTCTCCCGATGATGAAGGTGTCTTCGAAAGATGTCGAGAAAAATAAACTCAAAAGTAGAAGAAATAGTGTTTAAATACATAAAAAATTCGTCATAACTTATTAAGGGTATAGAATTATTAAAATTAAAGTACATTTTTTAACAAAAATCTTATTAGGACAGTACTTTAAGCTTATTTATGGCTAATAAATATCAAAGACATTTTACACAACGGTTATTTCGGTTTTAGTGCCTGATTTACGAGTACCATCTTCCCACCAGAACTAGCTACGCCATTGCTTGCGAATGCTTTATTCTGAATTATGGAGCAATTTTGAGTGATGGATTCAAGAAAAATTATTAGGTCACATCTGGTTCCAATATTGATGAAACGCGGTTGGTACAACCGTCATAAAATTGTAATACCAAGTAATATAAAATGTAATCTAGTTAGAATTAAGATTGATATCATCTCCTTTCGTTTTATGTCAGATCTTCTCAACAAAGATAAAAAAGTATATTACAGATATATTTTTAACTTAGTCAAATTGTCATTCAATTGCATTTTCTGCAATTACTATTAGACGTTTTATATTATATAATACTCGTATATATATTTATTTATTAAGGGTAACATACAGCGATATCAATAACATATATATAAAAGAAACATTTAGAATAATTAAAATAAGGCCAATTACATGCTACCACAGATTAAAAATAATAGTTAACAATCAACAAATGATAGTGAGAAACAAGATTGAAGTTAAACTAAGACAAAATAAGGTATACATAATATTTAAGAGTTAAAATACTTATAGTACTGGAAATAAAAAATAAAATTAAGATAAAATAAAATAAAAAGTAATATACAAGTATTATAATATCACGTTATATCGTGGTCACATCCGCGCCGAAATGTTGCTCCGATCACTTTTTTAAAATTTCGCTCGCTCAAATGAAAGATGTCAATGTCTCCAAAATGCTTGTTGTAGATATCACAGATTCGATACAGTGCCGCGCTCAGAGCGTAGTTTGTGCGATAAACAGGAAGGTGGAAAACTTGGCTCGCGGTGTGTCTCGTGCGAGACATGGGGGTATTGAGTGACAATTTGCTGAGAAGTTCAGAATTGTCAATTTTAAAGTGAATTATTTTATGAAGTAACATCATATCATGAAGAGTACGTCTATTTTCAAGAGAGTCCAAGGAGTGAAAAATTAGGGCAGATTTGTAATCAGAGAACGACTTGCACATTTTAAAATTAATATGTTTAATAAACATTTTTTGTACTCTTTTAATGCGTTGGATATGTGCCGCATAATAAGGAGACCAAACGGGAGATACATATTCAAGGCGTGAGCGAACCATGGTTGTAAATAATACTTTAAGGGCAGTGATATTTTGGAAAGGTTTGCATGTGCGCATTATAAATCCCAATGTTCTGAGAGATTTGTCCACCATGTCATCAATATGACTAACGAAAGTGAGTTTAGGGTCGATTGTGACTCCAAGATCTCTCACGCGGTCTGAATCGGATATTATAGAACCATTGATGGAGTACACATGTTTGTGAGGGTTCATTTTACGCGTGAGTGAAAGCTTATGACATTTGTTCGCATTTATGGATAATTTATTTAGTATACAGTAATGAGAGAGTCTGTTAAGATCTGACTGGAGTCGAAGGCAGTCAGAAGTGTCTGAAACCTTCAGTTTATATATTTTGTAATGAATATTTAGTTCGATTCCAGTTTATTTTATGGCTTCGACCGGTTTCGGCAGCTTGCTGCTTTCGTCTGATCTATGTAGCTACCGAAATTTGTTAAAACCATACAATCAAGTGGAATCAAACAATTTATTTTATTATATAATATAATATAATAATTTATTTTAATTTTTTTGACGTATTAGATATGTAAAGGCATTGATTTATGTTTTCTTTGGGTATTATAACAATTTAAAAGAGTTTATTTTTCGTTATGCTGGGCAAATTAAATGTTTTGAAAATTTAAATCACAATACTCTCTTAAAATGTAGTATTTTTTTATGAAACAGGTATTTCTTTCAACGTTTAATCTCAATACATCATTTACGAGCAACGATTCATTATTTATCAGCGTTATTAATATTTTAAACTGTTAATTAATAAACTTTGTTTTTTTTAATCACAGTTGTATTTTATTTTATTTTACGCGACAGCTGTTTCATCAACCACTGTTGACTTCATCATGTGTTACAATAATATATCAAAAAAATAGTAACTAACCGTTCTTTTTATTCAAATATTTAGGTACCTAACTCAATTTCAGCAAAAACTTCAAAAATATATCAAAGAAATTATTCAAATTGATATAGGAATTGACCCATAAAGTTTCGAAAAATCACGGAAATTTGACATTTGATATATTATTGTAATACCTGATGATGTCAACATTGGTTGATGAAACAGCTGTCCCGTAAAATAAAATTAAATACGATTGTGATACAAAAAACATTCATTAACAGCTTAAAATGTTAAGGTATTATAGTGGTTCGGCCAAAATAATATAACAGTTTTATTTTTCATCATTATTTAAGAAAATATCTGTAATAGCTGTCAAAGTAACATCACAAATAACAGTAACATCATAAGAAATCAAGAAGACGAACTGCCTACAAAATACATGTTTTATTTTAGGAATAGTATGGCAATTTATGGGCATAAAATATTTAGTGGGTCTAAGCTCAGACAATATTATACGTAAGGGGGGCATACACAAAACAAAGATCCAACGAAATATGATGGTGCTAGTTTTTTTAAATATTTTTTAGTAAGATAAAAAAATTAACAAAAATATAAATTTCTTCTATGTTCGCCACACTTGTGTTGTAGATGTTTGTATTTATCTTTTTCTTTTTTATATACTTAGTATAAACAACACTAATTTTAAAAAAAAATCACGCATCAGACATGTTTCGGACAACAGGTCCTTCTTCAGTGATATTACAAAGATACTTATTTAAAATATTATAAAATTGTTTACAAATATGATCAGTTTTCAAGTCCAATCTTTGATTTATTTCCTTTCTTGTAAGTAATTACCTGAACCCCAATATGAACTTTAAATTATTCTTTAGTTTAAATTGATTCGTAATATTTGTTAAAACAAAAGCATAAACGTTCCAAAATAAATCTTTATATTGTAACATCTGTCAAAACTGAACATATTTCTAAACAATTTTATAATATTTTAAATATGTATCTTTATATTATCACTGAGGAAGGACAGGTTGTCCGAAACATCTCTGATATGTTATTTTAAAAAAAAATTTAGTTTAGTTGTATATACAAAGTATATAAAAAAGAAAAAGACATATGAAATAAAAATAAATCAAATTATTTGTAAATTTTAATATAAGGTTGTCAGTCCATCGTGTAGAATTGAGATATTTTTTTGTGAATCCACATCCGATGTCAAATAAAAGTCTCGACATCAAGAGTTACACGTAATATAGATTTCATCGTACTACCCCTATTCGGTCTGGTTGGGGGATGGAAAATCAATGGAAATTAAATTTCATCCCCAAACGAGGTAACGAGGGGATCTGGCGGCGGACCGATCGCGCTTAAAGTTTCTTTTGCGTAGTTAGACAGATAAAAACCCACATTATACATACAGTGAAATATTAAAGTGGGTCAAGCAGGAAAAAATCAGAAAACCAAAAACCGGGTAGGAGGCAGAATGCTTGTCACCGGATTTAGGGGATTTGAGTTCAAGCCTGGAAACGATCATATTCCTTTTTCATAATTATGAACTATTTTCTGTTCACATTGAAGATTGTTTAAGACACCCCTATGAATACAAGAGGACATTTTGTAACACCACAGCAATGTCAATCTCGTCACTCCAATACAACATAAGAAATATCTTGATGGAGTTCATTTTCAATTAATTAAATAAAACGATGTTTTTAACTACTTCCACTTTTGTCTTTATTTCGACAGCGACCGGTTTCGCCAGGCTCGCTGACATCGACAGATTGGTGACACTATTGCAAATCTAGTCCTTTATATACCTACAGATCAGGGGTGGTAAACATGATTCTATTCAAAAATTATCTTTAAATATTTAATAAACCGAATAAGGCGATGCCAACCATATGGACCAAGAACTAAAAAAACTAACTAACTAACCATCACGCCGTCTCCCTGAAGGAGTAGGGAGAAAGAATGGACTGCCACACATTTCTTTTCTGACATATTTCTCTCGCTTCCTCAACATTCATACATCGTGTCATGCACGCGCGTCGATTTCTCTGACTCCTCACATGGCCGACATTCAATAATTGATTTATTTGATCGTGTCACGTTTTCCTCTATTTCTGGTTCCATTAACATCGTTCACATGTATTTGTTTTACCATTCTTTCTTCATTCATTCTTTCCATATGTCCAAACCATTATAACGTTATATATAAATGTAACGTTATATATAAATACGATTATGTAGGCTATAATAAAATTTAAAATCCATTGTATTGAATATGAATCTTCTTGAATACCTGCAATTCCAATATTCATATTAGATGCCAGCGAGCTTAGCGAAACCGGTCGCTGTCGAAATAAAGACAAAAGTGAAAGTAGTTAAAAAAGCATCGTTTTATTTATTTATTAATTAACACAAGAAAACAGACGTTTACACTCGTATTTGATTTAATATGGAGTTCATGACAAAAATTGCACGTTTGCCTAGTTAGGGCATATGCATAATGCGAATTATATAATATTTGATAACCCCCTATCCGTAAACTAAAAATAAACTCAATAAATCTTATTTAAGGGTTTGGCTCTCTTTTCTTTTTCACTGTAGATATGTATTAATTCAGCAAGACTTCCAGTAACTCACTTACGGAAGCCTTGGAAACTTGGCAGTGGGCGGAGTTCTTTTTGGAGAGTAATACTCCGGCCGAGGATATAAAGTTGATTGAGCGAAAGTAAAAAAGTTTTATTGCGTACTTTTCTGAAGTAATAATATTTCTTTGTTACGTGATGAAGCGAATCAAATATGACTTTATTTTTAGTCAATCTTTCAGTATACTATTGACTTTTATTGAAAAGGTAGTTACCTGTTTGTACGGAAATAAAATATGGAACAGGCTAATTAAATATGAAAGTAAAGGTAGTTGAGATTCCTAAGACAAATATGTAGTTAATATTTATTAAAATTGTGTAGATTTTCAAGGTTGGTAACAATACTTTTTTTTTGGATCTTGGGAAAATCCGTGTAACTCGTCTTTCTAGAACGAAGTTTCGGAGATTATTGCAGTCTGCACTTTCAGAGACTGCAACGATCTCTGAAACATCAGTCGAGAAAGACGAATTCCACAGAATTTCTTCTTCTTCTTCTGATTGTAGATCTTGCGATCTGTTTATGCAGGATATCAACTTTCTTCTTGTAATGAAGACGACCAGTCTTCTCTCCATCTCTTTAGTGGTCGTCCTGGTGGTCAGCGGCCCTCTGGAATCTCGTGCATCACGATCTTAAGAATTCTTGCTGGATCCATTCTCTCGATGTGGTCCCTCCAGAATCATCTTCCCTGGCTACTCCATCTCACTATGTTTCAAATTTTACAGGATTTTGCGAATTTCTTCGTTGGGTATCCTATCTCTAAGAGTTCTCCCCACAATAGGTCTCAATGTACTCATTTCTGCTACTCTTAAGAGATGTTTGGTTCTGACAGTGTCTGCCCTTGCTTCGATTCCTAGGTCATTATGGGACTGATGCATGTTTTATAAATTCAAACTTTGCTTTTCATTAGCATATGTTTATTGTCCCAGACAGTGTCCCTTAGACATCAGGAGATAACTGCAGCTTTATCAGTCTGCTTTTTAACTTCAAGGGATAGCTGTGAGTCAACTTCCCAAGAGAGGCCGGCCTTATATCATATAAGGAACAGACCAAGGGTCTAAAAGAAAATAAGAAGAAGATAATTACGTTTATCTAAAGACAAACATTGTTATTTAATCAACATGTAAACTTGTTTATTAAAACAATATCTCACTCCATTTGAAACACAATCACGAATAATCTTCGCATTAAGTTGACATCGGATAGAAGAACGTTGACAAGGCAACACTATATTCACAAGCACACGCAAATTTACTCTCTAATGCCAAGGCTGATAGATAGGATTTCCCTGCGGCTTTCCCCGCCCTCGCAAAGCGTATTTTCGGAACATAAGTGACATCTATCTTCATTTTTTTGAAGCGTGATGAGCAAATTTGAATAAGGAATGTCAGAAAATAAAACGCGATATCTTTGGGGATGGCTCAAGCACTATGTTTAAAAAAATGTTTGTTGAGCAATCGGTATCCGATGTGCAAACGTTATGTATATATTTGTCAATACATGAACGGATATGATGCAATGGTAATAATCCTTAGACTTGCGAGATTATATTTTTTTTAAATTTATTTTATTTATTACAAGGGCATATCATGAATTTTTTACAAGAAAACTGGGATAATAACTACTCACACATTAAATTTATATTTTATATTCCGTTTCACTTTTTGTTGTGAATTCATATTTGAATGAATATTAAAAAATAAACGTTTTTCGAAATGCCATAAATTATTAAAATTATGTAGTAAATACGAATGAAAACGTGTTATTGTTTTATTGAAGTTTTATAATAGGCATTATCAAATGTCAAAACATTTGATAGAGTGTCATGACTCCTCGCGGGCTGACATTCAATATTTGATGGAATTGATCGTGCCACGTTTTCCTTTCTCTTCCTCGATTTTTTCCCCGTTTTCATCTTAACATATATATTCTTTATCAATCTTATTTTATTCATTCTTTACACGTGTCCCAACCATCTTAATGATCTTTTCATTCGCACTGCATTTACTTCTTGTATTTGAATTTGGATTTACCACTCATTCGTTTAAGAGATTATTCTACTTTCATCCTTCTTTTGCCAGTTCCATACTTCACTTCCATACATAAGGGTCGATACAAGAACACCTAGCTTTTTTTGATAGGTTTTTGTTTGCGATACTGTACGAAACAAGGGTCTGCTAAGAACATTTGAGATGAAGGTCCTAAGATCCATTACCCGGAAAAACTCTCCCTTTGAGAACGTGTCCGTAATGCAAATATAATAAAAAATTGTAAAACTAAGTATATCGTTCTGTGAAGATGATACAGAAGACGATACTGAAGGGACCATGTAGCCAGAATAGATAGTGGCAGACTCGCATATACAGTTGCTTCTAAAATCCCCTCCGGACACCGTCCACCTGGAAGACCACCTTAGAGATGGAGGGACAGTTATTATTAGTATTATTATTATTATTATTTTGTTGAATCGCTCTTTACATCATGGCAGCATGAGCCAAATCGATGTAAGATCATAGTGATTCTCGTGACATGAGATAGGTAGCTAATTTATCGCCATTTTATCGTCACGTGAATTCTACACCAGACCAAATACAGTGAAACTGCCCTCGCCGGGAATCGAACCCAGAACCTTCAGGGTGGCAGTCAATGCACCTACCACTCGGCCACGAAGGTCTTCAATTGTCAATCAGCTGGACCTCATTATCCCAGGAGACATGATTTATGTGCCATAAATCGTCAGATCTATCAAAAGAAGAACAAGTTTTAGATTACGATGACAATTTCAAGTGCACCATTCGCGATGTTGCTTCCTAAAATAAATGTTTATTTTAGAGTGAATAGACGATTGAGATTCGTTGTGCAATGATTTAGTAGAATTCATCTTCAACGTTCTATTAACAGCGCTTAGAAACATCTTCTCTAGCCCTCTCCGACCATTTGGAATATTTAATAAAGGTAATATCAATTCGGAGGAGAACTTATAAGCCAAGCAGAGCTTTGTGGAAAATTTAATATGGAAATATGACCTGGGATTCTCCTACGGCGCCGCGGAACATTTTCATATTAAAGGAAACTTTTGTTGCTTTAATAGAGAATAAATTCATTTTTAAATCATTGATCGATAAAACACATACTGTTCTTATTTATTGTTTCTATAACAATAATGCAAAACTCTATATTTACACGAATGATAATTACGATATTTTTTATTAATTATAAAACGTATTGAACGCTAAGGCATTATCACTGTGGAATTCCATAGTAATATACTTAGAAAATTGAAAATAACTTTGTTTAATCCACTAATTATTGAAAAATTATTAAAAAAACACGACATGTTTCGGAGGATACCTCCATCTTCAGGTGTAAACTTCCAAAACATGTGGTGTTTTTTAAAAGTTTTCAAATAATAAAAAAATGCTATTTTCAATTTCCTAAGTATATTAATTATAACACTGCTTTTTCCACTTTTGAGTTTATTTTTCTCGGCATGTCCGGAAAGCTTTACACCTTCATCATCGGGAGAAAGATAAAAATTGAGTTTATATGATGATGTTGAAGGTCAAGAAAAATAAACTCAATAGTGGATAAAGCAGTGTTTTGATGCATAAAAATCGTTATAATGGAAGTCCACAGTGTTCACGCCTAAATATTATCTAAAAAAACTAAAGAAAATGTTTGTTTTACACCTGTTTTATTATATTTTATGTGAATGAAATGTTTCGCCTGTCTAAAACACTGTCCAATTATATTTGGTAATGCTTTAACATATCGAAACATGTCATTCCCATGAAATATAATAAAACTTGAAGAAAACAGACGTTTAAGTGTTATTAATTACATGTATTGCTGTAATTATAATATTCTTTTATATTAAAAATACCAATCTTTTATATCTGGCTAAAGAAGAGTGATAGTATAATAGATGTAGAAGAAATGATATCTCTTAGACATATGGGTGAGATATGTATGTATGTGAGTATCAAATTAAAATATAAGAAGTAAAATAGAGGAATACGTGACACGATCCAAATGAAAACCTGAAAAAAATTACCTCTAAATGAGGAGATTCATAATTTTGGTCGTAATCATTTACTGTTGTTCCTATAAATCAAACGGGTTTAAAAAGTATGTAACGCGTTTTGCTTTTTCTTACTTAACAGACAATATTTTGTGATTTTTTAGAAAATCTCTTTCTGATCTATCCCCGAGTTGTTAACGATTCACCTTTTTTAAATGTGAACCGGAAAAACTAAATTTCCAAATCCACTTCAGCTCAACTTAGATCAGTATAATCTACAACACGCTCGTGTACAAAGCTTCGGCTAGTGTTCACGTGTTTCAACCCTCGCGCCCCCTCCCGAGCCACCCCTTCTCCCATGAGTGGAGGCAGATGAATCAGGGGTGAAAACTTTTATCATTTTGGTGGTATGTTTCCATTTGAAACACAGTCAAATATCAAAAAACTTTGTTACCTTAATCACTAGTAATCATAATTCAAATTACTTTTTTTCTATAAATAAAGTAATTTGTATACGAGTACAATTAAGATACACAAAACATTTTTTTTTAATTTAACAGTTTACTTTATTTCTCTCAAAAGACATTACAAACATGAAAACAGTTAAAGGCATCTATTTGAGGAACAATACCAGGAAAGCACGAGGAAATGGTTCGACTTTAGGAATACAAGATGCTCTCAAAAGTCAAGAGTATTTGTTTTCTGAACGTATTTAAAACTAATATGAAATGTATACAGTAATTGGATTTAAACGACCTGTTGTACACAAGGAAAAAAATGAAAATGGAATGAAAATGAAAGACTTCGATCTTCCAAGCGATCATCTTCAGCAGTTTGATTTTGACATAAGAAAAACTTGCGAAATAGAGGATATTGTTCAGTGGAGTAGTAGATCCAGAAGAAGATACTGGAGGGACCATGTAGCCCAAATGTGCACATACAGCCGTAATGAAAACCGCCCAAGAGATGGAAGGACAGCTGGACCTCATCATCCGACGAGACATGATTTCTGTGTCACAGATCGTCAGATCTATTAAAAGAAGAAGAATCAGAAGCATATATCATTATTGCTTGCTTTGGACAAAGAGATTATATTATAATGTAAAACAATTTTAAAAAAATTACTCATATTTTCACTTAATTTATTTTTTCAAACCAACCGTTTTCGCTCCCAACGGAGCTTCGTCTGGGTAAAGAAAACTTATTATTATGTTAACATAATAACTTCTTTAGGGTAAGAAAATAATCAAGCGAATATTGAGCAATCATAAACAGTTTAATGAATCTTCGCTCAGAGCAAAACTTGTTGGTTCTAAAAAAACATATAAAATGATCTGAAAACAAATTGCACAAACGCTTAATTTTTTTTAAATAATACCACATCACAAATTAAGTGCTTCACATGAAAGTATAAAAAAACTACCAGAAACAGGAGTGCATCTGCCACCCCTACATCAGTTGAAAGGATTCTGTTGGTGGCGAGAGGTAATTTGCGGAACAGATCGGTCATTTAGTCGTCTGGGGCCCCTAACTTGTTCTCTCCTCCGTTCTTCCGGGATATTGTGATCATTTCCACAGAAAACTAGCAAACTCGAAAAGAATTTTCCGCTCCATACAATAGACTAAAATACACCCGTTTTATCCGATTTTACTCGCGTCATTTTAGAAATACTTTTTGAAATACCTTTTTGCATTTCTTCTAAGTTCGCCATACTTTGTGTTGTAGATATTTAAAAATTTTCTTTTGTTATGTACTTTGTATACAACACTCTCTTTTTAAACAAGTAAAGATAAAATATCAGACATGTTTCGGACTACCCAGTCCTTCCTCAGTGATATTTTATAGATATTTAAAATATTATAAAATTGTTTATAAATATGGTCAGTTTTGACTGATGTTATACCTTTTTGCATGATTAGTATTATTTTTTAGGAATTTACATGTTTAGCCTTGCGAAGACTTTTTAATCTTTTTATTGACAAGTGTATGAAAAAGTACAAAGGGTTGGATGTAGGCGCCAAAATGAGTGGAGTGTCAAAAAACTGTTTATTTTATGCAGACGACGCTGTCTTACTTGGAGATAAAAAAACATACTAGTTTCGAGTAAACACAATTATTGATATATCGTTCGGAGGATTAAAACTAAGAACAACTTGATTACTATATTCTTCCTCTTTTAATAGATCTGACGATTTGTGGCACAGAAATGTCTCCTGAGATGATGAGGACCAGCTGTCAGTCCAAATTTCAGGAAGTCTTCTAGGTGAACGGTGTCTGGAGGGAATTTCATAAGCGGCTGTATATCCGAGTCCACTTTTCTCCGAGACCATTCGAAACCGTCCATTTGGGCTCATAGTCCCTTCGGTATTCAATTAGTTTCTATCATAATATAGTAAGTTATTACTATCTTATGTTTAAATATCTTGTATTTAAATATTCCATTAAATTAAAAAAGCAACTCAATTTCATCGACGCTTTTCTGTCCAGCTAAAGTGTTTCACCTTTCCCTTTATCCGAGGGGCCGAACAAAGGTTCAGTTACGTGTTGTACCGGATTCAAAGGATATAAAAGATCTTTCAAAAGCGCTCCCTCCAGACAGGTGACAGCTATTCTTGATCGGAAAATATCTACGAGAAAATCCGGGAATTGAAAAAAAACATGATTGGATTCTATTAAATCAATTTATTCTGAAAGAAAACGAAAGAATGATTGAGTGCTTTCTGTAGAGTTTTTTAATCGAACGTATTTCATTTATTTGCACGTTAAAAAAACATGTTTTATTGCGCCAAATAACTGATTTTTAATTGATTTCACTTGATTTGAGATTCGTCTTTCAAGTTCGTAGATGAAACAATTATTTAGAAATCGAATCCTTTTAATAAATAAGTAAATACTAGTTGCAACCCGTGAAATTAACACGGATGTAAAGATTTTCTACCGTTTAAAAACTTGGCTCACTGTACAATCGTTATCAGTAATAAATTTTAACTTTTAACGTTAATTTTTTTATTCACACAAGTTAAAAATTTTGCAATCAACAATACCAAATTGTTCTCCTTTTGTTTTCTACACTACTTTCATACAACAATAATCAGATTTTAAATTTATTTTAATAATCCAGAGACTATCACGGAAATGCGCATCGTGTGCATTCGAATTACTTTCGGAGAGAATTAAAATATCCCTCTCTCGTTCTCATGTATTCAAAATATTTTTGGACTCTTTCTTGATAACACGCGGGTTTTTGCCTTTATATTATGTTTTTTAAAATACATGTTTTTTAAAATAATCAAATGATTTTACTGAAATCTCTTGATGGAAGTTCATTTTAAATAATAATTAAATAAACGATGTTTTTCAAACTACTTCTACTTTTGTCTTTATTTCGACAGCGACCGGTTTCGCCAAGCTCGCTGGCATCAACAGACTGGCCATGACAAAAATGTTTTTTCTTTTAGAAAATATGTACAATTTAAGTACAGCTGTTTTACCATTTGATAAAATGTTACATTTTGTTATACGATTTTTTAATGAATTAACATTTATGAGTTAAATTTTCTCGACAAGTTTCTAAAGTCATAACCACCCTGAAGATGTATGCTGCAACGTTCTCCAAAACGTCGGTCTGAAGAGACGAGCTACACGGATTTTCCCAAAATCCCAAATACGCTTTCATCATTGGGAGAACGATATAAACTAATTAAAATTATTTCGTACAAATAACAAGAATCTAAAAACATATATAACACGTGTTAGTTAAAATTAATCAGCGTATCAATCTTCTTCTTAAAGTGCCCTGTCAGGTCCTCCCGACGTTGGCGTTCACTCTGGTAAACTTTCCCTTATCCTGCGCTGTCCGGAATAGCTCCTCCATAGTTCCGATTCCCGTTCATTCCCTCACATTGCGCTGCCAAGAGATCTGCCTTCTCCCTACCCCCCTGCGGCCCTCTATTTTTCCCTTCAAAATTAGATGCAGCAGGCGATATTTTTCTCCTCGTAGAACGTGACCCAGATTTGAAATCTTGCGGACTTTGATCATTGTCAGCAGCTCTCTATTTACTCCTGCACGATTCAGGACTTCTGTGTTCGTCACCTCTGTCTGTCCATGGGATCCTGAACATTCTTCGGTGAAGCTACATTTCAAATGCCTCTAACCGGTTCATTGTATTTACTTTTAATGTCCATGTCTCACACCCATATAACAGAACAGACCACACAACACCTTAACATCTTAACATAGCGTATCAATGAAATAACCTTAATAAGAGATCGACTTGTTTGAAAATGATTTTTCATTATATTATACACGGTTTTATGCCTTTATTTCATGATGTAGCAAAATTACTGCAAATCGAAATATGTACAAATATTTGTATATAATATTTTAATTTCAAACATTTTATTGTTGTAAACCATGCCTTATATTCCCATTTACCTATTTAGGTACAGAAGTCGCCGCTAGTGGCGCTAGTAAGCAAAAAAAATGACATTTAGTTGAATTGGTGATGTGCTTCGATTACAGCCAGTTTCTAAGATATATTAAAAATTAAAAAAAAATCGTTTTATTAAAGTAATAATAAAAACCACAACACTAGGAAAGTACTCATATCAAGGTAAATAATTTATTCTAAATTATAAACTAACTAACTAACTAACCATCACGCCGTTTCCCCGAAAGGGTAGACAGAAAGAATGGACTGCAACACGTTAATCAATGCTGCACTCCATTCTTCTCTTTTCGCCAACGCGAGAGACGCGGTGTGATGGGTTGCGAACCTCATCGCCACCAATAGGCATCTCTCGCGCACACTTCAATCATTCAACGTCTACATAATAAATCTAAAACAAATTATACAAAATACAATGATATAAAATAAAATAACACATAAAAATAATTTAACACATAATGTTCTTTTAGATGGTGCACTTGTCATCAGCTGGACGATCCGGATATTTGTGTTTATTTAATTTTTTATTCCACTGTTTTCATTTTAATTAGGCACTTAAAACAATCCAACACCAGCAAAAACTTGAAAATTTGATTGAAGAATTTATTCAAATTGTCTTTGGAACAAATGAAAAATTTATTTTTACACCTGTCAAAATTATTTTTCTAAACGAAAAAACTTGTATTATTTTAACATCAGAAGAGTGAAAACGTATTTCGTGCCACAAATAACTATCACAAAGTGCGGCAACAATCAAATTGACCAAAACAATTCACTTTTACAAGAAATATCTCCAAATTGACAGGAGCACCACATGAATCAAACCATTTTTTTTAAATCTGAACCAGTCTATATCTAAATTATAATAATAATATTTTATAATAATAATATTATAATTATAATCTAAATTATAATAATAATATTTTCAAATTTAGAGTTGTTGCAAATTTATGCATCCACATGTTTATCATAATAAGTATATAAACCACATGTTTGATTTTATTTATTCCTTATTTTATTGCGCAACATATAACTAACATATTTTTTATAAATGATCGGAGCAACCTTTCGGCTCTGATGAGACCATATTATTTTATAACTTATTTTATTCCGTTTTTATTATTAATTCTTTAAAATATTTCATTTGTCAATTTATATAACGCTAAGGCATTAACACTGTGGAATTCCGTAGTTATATACTTAGAAAATTGAAAAACATTGTTAAATCCACTATGTATTTAATAAAAAAAAAAATTAAAAACACGGCATGTTTCGGAGGATACCTTCAGGTGTAAAAATATAATAAAAATCAGTTTTTATTTATTTATTTAATAATATTTATTTATTAGGATTGTGTATTAATAATTTATTATATTTTTACACCTGAAGATGAAGGTATCCTCCAAAACATATCGTGTTTTTAAATATTTTTTATTAAATACTAGATTAAACAAAGTTTTTCAATATCCTAAGTATAATTTTTCATTTGTGTGAGTTTTAAAATTAATTTCGTTTCATACTTTTGTACTGTCAATTATTCTGTTAATTTATATTTGTGAAAGCATATTATTGACCGTTTCTATATGTTTTTATAGGTGTATATAATCGCCGTACGTTACCACAAAAAATGAAATAAAAATTATAATTTTTTTTTTGTAAATATTGAAAATAAATAAAGTTTAGGTAAAGTTTAAGTAAAAGTTTATAATCCATTGTTTGGGCGGAAATACTATGATATTTTAACATTATAACCCGTTTAATTAAAACACTGTAATGGAATGTCACAATTGATTATACGAGTATTTCTTCTCAGTTGATTATAACACCTGACGATGCTAACATCGGTTAGCGAAACAGCTGTCGCGACAATTTCTTAAGAAATATAATCAATTGTGATATTATCTAACAGTATTTTAACTAAACAGATAATTGAGGTTTCATATATCATAATTCTAGTGATACGTTTGCTTGAAATGAATTGCAAAAGGGTTGGTACATGCTTCACAGTTTTTTTTTCATATCGTTTTTTATTTTATTTTAATGAAACAAACTTGCCTGCAATTATCACATAAGAGTCCACGTGAGAGTCTATAGACCATGACCAGTAAAGCAAAGCTAAAATAAACACGTGAAATTCGCGTGTCCCGTGATAATAAATTAACCTGAAAACAATTTCACCTTTCAACTTTGAACTTTACACGAGGTATGCCGCATAGAAAATTGCGCGCTCACTGAATATATGGGCGATTTGGTGTGATGAACGATATTTTCTGGAAATTTTATAATTAAAACAGATTGTAATATTTAAATGTCCTAGTAAGATATCTTCCTTTTTTCGAGGAAGTACTGCTGCGAATAAAAACAAAAAAATTATTTATTGTTTCTTGAACAATGATGTAAAACTCCATATTAAATAATTAATACGAATGAAAACGTCAGTTTTCTAGAAGTTTTATTATATTTTATGGGAATAACATGTTTCGCCCTTCTAAAGCATTATCTAATATGACGAAACTTCAACTCGTTGCAGTTTATATACACTAGTAAATGAAGCATAATATGGTAATTAACGAATATAGATGTGACTTTATAAATTTTTAACAAATAATTATTTGGGAATGTCCAGAATATTGGAAAGTGTCTCTTAGAACTCGTTGAGAAATTTTATGACAATGGTTACATAGTTAGGGAATACTAAATGATATTATATAAACCAAAAATAAGTTATTTGAGGTGGACGAAATAAAGTGGTTTTAAGAAAAACATCTTTTTACAAACTGTTTACAAATTATTTAACATATTTCAAGGTGACTAATGATTCTTAGTATTATATATAAAATAAAATCGCCATCCTGTGTGCATCAATTGAGAATAAGAGAAGAATACATCAATTGAGTCTTGAGGACCTTCGTGGCCGAGTAGTAAGTGCATTGACTGCCACCCCGAAGGTTCCGGGTTCGATTCCCGGCGAGGGCGGCGTGATTGTCACACTTTCTTTGATCTGATGTAGAATTCATGTCATGTCACGAGAATCACTATGATAGCTCTAATACTCTTCGCATCGATTTGGCTCATGCTGTCATGATGTAAAGAGCGATTCAATAAAATAATAATAATAATAATAATAAATGCTGGTCGACTGCATCAGATGCAGCCCTCAAACTATTATAAATCTGTATATTTTCTTGCTAGTTATAACATTGTGCATTTTCTATACCGCCCTTGAGAAAATTCATTAATGAAAATGGCACTTTATCATTTATTAAATTTATTATTGTTGTTCAGGTAACAATTAAGATAAAATAAAATCGATTATTTACGACTTGTTGCATGTAAAATCTTGGTACAAAAAATGTATTAAATTTAACAAGAACTTAATCTATAGTTAAATGGGAGTGTTTGCTCTTATCAATAGTAAATTATTGTTTGAATCGCAACTCTTATAAATACACTTCCCAACGTGCATTTCAATACAAGTACTAGAAAACAAATTGAATTTCGCATTCTTGAAAGTTCCAATCTCCAATGTATGAATCTAAAGTGCTACATTGGCAACTGGATGGAACTATTTTGGGAAGAGTCCTCTTGGGAGAGTTTAGGAAGACAGCTAGAAATGTTGGAGAATTTATCGAATATACGGAGAGCTAGAAATTAAAGTGAAATTGGAAAATTTCCGAATCGGATGTTCAATCTGGTAGCGTCTGCGACATTTTCGTCATTTCATTTTCGTTCTCGATAATTTTTCCACACACGCCTCCGGGCATAGGTCGTTTACTCTGATGACGTAATTTAAGGAAAATCTTAGCTATACAATGTATTACCAATGTTAAATAAACACTAAAAATCCTATTTATAACTAAAACTAACTAACTAACTAACCATCACGCCGTCTCCCCGAAGGGGTAGGCAGAATGAATGGACTGCCACACTTTTCTTTCCTGGCATATTTCTTTCGCTTCCTCAACATTCATACATCGTGTCATGCACGGCATGACCAAATTAATCAAATTTTAAATTACAAGGATTAATTGTATCTCAATAGAGACGAAGATGCAAGTTGTTTTCTGGGAACAGAAGGTGGTGGCCGAGGCGTTTACAGGACTTATGACCTGTCATTGGTTGGGTTGAGCGATCGCTTCACGTTTAACAACATTCCCCATTCCGCGTGAAGCGATCGCTCAACCCAACCAATGACAGGTCATAAGTCCTGTAAACGCCTCGGCCACCACCTTCTGTTCCCAGAAAACAACTTGCATCTTCGTCTCTATTGAGATACAATTAATCCTTGTAAAATAAAAATAATTTATCCGCAATGGGTGAAATCCAGTATTTGTCTACAAGAATTTGTATACATTCAAAATGTTGTTATCAAATTTTAAAGGTTGGTCATGTTAGAAGTCGGAGGAATCGACGTGCGTGTATGACTCGTTGTATGAATGTGGAGGAAGCTAGAGAGGTTTGCCAGGATAGATTAGTGTGGCGGTATATTCTCTCTGCCTACCCCTGCGGGGTAACGGCATGACGGTTTGTTTGAGTTTCGTATATATTTTTTATATGTTTACCTCCGTGGATTCACATTAATGTAACTTTTTGAAAATGTATTGTATTTTTGACAATATTTTTTTGCACTTTTCACAAACATGTTTCGGGCCACAGACGCCCTTTCCTTTGTGTATTTTTTTTAACAATCAAATAAGGCAAAATTGTACCTCATATACTAAACAAAAAGGGGAGGAAAGGAGTAGTTTACAGATAGGCTTAATGATTATTTAATTGGAAATATGGAACAAAATAAATTGTGAAATAAACTAAGTAGTTAAATCCAATAATTGGCCTGTATCCTGAATACAATGTTTTCAAAAATTATTCAAATTTTATATATGATAATTGTTTAAGAAACAACAAATTTAACAAAAGTATTAATTAGATTCTGTAATTACGTATATTCTCTTCCCACTTAATTATCATTTATAATGTATCAAGCCACACCAATTACCTTAAGCAGCTAATTCTGCTTCATTATCTCGGGTAATTTAACTGCTGCTAGATTCTCACCATATTAGATAATCTCTTTGCAACAAATACGAAGCATTTAACTCCCATAAAATATAATAAAACTTGTATGATATAGCACAGACGTTTTTATTTTTGATACCCAGTTTTAAAAACTTCGTGTAAGTAGGTAAGAACTAATTATTATTAGGTAAGAACCAAGACTTATTAGAGAAAGAGTCTATTGAATATTAAACGGAGACTACTTCAATCGATAGATGTGAAGCATTCTCAATCGGTAGATATAAATATTGTTACCCAGACAGTTATAATATTTTACTTTAACCCGATAGATTATTGAGATTTTCTTTCAAATTAATATATCTCCTCCCCAAATGAGATTCTTTGCAAAATCTTCTATTTCAATTGATTTTTTCAACTAAGTGTTAAAATTTGATGCACTCTTATCACAATTTATTTATATAATAATAATTAATTCAAAATATGTATTTTAACTACTCCCACTATGATTTTATTTCGACAGCGACCGGTTTCACTAGGCTAGCTGGCATCGACAGACTGGTGACACTGTTATAAACTTAGGTACTATTTTATGTACATATAGATCAAGGGTAATTTTATTATTAATTTAAAATATAAATTAAGAACACAAAGCGAATGCAAATTAAGGAAAACAATTGTTTCAGGATGGAAAGGATCGCTGCTATCCCTGCCGAAGAAGTGGCTCAGTACATCAGAAGAGAATAGCGAAAAAACAGCATCTGATTTCGACGATGGATCGGTAAGCATCAAATATATGTTTTTAATAATTTGTTATATTGTGATTGTTTGAAACACTCATGTTTGATATGATGTTGATGTTGTGTTTGATATTAATAAGCACCCTGATAGTGTTTGATATTCAGTAAGAGATGGTATCATAGACAAGGAATAAAATGCCGCATTCAGCAAGTTGTGGAGTCTGCGCGAAGATGCAAGACTTCCTGACCAATGAATTTCCTTTGTTATGTGTTTATATAATAAGAATTGTCCATTGTTATGTGTTTCCAGTGTTGTTATATGGTATGGAAGCCTGGACACTGACTGATTCTTATTATTATTATTATTCTGATGACTTGTATTTTAAGTGCGCCGTTTAGTAAAATCAATTACTCTAAGGGCGCACTAGGAAATGACTGACCGAACAGTCCAGTCTTCAGAAGATTCTTAAATTTAACGTACTATCCTCATACTTAATACTAACATGGAGGCTATTCCACGCCAACGGACCCGCAACGCTGAAAGCACGATCATAGAAACATGCTTTATTGGCTCTGACTGGAATTGGTATGTTGTTTATGTTATTTATTAATGATGCGACAGAGAGGAGAATACAATCATTTGAACTCTGGATATATAGAAAAATATTGTACTCAAGATAACTTGCGAGGGACAGAGTTTGCAGTGAGATTAATAGATAAATAGATTGTTCTCCAACGGATGAAAAGCATCTGGAATTCGACAGTGTAAAAACAAGGAAACTACAATACTTTGTTCACGTAATGAGAAGAGAAAAGTACCAACTGCTTCTTGCGATGGCGCTACAGCCCATATCGAGCTTTGGCCTCCGTCAACTTTCGCCTCCAGCAGTCATCCTCCAGTTCAGCACCCGAAGAAGTTGTGTTGTATCCCTCTATACTTCATCCTTTCACCTCAGCCTTGTTCTTCCCACCCTTCTCCTTGGTGTGCAGTCATAATGCGTTTGGGGACCCGTGAGTTTGTCATCCTCTGTACATGTCCAGCCCATCTCAATCTTTGTAGCTTTATGTGTGTGAAGATGTTGGGGCCTGGTACATGGAATAGAGCTCATCATTGTGTCGAATACGCCATTGCTCTCCGTCTCTCACGGGTCCATAAGTTCGTAGCAGCACCTTTCTTTCGAAGGTGTCCAGCAGTTAGTACCTACAACTGATAATTCAGTGAAAAATACCAGGAAGAAGAAGACCAGGACGGAGAAGAGTTTTTTTATCACTGTGCGGCTGTCACAACGCATGTCTTATAACCCGGTATACTCGTATATAGGCGTCTTTTAAGCATCCCCTGTAGCTTCTATCCTCAACCATTCTCTCAGCGATGGCAATAAGCCGGCTCGGGTGCCTGACGTTATTGCTTATCTGTTTTTTCATTGCTGGGCCATTTTGTACGTTATAATTAATTTTAAGGCTTAAAAATTCTACTTTCGTTTGAAGCACTTAATTTACCAAGTGGCTTTATTAAAAACAATTTTGAACACTTGAGTAATTTGTTTTTACGCTATTTTATTTTGTTTTATCGAAACAGCCGATTTCGCTCAGAGTTTCGTATCTGCCCTGTTTTGTAACTAGATCAATCTGTTGATGCCAGTGAGCCTGGCGAAAATTTTCGCTGTCGAAATAAGACAAAAGTGGTAGATGTTTTTGAAATACGTCGTTTCATTTCATAATTATTTTAACAACAACAAACCATCACGCCGTTTCCCCGCAGGGGTAGGCAGAGACAATGGAACGCCACACTACTCTATTCTGGCACACCTCTCTAGATTCCTCCACATTCATACAGCGAGTCATACACGCACGTTGATTCTTCCGACTTCTAACATGACCAACCTTTAAAATTTGATTAATCTAGTCATGCCATGTTTTCGTCGGTCTGCCTCGACTCCGTACTCCGAACTCCGTACAACGATCCTTTCATAATTTAGTTCAAAATACCTTCTTCCACTCTATATTCCTTTCTTATATCAGCATTTGAGATTTTGTCGTATATCGTTCTACCACATATACGTCTTAGGAACCTCAACTCTACCGCATTTATTCTGCTCTCATCCTTCTTCTGCCAGTTCCATGCTTCGCTTCCATACATTAGAGTTGGGACCAGAACTCCATTGTGAACGGTCGTTTTCGCTTTCATTGATAAATTCTTGTTTCCAATAACTATTTTAAACATTATTTTTTGACTTTTTATGTTCATAGTGTATATATCTTAGGGATCCGGCAATTTAAAGGGTACGAAAGGTATTCGGAAATATGATGTAAATATATGACTCACCGCGATAAGGTTTAAATAATCATAAAACTATATACTTTACACGGAAATTTACTTGCAAGGTTATGTAAAAACATATGACTTCATATCTCGGAGTCCTCAGAGGCCTATTTGGGTCAGAAGGGCATTTGTATTCGTCTCAGAACCGACATAAAGGGTCGTGGTAGATTCCAGACCGAAGCGGCGATCAATACTCTACTACGGATTGCTACGAGGCGTAGCAGCTACGCAGTTTGCTTTTACGGCTGTGGGAACCGCACTAGAACTTTATGATTTCTACTACGATGCGGTTCGTAGAATCGCTCTAACAAAATTCTTATGAAGATTAATTACAATAACGAAAACCTTAGTTGTTACCATACTTATTTATCTCACGCAATATTGTGATAGTGAAAATATACATAAATATCTAAATAAAAGTACCAGTCGATTCATGTAATTTTTACTTACTTAAACGGCCGAAGTTTTCCATTAATGGGCACAGGATTCTTCCATAGTTCTCCACGCATTCCTATCTTGTACTATTTGGATCCAGTTACCAAACCATTTTTCGAATGTCATATGTTTCTTAGTCTTCACTCTATCACACTTCTGGTTCATCTTTCGTTTACCAATCTGGCAACATGTCCCGCAAATAACGATTTGAGCTTACCTTATATTTCATTTCCGTTGTACTCAGCATACTTTGGTCTTGAGAGTCTCCGCCCTCGCCTCAATGCCACATATTAATATCTGTCACCAAAATCTAAACAGAAGTAACAGTCGATTTATAAGATTTTTGTGATATAAGTTTTCTATTAAACTGCGATATCGAGGATTATTTCAAAGACGAAACTCGATGTTTTCTTCAATAGCAGACAAATAATACTGCTAGCGCCAAATCATAAAAATAACTTTAACATTACTCTCAAAAATTCTTGTCAACTTTTAAAATAAGCAACTTTTAAAATTGAAATCAAGATATTTCTGTCTTTTTATAATTTCCTACTATTTTACGTACTTTTTTAATTAGTAATTTCCTTTATTTTTTAATTGTATATATTTCCTGTTTTATATATACTTACTTACTTCCTATGGCCATACAACTCTTGAAGAATTTTAGTCTCCTTGATGATTTTTCGCCAAGCTCCTCGATCCTGCGCCTTTTGCTCCCAGCAGTCCGATTCGCCCAAACTAGCCAGGTCAGCCAGAACATTGTCCATTTGGCGTTGTCTAGGCCTTCCTAGAGGTCTTACTCCAGTCGGTCTAGACGCGTACAGGGTCTTGATTGCTCTGGTCTCTTCGGCTCGGCATACATGCCCAATCCATGCTAGGCGACCGGCTCTCACGGTGCTCGTTATAAGGGGCTGCTGGGTCATCGTACGGATCTCTTGGTTGGTCCTATGCCTCCAAATTCCCGCTGCAACACCGGGTCTGGGTCCCAGGATAATTCTAAGTATTCTATTCTCAAACCAGTAGATGTTTTAAATATACTATTTTTTTCACCCAATTTTATATTATAGTTGGATTTAATTTAATTTAAACAAGCGTACCGCCCGCCACTGTTTTGGGTGAATATTGTATTATATGTATGTACATATGCCGAAGGTCTGTATCTTTATTGGCAAGAGACAAGCAGTTTTACCGTCAACAAAGATAAACCAGGCTGTCCCCATGGGCTGCAAGAGATCCGCCAAACACATCCGATTATTTATTTAAAATATTTCAACAGCTATTCTATGGAGCAGAGACTGGTCGTGTAAATAAACTTAACAATTATGTTATATTATTTCAAGCAGTGTAGAGTCCGTTCACGACAGGGAGATCGTTTGCAATAGTATGAATGACAGCTTACACCTATTCTTAATAGATGGCGCTAGTGTAGATTGAACTAGTAACATGTGGAGTGTAGTGCAACATAGTAGCATATATACAACTTCCAAAAATTTGTCAGACATGATGTGTTCGTAAGAAGGGCGTAATGGGGAATGTTGTTAACATAAAGTGATCGCTTAACCCAACCAACGACAGGCCATAAGTCCTGTAAACGCCTGGACCACCATATTCTGTTTCCGAAAAACAATTTGCATCTTCGTCTCTATTGAGATACAATCAATCCTTAAGAATGACAGTGCGTTTACAAAAAATCTAGACGCTATTTTTATTTCATTTTTTTTATGATTGAAAAACAAAAAAAAAATTCACTCGTATATTCAAACATTGAAATAAATAAACAAGTTATTTTTGTTATTTTTTATTTAACAAAAATGCTATCGGCTTAATTGTAATGATTTTTAAAATTAAGTTCATTAAAATTATAATTTGCTTATAAATTTTTTCTTGGAAAAGCGACTAAGGGTGAGACTTATAATAATAATTATATTTTTTCCTTTATTGGTTTTTATTATAAAAATATTCGATTCTTGCAGTTGTTTATCTCTACTATATTATAACATATCTTTCTGGATTATATATTTAAACTGTACAGAGCTGACTCAGTTAATATGGAATTAATCAATAATAAAAATCATATTTCAAAAATACTCCTGCAAAACGAGTATTTTTCGAATCACCGAGTATACCCGAGAGTTTAACCTTCGTGGCCGAGTGGTAAGTGCATTCGCAGCCACCCCGAAGGTTCCGGGTTCGTTTCTCGGCGAGGGCAGTGTGATTGTCACATTGTCTTTGATCTGGTGTAGATTTCACGTGACAATAAAATGGCGATAGATTAGCTACCTATCACATGTCACGAGAATCACTATGGAAGCTATAATACCCTTTACATCTATTTGGCTCATGCTGTCTAACTATAGATACTTTTAACATTAATTTGCCTCGCACTGTAATGACGCAAAGAGCTATTCAACAAAATAATAATATTAATAATATATGATCTCTCTCTCTGCAATTTCCTCTATTCTTCTCTTCCATTCTTCCCTGTCTTGTGCGGCTCTTTTGAAATCTGCATATGATGAGCAGCGCACGTCCACCAACAGGCCCTCCAGGAACTCTCGGCGTGGGCGTCCCTTAGAGTTTGTCCCCTCGGCCATACCCTCCATTATGGCATGTAAGAGGCCTTCTTGTCGTATTACATGGCCGATCCATCTTTCACGCCTTTCGGGCAAGGTCCTAAGCATGTGCCTTCCTCCCTCGATTCTTGGGAGAACCTCCTCATTTGTAATGTGGTCCCTCCAGGAAATTCCTAATAGTCTTCTATAAAACCACATCTCAAAAGCCTCTAGTCTCCGTTTATCTCTTTTGGATAGGCACCATGTCTCGCAGCCATACATCAAGATACTCCATACATAAGTCTTGATGAGGAGTATTCTCAGTTTTAGGTATATATTATGCGATTCTATTATTTTCGACCTTTTATTAAATGGCTGTCGACCTCGCTCTTAGGCCGACCGTCCCATTGGTACGAGGTAGACAAACTGTTTGGTGTTTTTTAGTGGAACTCCTGACATCACTACTCTTATCTGATGTTGATCATCACACAGTATGATCATGACAAGGGATAAAAAATCTGATGCAGAGAAATTGAACGCCCAATTTTTTTGTGTAATTTTTCCAGTCAAGTCAGCTTTCGAAGCTGCCGCTCCCCCCGCTGGAGCAGAGCATGGCGCGCTACCTGGACGCGCTGGAGCCCGTGCTGGGCGCCACCAGCGTGCGCATGGCCACGGCGCGCCAGCTCGCCCGCACCTTCGGGACGCCCAGCGGTCCCGGGGCGCGCGCGCAAGCGGCGCTCGAGAGGCGCCGGGAAGAGGTCGACAACTGGGTGAGTCATTTATACAGATGCATAGCAGAGAATGGAAGATGACCTTCAGAGAATGCTCTACAAATTCCGACACACATTTAAAAAATATAACATGACGATTTCTACTAGTAAAACGTACTACTTAACAACAACAACAAACCATCACACCGTTTCCCCGCAGGGGTACGCCGAGAGAATGGACCGCCACACTACTCTATCCTGGTAAACCTCTCTAGCTTCCTCCACATTCATACAACGAGTCATACACGCACGTCGATTCCTCCGACTTCTAACATGACCAACCTTTAAAATTTGATTAATTCGGTCATGTCATGTTTTCCTCGGTCTGCCTCGACTTCGTACCCCATTTATTTCATTAACGTATACTTACTTAACCATTTTTTCTCCATCCATGCGTTCCATATGTCCGAACCAACGCAGCAATCCTTTCATAATTTTGTTGATAATACCTTCTTCCGCTCTACATTCCTTTCTTATATCAGCATTTGAGATTCTGTCGTTTATCGTTCTACCACACATACGTCTTAGGGACCTCATCTTTACCGCATTTATTCTACTCTCATCCTTCTTCTGCCAGTTCCATGCTTCGCTTCCATACATAAGGGTTGGGACCAGAACTCCATTGTGAACGGCCGTTTTCGCTTTCATGAATAAATTCTTTACTGCTTAACGATATCAAAAGAGCCGCTCAGATGTAAACTGATCATCGATAACACACCTGTTCTCAATAGATGCCTTAAAAATTAATTTTGCAATGTCTGTTGATGAAATAAACTGATTTGATTTCATTTGATTTTTTAGGCGTCAATCCTGGTGCGGTCACGGGATTTCATTGTTCAAGTTTCAGCAGCATTAAGAAATATTCTGAATTTGACCTTCCAATGATCAGAATCTAATAATGTCTGATATAAATGGTGCTCATGTGTCTCTTAGATGTATTACTTTACTAGTATTTGTCGTGAAATATGTTAGTGTACAATATCGTCACATGCCAACCAAGTATTGTCAATAGTACTACTTCATGTTTTCGACGGATGTTCTAAAGTTATTATCATATTCATCATCTGACAAGAGTCTTTTTCTTCTTCTCTTAAGACATATCTATACTGCTGAATGTAGGCCTCTTCAAAAGATTTTAATTTTTACTTTATATCGCAAATCTCATACATCGTCTGTCCTCGACTAGAATTATGTCGTCGGCCCATATTTTTTGGGGTTCACCAATACATCTTTTTTCGTCCCATGGTTTCCACGTCAAGACTCTGGGTGCCCTTCTGTTTTATTTCCCTCTTTGATGGCATATATCGAGAGGGATTTTCGTGCACATATCGAGAGGATTTGTGACATTGCACTGAGGATATTGGGGTTCATCGTCTGGACCGGAAGAGTTTTTAGAGATCCCAATGTGCTCAGAGTCCTATATAACGCGTTGGTTCGGAGCAGACTCGAAAGTGGTTCTGTGATATGCAGACCTCACGAAGCGAGATATTCTCCGTTATGCTGGAAAGGATTCAGGAAAAAAATCTGAGGTATCACTACATGAGGGAGTATGGTAGTTATCCGTAGCTATATCGCACGACATTTCTTTTGGGAATACTCGGGACTACAGCTTCGAAGAGATAGGCATCTCATTACCCATTTCTTTAAATTAATCAGGGGGTATTTCGAGAACTCGGCCGTGCTAGTAGGTGTTGGTCTTTTTGTCCCAGATTGATATCTCCGACATCGACAGCACAGATTGTTTTACCTACCGGCCACCAGAACTAATCTACCTCTGGTGACACCGGTGGGAAGAGCAATTAGTCTGCTGAACGCGGTCTACTCGGAGTCGACGTTTTTATATTAGTGAATGCACGTTCAGGGGACAAATACTCTTGACTTTAGAAAGTATCTTGTCTTTCTGATGTCGAATTTTGTTGTATTTTTATAATATTTTACCTGTACTTAATAGATGCCTTAAACATTTTCCTGTTTGTAATGTCTTTTGAGTTAAAAAACTGATTTGTATGAGTATGTACTCTACATTTCCACAAGAGTTATTAAGAAATACATGAAGCATATTGTTATTGCGCATCTAAGCGTGTACTCGAAGTACTCACCTCACCACGCACAAACGCGTAATCGATAATCAACCTGTTAAGTTAATTTTTCTAAATCCCACGAGACTTATAAGGTTACGTGTGTTCTCCAGGCACACGAGTACTGGTTCAACGACATGTACATGGACGTCCGCCTGCCTGTGATGGTGAACTCCAGTCCGGGAATGGTGTTACCACCACGAAATTTCCTCACGGCGCAATCCGTGGCCAAGTTCGCTGCCTGCATGGTGGACGGCATCGTGGACCACAAGGAGATGCTAGACAGGTAAGATAACATCCACCATCACTTAATCTATCTTCACCTAATCATTTTTATCGTTTATTATTGTTATTACAGTGGCGGTACTCCTACAGAAGCCCAAAGGCCCGGCTTGCGTAAGAAATTTTGAATCAAAACCTCTTCTGGCTTACAGAGGTTCAGCTCTTGTGGCTTTTCCTCTTACGGCTGATGGGAACATTTTTGGAAGGTTTGGTGGGTTGTTGGTTTATGCGGGGGCATGATTACTTAGATTTGGGGCTTTTGATTCAAAATTTCTTAGACAAGCTGGGCTTTTGGGCTTCTATGGGAGTCCTGCCACTGGTTATTATGATGTCTTTTTAAAAGGTTACCTTAAAAAAAATCTATGATAGTATATGTTTTAATACAATTCATCATTTAATTAGAAATGATAGCTTTTCACTTGGTCTTAACATGGAACATTTTTACAGCGGCTTTTAATTCCATAATGACGAATATATTTATGAATAAAAACACTGTTTTTTCCACTTTCGAAAGTTTATTTTTCTCAACAAGTTTTGAAGGTTTTATATTATAACTTCATCATCAGAAGAACGATATGAATTAACAAAAGTTTACATCATCATCCCGATTACGACGATGTACCTTCGAAACATGTGGAGAAAATAAAATCAAAGGTGGAGAAAATAGTGATTTTATTCATAAAATAGTATACGAAATGAAAAAAGCATACCATTATTGTAAAATTAAGCTAAACATACACTTATTCTCGTTCAGAGGGGAGCTGCCTACCGAACGATGCACCTCCCGAGAGAAGGGACAGCCCTTGTGCATGGAGCAGTACTACAGGCTGCTGACCTCCTACCGGGAGCCAGGCCTGGGCCGAGACAGCCTCAACACACTTCCCAGGCCGGCCCCAGAGACTACAGACACCAGGGATGAGCACATCATCGTGGCCTGCAGGAATCAGGTTTATACTTCTTCTTATTTTGTTTCCCAGCAAAAACTCCACTGCTGAATATAGGTATCTTCAAATAGTCACCATTTCCATGTATCCTGCGCGACTCTCATCTATCGTCTTCTCCTGACTGGGATTATTATATCATCAGGGCATCATTTTATAGGTCGACCGACGTTTCAATTTCCCTCCTATAATCTCCATGTTACTATTTGTGCCCATCTATCTATTTCCTGTCTGACAACTTAACCTTTCAATTTCCATTTTTGATAGTCTAATGATTTTATCTCTAGGTGGAAGCTCATTTTTAATTAAATAAATATAAGTTTTGGTTTGACTTTTTCTTTTTATATATACTTTGTATATAGGTACAACAATATTAAATTTACATATCAGACATGTTTCGGACAAGCAGTCCTTCTTGAGTGATACATATTATAAAGATACATATTTAAAATATTATAAAACTGTTTACAAATATGATCAATTTTGACAGATGTTATAAAGATTTTTAACATCTGTATAAAGTGATCATATTTGTAAACAGTTTTATAATATTTTGAATATGTATCACTGAAGAAAGACTGGTTGTCCGAAACATGTCTGATGTGTAATTTTATTAGTGTTGTATAACTAACTAACTAACTTACTAACCATCACGCCGTCTCCCCGAAAGGGTAGGCAGAAAGAATGGACTGCCACACTTTAATCGATGCGGCACTCCATCCTTCTCTTTTCGCCATCGCCAGAGACGCGATGTGATGGGTTGCGAACCTCATCGCCACAGTATATAAAAAAGGAAAAAACAAATAAAGCATCTACAACACAAAGTACCTATGGCAAACATGGAAGAAAATATGTTTTTGTCTTTATTTCGATAGCGTCCGGTTTGGCCAGACTGTTCCACCAGTCTATTGATGTTAGGAAGTCTGGCGAAACTTGTCGCTTTCGAAGTAAAGAGAATAGTGGGAGGAGAGTTTAAAATAATCGTTTTATTAAATTATTATTTCCATTTGTCAATAAGATCTATCACACCAGCAAGCTTTGTCTGGCGTCTAATTTCAATATTTGGTATTTCAACCTTTTTTCTTTCAGTTTTATTGCGTGGCAGTGAAAGCAGCAGATCGCGGCAGGCTGACAGAGCAAGAGCTAGCCGACCAGCTCCTGGCAGTGTTGAGTGAAGCCCCAGGACTCCGTCCACCTCCCCTCTTGGCCCTGCTCACGGCCTCCGACAGAGACACCTGGGCCAAAGGGAGGGATATTCTTTGTCAAGGTATGTTCATATGAATAGCTAACTATTAAGCGGTAACCAACTAACCATCAAACCGCTTTCTGCCAAGACACACACGTCGCATCCCCAAGTAAACTTCTCTAATCGGTGCTGAGTAATACGTACACATTACGTCTAACAACTTAACTGTCATTATTAACTGTTTAATTTGGATCACCGTTATATTGTACCATCATAATTTATTAATTAAATTTTCTACGATGTTTTCGCGACAGCTGTTTCGTCAATTCGTAAAACTGGAAAAACGTAATTTATATAGCGCTCAAAACTCATTAATGCAATTTATCACTGTTAAAATTAAGTACGGGAAGAAACTATTGACAATGTTTAACAATACATGAAAGTGAAATCACACTTTATGTAAGCGAAAAAGGCCAATCATAATTGTGTTATATTTCCAACCCTTGCGAATGGAAGCGAAGCACGGCTGTTGTCATTGGTTTTAATTATTTAATTTGGAGTTTTACAACATTGTTTAAGTCAATAAATACCAGAGTTTCACATTCAACAATTTAATAGTTCAAATGAATATATAAGGGTCCAATGAGATGATCACACATAGTTCACTGCCTTAGTTTTTCTAGATTTCATTTGGTCGCATCGGTCTGTCTCTGTGAGTTAAGGGAATGGTATGATGATTATAATGTCCAAACAATGCATCCCGTCAATATATTTATTGTGGATGTAAAACTCCATATTAAATAATTAATACGAATGAAAACGTCAGTTTTATTATGTTTTATGGGAATGACATGTTTTGCTCTTCTAAAGCATTATCAAATGTGATTTGATCATCATTCTTGATCATCGCACGTTGAAAACAAAAGTGAAACAATACAAAAATCTCAATTTTTCAGTACGGTCATTTAAAGTTTTTGTGAGGTCAATAACTTGACTGTGAGTAGAAATATATCTAATGTTGTTGTTTTATATATTAGTTTAGATATTATTCCATCAGAATCTAGTTGATTTTAATTAGGTTAATAAGCAGGCAAAACTTTAAATGACCGTACTGAAAAATTGAGATTTTCGTACAGTGTCACTTTTGTTTTCAACGTGCGATATGTCATTTGATAATACCTGAGAAGGGCGAAACATGTCATTCCCATAAAATGTAATAAAACTAATAGAAAACTGACGTTTTCATTCGTATTAATCATCCTATCAAGTAAAAATGACTTGGATTTTATGGTATCGTCATTAATTTATTTATTGTATTTCAGACGAGTCTAACAGGCGTAACTTGGAGTTGATCGCAGGCTCGCTCTGCGTGGTCTGCCTGGATGAGCCCCTTCCACCAGGCTGGGTGCGGGAGTCTTCCCGCGCCTCCAACGTGGCTCGAGATGACACCAGCATGCTGCATCACGCCATCCATGGCGGTGGCAGTGGCCTCAACACTCCTAACAGATGGTTCGATAAAACAGTGCAGGTGCATATCTTGATTTCGTTTTTTTTTTCAAGCCATGTTACATTCCAAGTCTCCTTCATGATGCATCCTTCTTCTTCGTCAGCCTATTTCCGTCCACTCCTGGACAAAGGCCTCCTTTCATGTCAATGGTCGTAACGTTGAAAGGGTAGAGAAATTAAAATCCTCGTCAACAAACTAACGCAATCTTTTGACCCAGATGTAGAGATAAAATGTAGAATTGAGGCATCAAGAGCTACATTTAAATAAATGAAATCACTATTCTGCAATGATAACATAAACTATAAACTCCGCCAGAGAATGATCAAATGCTATGTGTGGTTGTTTTATTGTTTGGATGTGAAACGTGGACCTTAAAAGTCAACTCAATGAATAGAAAGCGTTTGAAATACTCGTATGGCTCTATTGTTGATTGCTCAGAATTTCCTAGACAGACATGGTTACCAATACCGAAGTCCTGAGACAAGCTAGATTTGACAGGAAGCTGTTGTCAACTATCAAAGTTCAGTGCAGTGCAATACAGCAAAAATGTCACACTTTGCAGCAACCTTCCCATGGATTGAAACCAGTGCGAGTGACGCATTTCGTCATCCTAGGGCAATACCTATGTAATATCTATTTCTGATATTTGTTGATTCCTGAGTAAGGCGAAACGTGTCACTTCCATCTTATACAATTAATAAACCTTATTAACAGTAAAACGGAGGATTTAATCAATATTAACTTAATTTAATTCGATTATTGGAATGTTCGTGAAAATAGGTTATTTAGTTTAGTTAATAACTAAGAAATGTTTTTAAATTATTCAATGCGTCTATTAATTATTCAATGCGTCGATAATAATATTTTTCAGTTGATAATCTCCAACGATGGCTTCTGCGGGCTATGCTACGAGCACTCCCCCGCCGAGGGTGTTGCTGTCGTGCGACTGTTTGAAGGACTGCTGGCGAGGGCGGATGGGCGCCCTCCACCCTCCCCGCGCGCCACCTCCGCTCATCTGCCACCCCCAGAGCTACTCTCCTGGAAAGTAACCCCCGAGCTGGAATCTATGATCAAGAACGCTGCTAAGGATGTTGACAGGTAAAATCAAGAAGACCTCCACTTGACTTGACCTCACACAAATTCTTGGCCGAGCAACACTGCGGCCAAGAGTATCCAATTTACTAAGAAAGATGCAACAGCAGGTTTCGCATTTGTTTATTGAAGAAAAAAAAACATTGTTTTTATTAAATTTTAATTATATTAGACTGATATATGTGTATTAAAAAAACATTGTTTAAACCACTTTTTAATAAATAAAATATTAAAATACACGACATGTTTCAGAGGATACCTCCACCTTCAGGTGTAAAAATACAACAAAAACTAAGCAACGAAAGACTAATAAAAAACGCATTATAATTCGATACAAAAATTCTAATTTAAAAATTAAGTTGGGCTATTTGTTATAAGTAGGTACTTACAATTATTTTTTAACTAAATAATAAATAACATAAAATATTATTATATTATATTATATTATAATAATACATGATGATAACATAATTCAGAAAAAACATATTTGAACGTGTTGTGTATTTTAATATTATTTTATTAAAAAGTGGTTTAAACAATGTTTTTTTTAATTCCCAAATAGATTACTATGGAATTCCACAGTGTTAATCCCTCAACATTCAATAAGTTGATATATGTGTTTTTGTTAGTTGTTGTTATGTCCATCGACCACAATATAACATTGTATTAATGGAATATTACATAAAAAACATTTTATTTCAATATTATTTGTCCGCGAAATTTATTTCTTTTTTTACCGGTGGTGTAAAATGGGGATAAAAGGTCAAGGAATCTGATTTAAACGACAATACACATATTTTAAAGTTATGACTGGTCATGGTATATGCTTCAATAAAACTCCCTTCACCTAAAATATGATGGATATCCGAAAGATTTTGGAGACATATTATGTTATTTTAAAATCAAAAGCAATTCCTGGTGGTCACTAATTATAACTTTTATTATTATTTTGTTAGATAGTTTCTTTACATCATTACAAGGATGTAACTATGATATTGATTCTCATGACATGTGATTGTTAGCTAATCTATCGCATATTTTATTGTCACATGAATTCTACACCAGACCAAAAACAATGTGAGAATCACACTATCATCACCTGAAATCGAATTGGGGACCTTCTGTGTGGCAATTTTACTTGTTTTCACTCTATCGCGAAGGTCGTCGTATGGCTTATGGCAATACTTTTGATTTTTATTTTGGCTTTCAAAAATAACTAGTTAATATTAATATTGGTTAGAAGAGCTATTCGATTGTTATCTTCCATTTCCTTGAATATTGATTGTCAGTGACATTGTTTTAATAGTCTTGTTTGAAATCTTCCCTGAAAATCAATGCGTATAAATATTGTCATGCTTCATTTGATTGATATTTGTATATCCTACAAGAAAAAAAGCTTGTCTTATGGACTTTTTTTTTTTTTTTTGTACACAACAGGTCGTTTCGACCCAATTACTGTATACATTTTTTTATATTTTAGCTATTATATTGATTCTTGTGACATGTGATAGGTAGCCAATCTATCGCCATTTTATTGTCACGTGAATTCTACACCAGACCAAAGACAGTGTGACAATCACACTGCCATCGCCGGGAATCGAACCCAGGACCTTCGACATGGAAGTCAGAGCTCGTAACCACTATGCCACGAAGGTCGTCAATTTGAGAAATTAAATTTAAAATCGGGACTATAACCTAACAACTTTTATTCAGATTGGTCGAGGACCTGGATATCTACGTATACCGCTACAAGGGATATGGTAAAGACTTCATCAAATCATGCCGCGTCAGCCCAGATGCCTTCATCCAACTGGCTCTTCAGCTCACTTACTTCAGGTAAATATATTTTGTTTATACCTCATTTATTATCGCCTTGAAAGTACTAACAAAAACTCTTGTGACTTAACATATCTTGTCTCCAGTCTGTCGATGCCAGCCAACCCGGCGAAACGTAAACATAAAGGAGAAGTATGTACAGTGGAACCTGCAGAGTTGGCATTCCAAGGGACTAGGCCTAAATGGTCAATTAACCAGGTTTTCCAATTATCCAGTTTTTCATTTATCTAGGTCCAGATTGTGATTTAGTTTTTTTAACCAGGTTTTGTAACCACATAAACAGAAAAGGACTAAAAACAATTCATGGATTGATTCATAAAACAATCAATAAAAATTTAATAAGTAAATTGTAATTGTACATACGTGCATACACATACAAACAATACATTTAAGTATTGTGTATGAAAAAATCAGTTATATGGCCCTGTTTCACAAGCTAAAAATGTTACACAACTCTTCGCGAGATTTGACGGCGTCAAATTCTTGGATTAGCTTTAGTTTCGAGCTCAAATCATGGCCGTTATAGTAACGTTTGTGAAACATTGCGATCTAAAATGGACCACCTTCGATGAGTACAGAACAAATACTGAGAAGTTGTCAGTTTACAGAGATTGAGAAGGCAGTGCTCTCCAATTACAGAGGTCGAGAAGGCAATGCTCTCCAATTACAGAGGTACTCTCCGGCCAATTACAGAGGTCGAGAAGGCAGTGCCCTCCAATTACAGAGGTTTAGGACCAGAACTACAAGTTCAATTAAACAGTTTTTTCCAATTAAAGAGGTTTTAGTGCTCCTAGGGGGTGGTACTGGAATTTTTCTGACAATTATAGAGTTTTGCCAATTAACCAGGTTCCAATTTCAAGGTTCTACGATAGTTATTTGCAAAAAACTTTTAATTTAATAAATATTTAGAGTATACCACGGTTTTAATATTTTTTTTTACTTGGGATCTTTTATACGCCCGTGTCTCGTCGAATCCTGCAACGACCGAAGATTATCAGAGATTCCATATGTACCTTGTCACAAGATTATCACAAACTCCATCAGATCTGTATGTATACTGTCACAGGATTATCACAGACTCCAATGTAGTTGTTAATTTATAAAACTTGTGTTTGTTATAAAGAAATGTGATTTGATATATTTAATCACAAATGTGAGTAGGTCTATTCTCGTGCCAAGGTCCTATTCGCCCCCCTTCGTGACGGCTCAGTCGCATACTATTCCAAGAACGGTGATATCGATTTTTCATATAAAAAGCTTTGCCCTATGTAGACTTGGCACAGACTGTACTTTCATAAGGTCAAGCGAAACTATTACTTCTTACAGAAATAAACACATTTGTGAATTTTTTCTTACTGATTTGTTTATTTAATTTCATGAGTAATTGAATCTTGTTCAATTACATAAAATTCTTCTTCTTCGTCTTTTGATTGTAGATCTTGCGATTTGTGTATGCAGGATATAAACTTTCTTCCTGTGATGAAGACGACCAGCCTTCTTTCCATCTCTTTGGTGGTCGTCCTGGTGGTCGACGGCCCTCTGGAGTCTCGTGCATCGTGATCTTAGTAAATCTTGCTGGATCCATTCTCTCGATGTGGTCCCTCCAGAATCGTCTGCTTTGCCTACTCCATCTCACAATTTCTTCAATTTTGCAGGATTTGCGAATTTCTTCATTGGGTATCCTATCTCTATTTCCACAATAGCTCTCATTTCTGTTACTCTTAAGAGATGTTAGGTTCTGACAGTGTCTGCTCTTGCTTCGATTCCGTAGGTCATTATGGGCCTGAGGCTTGCGATAAGCTCAAAGGTGAGCGCGTATACGCGCTCATTTTGTATGGCCAGCCTGGCGAGCACGGAATCGGAAAGCGCGTTAATACGCTCGTGGCATCGAACCGGTTAACATACACAGTGCCTTTTTTAAAATTAAATTAGAATAACATGTACAAAAGCTAGCGTCCGATAAGGGTTTATATTTTAACATTGGGGAAAGTGGAGAAATAAGTTGACGTGTTAGTATTTCGCGTGACAAACTGTTATTTTTAGTAATCTTTCACAAATCGTTCTCACTATAAACTTAGTCAGGAATTAGTTAAGCGACTCATAGCGTACGTTGAAAGTAATTATGAACAATATTTAACATATTACAATTCACATTGTAGATTAAAATAAATATCATTTTTAAAATGGTGATAAATTTGAATTCACTACATCGGATCAGAAACGTATGGAAATATTTGAGATTAAGGAGACAGAATACTCTCTAAAAGTTTATACTTTCTGAATATATTATAGTTTCCCTTAAAAACTATATATCTAACTATTTAACTGTCACGCCGTCTCTCCGAAGGGGTAGGCAGGAAGAATGGACTGCCACACTATTTTTTTAATTTTTTTATGTATACAACAGGTCGTTTGAACCCTATACAATTTATTTTTTAGCTATTTTATTGATTCTCGTGACATGTGATGATAGGTAGCCAATCTATCGCCCATTTTATTGTCGGGTGAATTCTACACCAGACCAAAGACAGTGTGACAATCACACTGCCATCGCCGGGAATCGAACCCGGGACCTTCGGTATGGAAGTCAGAGCTTTTACCACTCTGCCATGAAGGTCGTCACCTTAAACCGGCGCGGTACTCCATCCTAGGCATGTCCTCATCAATAGGCATCTCTCGCGCACACTTCGATCATCCAACGTCCACAAAATAAATCTAAAACAAAGAATATAAAATACAATGATATGAAATAAAAATTACATAACACATAATGTTCTTTTAGATGGTGCACAAGTTGTAGTCTGGACGATCCGGACTTTTGTGTTTACTAAATTTATATTCTACGAATCTACTGTTCTTTTAAATAACTGTTATTAGGCACTTTAACAATCCAAATCTCGCAAGAACTTCAAAATATTATCAATTTTCGAAATTGGTTTCCCTTATTGTTTTAAAATAGGCCTCCTATAAAAAATAACGTTTCTCTTAATTCGTTAATAGCTGGGAAATCCATCAACCTCACAGACCTTTGCAAGCTAATCGATCTGAACCCTCGGCAGTCAACTCTACGATCTTCAAATGAAGAAGCAACACACAAACTTATTGTCCCGTGGCGCTTAGAAGCTTCAAATTTTACGGATCGTTCTTTTCGGCATGCGAGACCGGGGGCGTGGAACAGGCTGCCCTACAATATCCACAATCAAGACAACGAAGGAGTATTCAGAAGCTCTCTTAAAATTTTCTTTTTTAAGAGAAGCCTTAAAGTGAATCTCTCACAAAAATGGCGTCGCAAAAAATCATCATCATCATCTATGCCGACACTGACGAAAATACTCATCCGGAGCACGAAAATCATGCTCCCAAGGATGGTTTAGTTTGTGAAGAATCCACTAAATAACAGTTGGGCAGAAAAGTTGCTAGGCTGACACATAGATGGCGTTACTAGAATTAAATCCACAAGTCTCCGTTTATCTCTTTCGGATAGGCACCATGTCTCGCAGCCGTACATCAAGATACTCCATACATAGGTCTTGATGAGGAGTATTCTCAATTTTAGGTCTTTATTATTCGATTCTATTATTTTAGACCTTTTATTAAATGCAAGCCTAGCCTGATGTATACGGCTGTCGACCTCGCTCTTAGACCGATGTTATTTTGCTCCCGAGGTAGACAAACTCCTTGGTGTTCTTTAGTGGAACTCCTGACATCACTATTGTATTGATTCGATAAAATATTGTTTATTTATTCTTTAAAAAAACATATCTTTAGACTCTAATTTTGATAAAAAGCATCCGGTTTCTAGAAGTTTCGTTTTACAAAACCATGTTTCACTAGTTTAAGTCAATAACGCGTTTTTATTGTATCACTTTAGAAACATTCGTGTCATCTAACGATTTCTATATAACAAACTTGTTCATGTTCATCAGTTTTTAAATATTTTTTATAAATAACGGGTTTTGGTAATAAATAAGCATGAAACTTTCAAAGTAAAAATAACCCTTTACGTTAGATTTAAGAGTCGGCCGATTAAATTATTACGCCCTAAAATGATTATCTTCGCAATATTAATAATCATAAGGAATAATGTGTTTTAAACAATGAGTACGAAAGAAAGAATAAAGGCACAAAACAAGTCAGACTCATTAGGGCGACTCATAAAAGTTTACGGAGAACGGTAATCTTCAGGGACTGCGGTAGCGTGTCTTGGGATCGTTCCAAATAATCGACGACGGTATTTATTGCATGTACAGCGAAAGCAAAATTAGTTGGAATATACTCGGGCGGAATTATGTACCATTTCCTGTTCTCGAGTCATACCTACGTATAAAGAAATATTACTGAAGAATGGTATCAATCTAAGAAGCAATTAATACAAATAACGTAGTATTTAATTATTTACTTTATTCAAACATAATGTAGTAACACTATGAAATTTCATGGTTAATTTAAAAAGCAAATTTATCCACGTATTAAACCACTTTTATATTTTTGTTGTTGTCTTCTTTCTTCTTTCTGTTGCTCTAAAACCTGTAAGTTGTATGTTTCATCAAATATATACGAGTATATATATATATTTAACTTTTAAAGCGCCGTTTTTGTGACGTAATCACCTCAAGGGCGCATTAAAGTGTGTGTGTTATTTTAAAATGTTAACGTTGCATCTGATTGATATTCGCGATCGATTAGAAACTATAATAGAACAAAATATGCAAGTTTTAAATTGGGTATGAAATATGAAAAAGATGGGTTTCCAGCTTCAGTCTGTCACATCATTTATGCATCTGAGGTTTGAAAGAAGATTGTTCCAAGCTGAATATATAATATATATGTATATGTTTGTATGCTGGTATGATGACGTTAAGCTATCCTATTAACCCTTCAGCGGTCTTCTTGGTAGTCTCTTGCGGCTGGGTTTTTCATTTAAAAAAAAATTTTGCAAGTCTCTTATCTTCCATCACATCTACGTGGTCTCTCCAAAGAGGCCTTATGCTTTTTTCCTTACCCCATTATATATTTAATAGCACACACACTTATCAGCTCATATCTGATCCGATCTCTGAGAGTTCTGCCTACGATGGAACTAGGATTCTCATTTCTTAGAAGGTTTTTAGTCCGGTTAGAATTGGCTCTCACTTATATTCCATACGTCATAATAGGGCAAATGCATGTCTTATTTACCCTGACCTTGATGAGTCGTAGCTTCATTGGTTTATGCACTTCATTATATAAGTCACTGTAGCTGCAGATTTTTAAACCTAGATAAATGAATCGCATGACTTGCTCAATAGCAAGATGATCGATCGATGATCTTTTTGCATGATTTGGTCTTTTGACATCGTTAAGGACTTGGTTTTGGCTTTATATTTTTCCAAAACTATACAGTGTAACTTCTCTTAACCTGCCTGGTCGAGAGCGGGACCTAGACGATTACCCGTAAGGCCGGTTGATCCGAGGTTCACGAGAAAAATAGAACCAATCAAAACCATCCTATATATTTTATCAGTGCTGTGCAAGTACTGTATTATACAATAATATATTATACTTAAAAACAACACGAAAAAATTAAATCCAGGTCTCTTCATTTTCGTATATTCATCACGTCCAATGCCGTTGAATCTTGTTGCTGCTCAACACATTGCAATAAATTGACTGCTTTTCTTCGTCTTTAATATTATAGGCCGGTTAATCCAATGGCTTGGTTGATCTAAGGCCGGTTAAAGGTCCATTTACACTGGATAGTCATCAGCCGATACCAACACGTCACGGGTTTGCGTTGAGCAAATAATCATTTCGTCTGTTTGATAGTGTCTTGTGACTTTTAATTAATGCCGATTCCGTTCATATTATATTTAAATTCTGACATAATCGTCTTCTCCATGGCTAATTTAAATGGTTGTAAAAACGGTATTCTGTAAAAAATAATTATATACTGTAGGAAACACATCCTGAAAAATATTGATCATTTTTATTAAGTGTCAATTTTATGTAGGTAGGTGCTTTCTTCGGCAACCCTCGACGGCGATTTTATTATGGCATTTGAGATAACGAATCAGTGAGATTCAAGGCTATTTTTATCGTGACGTGTCGGTATCGGCTGATGACTGTCCATTGTAAATGGACCTTTAGAGGGGTTTATCTGTATTTAATTACAATACTTGAGTAGGAATAATTACAAACAATTTGACAACAACAACAAACAAACTGACTTAATAAGCTATAGCGATAGCATCGTTACATCGGTTCTCAAGCATCGTCTTATAATCTGACCCTAGGGTATTCTTACAGCACATTACGAGGTTGCTACACGGAAAACATTAAGTATTTACGTCTTGAATGTACACTTAATTCTGTTTTTACGCGGTGAATACTTTTTGCAGAATATCGCGTAGAAAGGAAAGTATGTTATTATATATGAAATAGGAATTCCTTTTGTATAAAAATCACTTCATGGTAGAAATCGTTACACAAATTATTGTTTACTTGCAATTCACTATATTCAAATTATGAAAACACGCCATAAATTAAAAAAAAACTAAAATAAATAAATATACAGGTATATTGTTTGTCTTATTATTTTTTATATACTTTGTATATACAACACTTACTATATTTTTTTTTAAATTACATATCAGACATGTTTCGAACAACCGGTCCTTCTTCAGTGATACATATTATAAAGATAAATATTTAAAATTGTTAACAAATGTGATCAGTTTTAACAGATGTTATAAAAAATTATTTTGGTAATAAATAAAAAAAATGCAAAATTAAACTTTATGACATCTGTCAAAACTGATCATATTTGTAAACAATTTTATAATATTTTAAATATGTATCTTTATAATATGTATCACTGAAGAAGGACCGGTTGTCTGAAACATGGCTGATATATAATTTAATTTTTTTTCAAGTTAGTGTTGTATATACGAAGTATATAAAAAGAAAAAGACAAATAAAACATCTACAACACAAAGTACGGCGAACATTGAAGAAATATATATTAGTTCGTATAATGTACTTGATTTTTGAATTTTGACTTTGTTACTCTGATGAAACTCTGTTCGGAGGGAAACCAGTCGGTAGTTAAAAAAAATAAACTAACTAAAGAAATCCGATGTGAAAGGCAGAAGGACTAAACTGCCAAACTGTTATTTCCTGACATATTTCTTTTGGTACCTCAACATTCACACTTCGTGTCATTCATGCACGTCGATTTTTCCGACTCCTCACGTGGCCGACATTTAATCGTGCCACCTTTTTTTGGATCTTCTTCTATTTCTAATTTTACTAACGTCATACATATACTTTCTTTACCATTATTTCTTCATTCATTCTTTCCAAGGATCCAAAACCAAATGTTTAAGATTTAACTAACTAACTAATTATCACGCTTTTTAACCGGAGAGGTAGGCAGAATGGAAGGACTGCCATACTGTTCTGTCCTGATATACATCTCTAGATTCCTCTACATTCGTTCATCGTTACATGCACGCTCGTCGATTTTACGTCGACGTCTTTAAGTATTTGATAATTTGCGTTATGCTATGCTTCTCTTCATCTTTCATGGCTTATATTTCCACTCACACTGCTTGTATACAACATTTGAACCATTCTTCTCTCGTCCATTCGTTCAACATGTCTAAATCAACTCAGAGATCCTTTGTTATTTTTACTGTGCTCAATGTTACTATCAAATCATAAACATACCCGTTTTTACGTATTTAGAACGAATAAACGATGAAAAATTTCATAATATCTGAATTTTATTTATTTCGAGTGCCTTTCAATTAACCTTCGTTTTGTGCAATAATTACTGTGTTGATACCAGAACATTCAATAAAATAAACATATTGCGTTGACTTGGGCCTATGCATCGTATGAGAGTTTGGAGCTCCCAGTAACTTTAATGTAATGTAATTTTATACAGAAGAGCTAAGAAGTAGACCAATATTTCGATGGTGAGAGGATGCACGTCGATTTCTCCGACTCCTCACGTTGCCGACATTTATTCGTGCTACGGTTTTCTTCTATTTCTTGTTCCACCAACGTCATACGAGAACATATACTTTTTTACCATTATTTCTTCATTCATTCTTTCCGAGTGTTCAAAACAAAATGTTTAGGAGTTTTTAACTAGACAGACTGTCAGCCCCTAGAGCAACAAAACTGGATGGTGGAAGCCAAAGATGTGACTGAGATGTATCTAAAAGGAAGCTAAGACACACCAACAGTTGTATGGCTGAATTTGATGACGACTCAGTCTTCTTTCCCCTCGCCTCTTCCCGTTACTCGGGGTCGGCTTTTCTTATCATTTGACGCCAGGTATTTCTTTCGTAGGCAGCTTCATCCTTAAGGTCTAGGGCCTTCATATCACTCTGCACATTCGTCAGCCAGGTAGTTTGAGGTCTTCCTCTCACTCTTCTACTAGACACAGAAAGACACCTTTTCACTATATGGTCGTGAGGTCTCCTCATCACATGACCATACCATCGGAGCCTTGTTTCTGATAACTTTTGTTTTATGGGGGCTACCTTAAAACTTCCCCTCACATATTCATTGCGCACCTTGTCTTTCGATGTGACTCCTCCCGATCACCGCAGCATGCGCATTTCTGTTGTATGGAGTTTTTGTTCATGGATCTTTTTAGCTGGCCATACTTCGCTTCTGTATAGTAATGCCGGCCGGATAGCTGTTTTATAAATCTTGATCTGTTTTATAAACGATGACGACTCAGTTAATTTAATAATTATTTTATCTTTGTTTATTATCTTTGTATTATTTTTATGCTTTGCGTAACGTGTTATTTCAAAACCGTGAAAAAGAAATCCCTATACGAACAGAATTCACTGTTTTTAGATGAAAACTAAATTAAGTGCTATTAAGAATTCTTAGAATGGCTCCAAATGTACACTTGCATATTTTATAAGCGTATATTTCTCTTATTTGTTCGCTCTTAACGTTCAATGTGTTGTTTGTAATTAAGGTTTATTAAAATTGAATTCAGTGATGGGTAAACTAATGACAATATTGTGCTAAGAAATTCCTATTGACATCATTAATTATTAATACGAATAAATATTTTATTATATTTTAGGGGAACGGCGTGCTTCGTATTAAAGATGATTTTGGATAATGCCTTATTAAGGTGAAACAAGCATTTTACATCAAATATAAGAACATCTTGAAAACAGAATTTATCAATGAAAGCGAAAACGGGACTTCAGTCCCGTGAGTTCAGACCGTTCGAGTTCTGGTCCAAACGCTTATGTATGGAAGCGAAGCATGGAACTTGCAGAAGAAGGATGAGAGCAGAGATGAGGTCCTTAAGACGTATGTGTGATAGAACGATATACGACAGAATCTCTAATTCTGATATAATAAAGGGATGTTGAGCGGAATAAGGTATTATGAACAAAATTATGAAAGGATTGCTGCGTTGGTTCGGACATAGGAACGAAGGAACGGACGAAGCGCATGGATGGTGAAAGAATGGTAAAGAAAGTATACGTTAATGATGTAAATGGAGTACGGAATTGAGGTAGACCAAGAAAAACATGGCATAACCAAATCAATCAAATTTTAAAAGTTGGTCAGGTAAGAAGTCGGAAGAATCGACGTGCGTGTATGACTCGCTGTATAAATGTGGAGGAACTAAAGAGGTGTATCAGGATAGAATGGTGTGATGGTTTGTTGTTGTTGTCTAGAAAACAGAAGTTTTCATTCGTGTTTATTATTTAATATGGGGTTTTATATCATTGTTGAAGAAACAATAAATAACTGCATACATGTTTTGATGTTTAAGCTACTAGGGTCACACATTATGTTCCGGATGGTTATCTTCGACAGCGTCAGCACAGACTGTTTTATCTCCCAGCATGCAGAATCAACCTGCCTCTGGTGATGCCGGTGGGGAGAGCAATCAAACTGCTGAACATGATCGCTTCGGAGATCGATGTCTTTCATATTCGCGAAAGTACGTTCAGAAGACAAATACTCTTGATTTTGGAGAGTATCTTGTATCCCTAATGTCGAACCTCTCATGCGTTCCTGGTATTATATATTTTTTATGTTTTACCTGTTCGCAATAATTGTAGTTTGTAATATCTTTTGAGAAAATAAACTGATTTGATTCGATTTGATTTGATTTGATAACGCTTGAACTGATAACTTCTATAAACAGTGAATGTCACTACATAAAAGAGTGTATTGTTTCAGTATGTACGGCCACCTGGTGTCCACGTACGAGTCTGCCTCTGTGAGGAGGTTCCTGCAAGGGCGGGTGGACAACATCCGTTCCGCCAGCTCCGAGGCGCTCCGCTGGGCCGAGGCGATGTGCGCGGACCGCGAGCAGGAGCCTTCTAGAAAAGTATCCTTCAACCTCTACTCCGTAAGTGCTCTAGCAATAAAATACATTCACATTTTTTAATGGTTTATATCAGAGTTATCCAAACATTTTGCGGTTTGCAACCTCGTGCAGTTTTTGTTTTTGTTTTGTGTAGGCCTCCTAATATTGATTTTTTTAGAAATACATAAACTATAAATTCATTAAAAAAAACATTGTGTAGTATCATTATGAACATTCGTCACACTCGTAATTGCTTTTTAATTATATAGAAACTAAAGATATTTTATGTATTTTTGGATCTTGGGAAAATCCATGTAATTCGTTTTTCTGGACCGACGTTTCGGAGATCGTTGCAGTCTCCATCTTCAGAGTGGTTATGAACGTCGGTCTAGAAAGACGAGTTACGCGGAATTTCCCGAGATCCCAAAATACTAACCGTGAAAATATACGCAAATATTCAAAAATATTTTAATTTAACAAAATAATAATAATAATTTAATTTTTCGTAACTCCTAACACTATTGGATTATATAGAATCGTTAAACTTCAACACCTTACCATTATCATTTCATATGTAAACCTAATAAAATTGTATACAGATACCAGAATTGGCTGCGAGCTGCGGAAACCGGTCGAAAATACAAACATTAATTTTAACTAAATATACATTTTAAAATTAAATTTACAATTTATTTTCATTATTTAAAATGAACTGTAAATTCCTTTTTGAAGCTGACGCTGAGCCACTCGCTTTGATAAGGTTTACTTTACTATAAAAAAAAATCTATACCATTTTACTCGTGGCCTATCCGGGTTTCTGTGGTCGCCACTCCAGAGTGCGTCTGGTTCAAAGTGGTCAATATTGACCCCCAGGGGTCCATGTCAATGAATGAAAAAATTGGGGTCCATTAGATGTAAATGGGATTTCTAGGATAGTGGAGGCAAGCCGTTACCAAAATTTTGGCTTCCCTCAAATATAATTATCTACCTCACAAATAGTATCTATGTAGATACTTATGTATTTTAATTATTTCTTATGATTTTCGTAAATTCCTTGATAATATGAATATGTCATAAAATTGTCCCTCCCATTAAAACACGAATTTTAGAGTATTTATTTTAAGTAAAAATGGTGGATTTGTATTTTGTTTCGTTTTAATAAATTACTGTACAACGATAAAACTTAACATACATTTTATTTCAATGAATTCTTTTCTACAGCAAATCCTGTTAATGAGAGTAACTCTACGTCAGCTTCATAAACAAACTCTAGAAGTTTTATTTTATTTTATGGGAATGGCATGTTTCGCCCTCCTGAGGCATTATCAACATTTGATAATGCCATAGAAGGGCGTAACATTGCCATAAAATATAATAAACCTGACGTTTTTTTTCGTATTAATTATTTAATGTGGAGTTTTGTATCATTGTTCAAGAAGCAATAAACTTATAGTTGATGAATTTATTTAAAAAATACTATATTAGGATGACGTACAGGAAAAAAAATTGGGAGCCTATGGTTTATCTATGATTTGGTCTTTTCAAGGAACAAAAAAAGATGGAACTCTTCGAGCTGGCCGTCAAGAAGCAGACTGACACAATGGTCCAGAATATCCTCGGACAAGGGATAGACAACCACCTGCTCGCCCTGAGAGAGACGTGCAGGGAAATGTTCAGCGGGAGGCTGCCGGACCTCTTCACAGATGACTCCTACAAGACCTCCATCTGCTACAAGCTATCAACCAGCCAGGTTGCATTTTACTATTAATCTTGGATTTCCTGGCTTTATTTGCATTAGCAATAACTACATTTTTATGATATCATATTAGTGGATTCATCTCTTATGTTTCTTATCAATTTAATTTTGTAGTGTCCATGAAATCAAATAGGTTCATTCTATATTCGCCATAACTTTGTGTTGCGGATGTTTAATGTTTCTTTTTTATATAGTATTTTGTATACAACACACACTTTATTAAAAAATTTAAATTAAAAACCAAACATGTTTCGGACAAAAAAAAATATCATTAATTTAATAAAGTTAATGGCGTTGAAATATAGTATGTTCATAATAAAAATATAACTTTGAACGATCTCGTCATTTAATAAATTAATTAATACAAGCAATCAAAAATATTATAAATAATCAAATAATTTAACGTCGGTCCATTATTTGATTTATTTCTTTTGTTGTAAGATACCTGGACCCCAACAAGAAGTTTAAATTATTATTTTAAATTTATTTACAATATTTATTATAACAAAAGCATAAACATTAATATATGACAAAACTGACCACATTCGTGAAAAAAAACTTTAAATATTTTTAATATTTAAAAACTAACTAACTAACCGTCACGCCGTCTCCCTGAAGGAGTAGGCAGAAAGAATGGACTGCCACACCTTTCTTTCCTGACATATTTCTCTCGCTTCCTCAACATTCATACATCGTGTCATGCACGCGCGTCGATTTCTCTGACTCATCACATGGCCGACATTCAATATTTGATTTATTTGATCGTGCCACGTTTTCCTTGGTCTTCCTCTATTTCTGGTACCATTTACATCATTAACATATAATTTTTTTACCATTCTTTCTTCATTCATTCTTTCCATATGTCCAAACCATCTTAATGATCCTTTCATTATTTTGTTCATGACACCATCATTCGCACCGCATTCACTTCTTATATTTTCATTCGACACTCTATCATACACAGAGTATCCACACATTCGTCTAAGAGATCTCATTTCTACTGCATTTATTCTACTTTCATCCTTCCTTTGCCAGTTCCATGCTTCGCTTCCATACATAAGGGTCGGTAGAAGAACACCATTGTGCACTGCCATTCTAGCTTTTTTGGATAGGTTTTAATATTTATATTTCTATAATATCACTGATGTCCGAAACCTGTTTGGTTTTTAATTTTTTTTAGTAAAGTGTGTGTTGTATACAAATTATATAATCGAACATAAAAAGAGAGAAACATCATATAAGTTCATTTTCAAATTTTATTATTTTCCTGATGCACTACCATATTCATGCAACAGTTAGTACCAATCAATGGCAGTGTGATAAAAATACTTTTTTCCTTCTTTTTCCTTTTTTTTCTTCTTAGTGTAGACATTGTGGTCTGTTTCTTAAGTGGAATTAGCCTCCTGCGAAGTCGATTTTGAACTGTCGATCCATCTGTTTGATGGTCTGCCCGTGGGTCATCTACCGTGATGTTAATCGGGCAACACGATAAGAGGGAGTCTATATGAATCCATTTTTCATACGCGTGCATGACAATATCTTCTCCTGTGCGTTACCCCATGTAACGACATCTTCGATATCACATATTTCCTTTATCTTATGGCATAACAAGTTGTTGGAAAGTCTATTATATTTAAAATTATTATCAACAAGACATTTAAAATTAATGGAAACATCTGTTTCCTTGAAGTTTAATGATGTATATTACATCGGAATGACATGTTAGCACCCCTTACTAAGGCATTATCAAATTACATTTGATAATGTCATAGCAAATAACTTCTAGAAAATAGACCTTTTCATTCACATTAATGTGGAATTGGTGGATACTCTGTGTATGATAGAGTGTCAAATGAAAATATAAGAAGTGAGTGCGGTGCAAATGATGGTAATATGAACAAAATAATGAAAGGATCATTAAGATGGTTTGGACATATGGAATCATTCTGATTTAAGAAAGAATGGTAAAAAAATATATGTTCACGATGTAAATGGAACTAGAAAAAAAGGAAGACCGAAACACGATCAAATAAATTAAATATTGAATGTCGGCCACGTGAGGAGTCTGAGAAATCGACGCGCGTGCATGACACGATGGATGAATGTTGAGGAAGCGGGAGAAATATGTCAGAAAAGGAAAGAGTGGCAGTCCATTATTTCTGCCTACCCTTTCTGGGAGACGGCGTAATGGTTAGTGAGTTATTTTAATGTGAAGCGTTCAATAAACAATAAATAATAATATACTCGTATATACTGACATACTAAATTGAATGTAATTAAAAATGATTTGATTTGGACAATATACTGTATATTTAAAAAAAAAAAGGGTATTAATGAGTTAAATTCTAAATAATTTGAATAAATATTATGAATTCGATTAAAATTAAAATAAAATATCTTCCTTACAGTCAACGCCACCTCTTGATAAATATTGTAAGCTAAACACTTTTTTCATAAATCATACGCTAACTAACTAACCATCACGCCGTTTCGCCGGAGGGGCAGGCAAAGATGATGGATCCCCACACTATTATATCCTAACATAATTCTCGCGCCTCTTCTACATTCACATATCGTGATATGCATGCTCGTCGATTATTCCTACTTTGAACATGGCCGCCTTTGAGTATTTTTTTAATTTAGTCATGCTATGTTTTCCTTTTTGAATATATCGTCGGTTCAAAGGTAAAACTCATTAAGTGGCATTTAATTTTTTTGCGATTTTTGTATCAGACTTGTGAATTCTTCGTCAGAAAATAATCAGCAAGTATCTTATTAAAGAATAACTGTTATTCTTTAATAAATACACTTGGTGATTATTTACTGACGTAGAATTCACAAGTCTGATGCAGAAATTGCAAAAAAAAAATTAAATGTCACTTAATGAGTTTTACCTTTGAACCGACGATATCTTACTGGCCATTCTTTCCTCATCCATTCTTTTCATTTATCCAAACCATATTAGTGATCCTTTCTTAATTTTATTTATCGCGCATTCATCTGCATTACATTACTTTCTGCTTCATCATTAGATATTCTATCATACAATGTTTTTCCCGCACATTTTTCTTAGTGACCTCATTTCTACGGTATTTACCATGCTTTCATCATTTTACTGTCAACTCCAAGCTTCTCTTCCATACATAAGTGTCGGCACTAGTACTCTATTGTCTACTACCATCTTTGTTTCAGTCGATATATTATTTCTAGTTGCGGTAAAGACTTTTGAGTGCACCATTTATTTTGTTTCCAGCTCCAACCCTTCTTCCGATATCTTTCTCCATTTTCCTTCATATACACACAGTTCCTGTGTTTATTTTATTTATTACATCTCTCATCTTATTTGTCATTTTAAATCATTTTCAGATTCACGCATCACCTTAGCACTATTCATGTATTATGTGTTTTGTTTGCCATCGCATTCTCTACCCTGTCCCATTCTCTATGTCCAGCGGACTGTGTACCGAACATGTAAGTATTTATCATTATTCATTATTATGTTAATTTTTTTCATCAAAATATAAATTTAATGTTTTTTTGCACTTAATAGTATGTTCATAACACCATCATTCACACCGCATTTTAAAATTATAATTTCTAATTTACTGTATACGTAGCTAACACAATACTTTTCTTCCGATATCGATTGGACAAATTATGGAATCCATTGATAGTAAATTATGGATTCGAGTTTAGACACTAATAACTAAAGATGCCATAGTCCACTGATTCAGAGCAATTGTACGGAAAATGAAAAATTGCTATTCAACTGTCATAGTGGCTGCATTTAGAGATTCCAAACATATCAATTATAGAGTGTTCATTTTAATTTGTTGACAGATTTTACTGTGAGGTTAGTTGTATCTAGACTATATGTCGCGATTTTTATACATCAGCATTATTTTATGTATTTAATTAAATGGATAATGAAATGATTCCAGGTCGCCTGTTCCACGGACAGCTTCATGGGTTACGGGCCCGTAGTCCCCGATGGGTACGGCGCCAGCTACAACCCCCACCCCGACACCATAGTATTCTGCCTCTCCTCCTTCCACTCCGCCGAGGAGACAGACACCGGAAAGTTCGCCAAAGCCCTCGAAGAAGCTTTGGACTCCATGAAAGCTCTATTTGAATCCAACAAAAAGGAGTAGTTATAAAAATATTTTGATTTACCGTATTAAATACTGTATTAATCCTTTAAAACTCAATGGATTTCCCTTGTCCCAGCAGTGTTTTTGGACTGCAAGAAACGTTTAAAATTTCTTTAAATATTTCAATGTGCTTAATCTGTTATTTTATTTTCAAAAGATAACATTTAAAAACCTGCAGTTCCTCTGGACTATTAAAGAAAGAGGGATTGATTATTAGAAAGAAAAAAATATTATTTCAAATATATGAATACTGCACTTTGTTAACTTGATAAGACTAAGCCTTAAGCCTCGCCGATTGCTTTGCTTAGTGCTAAGCTGTCTGATATATTTCCTCTTTACAGTCACGTAGAGGGCGCGATGCGTGCAGTGTGACCATCGCGATAGTATGTCGTCCGTTGGTTTGCTAGATTGCAGCGTAGCTAAGCCCTAAGCACCAAGCAAGGCTACTTTCTATGTGGTCGAAGCCTAATAAACACGTTTATACATGTGTGTGTGCATTAAAAACAAGGAAACTCTCTAACCAAGTCTGACGTTCATAAGAAATTTTAAATTAGTTTTTTTAAACAATCTATTTACCGAAATCTCTCAATGGTAGTTAATTTTAAATAAAAATAAAATAAACCGATGTTTTTTTTAAGAACTACTTTAACATTTGTCTTTATTTCGATAGTTTTCCAATCTGTCGATGTCAGCAAGCCTGGCGAAACCGATCGCTATCGAAATAAAGATAAAAGTGAAATTAGTCTTAAAAAAACTAACTTTTTGTTAGGTTTAACCGCTTTATGCTTAAAAACTTTAAATATATTCATGCTTGTAAACTATTTAATAAGAACGTAACACTGTAAACACGTTTATACGAGTATTTCCAGAGTTTTAAGGGATTAATATTTAAGATTTCAAGTCAAATTGAAACGTTATATCTTCGATCTAACTATATAAAAAAAATATCGCTTCAGTTGGCGATTGACCCTGATTCTAAGTATATATCCTTTTAAATAAATCACAGAAATCTAGTTTAGAGTCACCCTATATGTATTTTGAATGTTTGTTTGGAATAACACCTTCATATTACACTGTTAAAAATATAAAATTGTAGATGACTTGTATACAAGCAATTTATAAATGTATAATTGTTCTATTTAAGCTGAAATTACATATCAGATAGTTGTGCTTGAAAAATACATATCAAATTAATTATAGAATATTATCTATAAAGTATAATATATATACAATATACACGTTAGATGTTTTATGGATCTAGTTATTACTAGTGTTTTCACTATCTTTAAATATGGAATACTACGCCTTGTAAATATACTATTACGTGTATTAGAAGATATGTCAAAAATTATGAATGAAATTTAAAAAAAAAGCTTTAGATGAATTTGTCAATTAGCTATTTTGGCTTGGTGTTCATATTGATAATTCTTAATATATAATATATGCATATACATATATATTGAATAATTTATACATATCAAAGTAAATTCGTGTATATATTGTAGAATTTCGAATTCTTACAATATTTGTATTAAAATATTGGTAATGCGCTGTTTTAAACGTATGTTTCTTACAACATTTTGAATGTATACAAATATTTGTAGACGAATACTGGATTTTACCCATTGCGGGTAAAATCAATCAATTACCCACTGGTCCAAGTTAAAAAATGGCATATAAATTGGAGTGACATCTCCAGGCATCTAGCAATACGTTAATGGCGGTAGCCTTTCAAATTGCGCTAATAAAAAGATCTTCTGCTTAATGCTTAAATCCAATCTTCATAGATGGCGCTAGTGTGTAGATTGAAACTAACATGTGAAGTTTGGTGTCACATATTAACATATATACAACTTCCAAAAATTTGTCAGACATGGTGGTCGTAAGAAGTATGGAATGGGGAATGTTGTATTACATAAAGCGTGCGCTTAACCCAACCAATGACAGGTCATAAGTCCTGTCAACACCTCGATCGCTATATTCTGTTTCCAATTTGCATCTTCGTCTCTATTGAGATACAATTAATCCTTGTATGTTTCTTACTTACTTACTTCATATGGCCATACAACTCTTGAAGAGTTTTAGCCTCCTTGCTGATTTTTCGCCAAGCTTTTGATCCTGCGCCTTTTGTTCCCAGCAGTCCGATTCGCCCAACCTAGCCAGATCAGCCAGAACATTGTCCATTAGGTGCTGTCGAGGCATTCCTAGAGGTCTTACTCCAGTCGGTCTAGACGCATAAAGGGTCTTGATTGCTCTGGTCTCTTCGGCTCGGCATACGTGCCCAATCCATGCTAGGCGACCGGCTCTCACGGTACTCGTTATAAGGGGCTGCTGGGTCATCGTACGGATCTTTTGGTTGGTCTATGCTTCGAAGTTTCCGCTGCAACACCAGGTCTGGGTCCCAGGATAATTCTTAGTATTCTATTCTCAAACCAGTATATCTTTTTTTGTTCTTTTAGAGTCATTGTCCATGACTCAGAACCATATGTCACCATTGGCTTGATGATGGTGTTATAAACGTTTGTTTCAAACTGTTTATAATTCATTAATAAATTCTACAAAGAACAAGAATCTTGAAACAATCTGTTAAAAATTAACACATTTATTTTATCAACTGTAAAACAGTGTTTCACATAATATCGATTGGAGTTTTATTAAATTGTTTAGAATGCAATACAATATATCTTAAAACAATTTAATATTTTGTTTACTCATACAAATTGAATATACTAGATAAAAAAAAAATATCCAACTATACTAAATACACACCTCTACTGTTGCTTAACTTATTTCGTAAAACACGAAACTTCGCCAATTATATTATTATATAATCCTTGGCTCCTGATCCAGTGGACTTGGGTTCAAGCCTAGATATGACCAGATTCCTTCTTCATAATAATGAGCAATTTTTGTTCTATATTTACTATTGTCTACTTAGAGTGGAGATTATACACTAATACCATTGATTTAAATCCTTGGTGTTAGTTATTTTTTGCTAGTGAAGCACCATCTGCTCCCAAACACTAGAGATGTTGCACAGCGCAGAGAACTCCCAATAACAATTCTCACAACACTTATTGCGTCAACCTACAATGCGTTTGACGAGGACCTCGCCGTAAAGGATGTGTTTAAGAATTCTACGATCTTCTATGCGTATTACATGTCTAATCCAACGTAATCTGGTCTTAGTTAATAAGTCCTCAATGTGCTTGCAGTCTGAACGCTGTTTCGTCAATGATAACATTATATAATTATATTATAATTACATATAAATACACTTGAAATGTATAAATGTGATAGAAAAATAATATTTTATTAATAGGTATGAAGAAACGATAGTTTTTAGGGAGTTTTATTATAGTATTTATGCATGACATGTTTCGCCCTTCATTATCAAATGTAGTGTATCAAATGTATGCTTTAGAAGGGCGAAACACGTCATACATAAATATTATAATAACTCTTTGAAAACAATCGTCTTTTCATATTTAATATAAAGTTTTACATCATTGTTCAAGAAACAATAAATAAATAATATTTTCTATACTTTATTCTGGTACTGGGCGTGATACAAGTCCATGCCCATAATATAAAGTGAGAAAGATATTATTTGACTGAATCTGTTCATTCAGTTGATTTATTATTATACGTTAAAGATATTCACTAAGAAATTTCTCAGAGATTACGATTGTAAAAAATGGTTACATAATATTACATGGATATTCGTCCAAAGATACTAATTAATTAAAAAGAAAGAAGAAATTATTTTAAAAAAAAAGTATTATCTTTATCCAGACACATTAACCGTAACCTCTGACTGCCTCTGAGATATAACAGTTTCCAAAACACGAGCTGATTGCCACGGAGAGCTTCTAATGCAAGATTACGATGAAATAAAAGCAATAAAAATTATCTCGCGATTTATTAATAGTTTTGTAAACGGATACTCTGCAGACACAATGAAAACATACCTCCATTTCGTGACATGTATCCTAATTACAGCGTGGGTGGATACACATTATTGTTTATATTATGACTGTGTTTAGTTTAAAAGGTTTGACCCATAAATATACGTTTATCTTGCAGCGTTTCATAAAAAAACACAATTTGCAAATTAGTATAACGCGTTAAAGAGACGAAACAGCAGAACAACGATACATTTTAAAATTAAATGTTTAAATTCGAAACATATCACAAATTATTTTTATGGGTTTGTCTACTTCTTATTTTTGTACTGTCACACCTCCGTGGTGCATAGGGCCCCAAGGAACCTTCTCCACCCGACTCTATCGCATGCCTGATGCCTTACATCATCATAAGTGAGGCATGCTGCTTTAACCTCGTCCTGCGGGGTTCTTCTCCAGGTGGCTCTAGGTCTGCCTCGCTTCCTTTTTCACCCCACAGGGGACCAGTCTAGTACGCCCTGAGCGATGCAGGCTGAGTTGCGTCTCAGAGTGTGACTGATACATAGCCATTTGCGTCTAGCGACTTGTTCTCTAATTGGCTTTTCGCCTGCCAAGGGGAGCTTTCGCAACGCTTCGCCCAGTTTGGCGTTCCAGTATCGAGAAAGCTCAAGCTCCAAATATTCAGAAGAAGAGTTAAAATCGTACTGCTGTACGGATGAAAGACTTGGAAATCTACCGCGGGCGTTTTTGGAAAACTCCAGGTGTTTATAAATAGGTGCCTTCGCTCAATATTCAAGTTCTATTGGCCCCAAACAGTGTCAAATGCCGTTCACTGGACCGTGGGTTTGTCAGGTTGGAAATTGTATAACAGATTCTAATACCATAGATTTGAATCATTTTATTTAATCAAGTATTTACAAATTGGAATGTGCTTAAATATACAAAACTATTTAATGTATTATTTAATTGATAGACTATATTGATCTGATAACGAACGTTGCATAACATGGGTTAATAACTAGTAACACCTATATTACTGACCACTGTGAATTTTATTGTACTCTTCTTGTTGCAAATATACATATATTATGTTTTTTTTAAACTTAAGTCCCGCGGGGGACGGGCCTAGGGAGTGCACGAGTGAAGCTGACGAAAGGCGCCGCTTCGCCTAACAGCTTCGGGTAGGCGGAGGGAGCCCTCTATGGCTCGCCCTTATAATAAAAAGATACTCTGCATTATATTTATCTTTACAGATAACATTTAATGTAAAGGGATATAGAAACTCGCTATGTTTTTATAGTTCTTAATGACATGCCTTTGTTGATGACATGACCCTGTTCATGATTTATTTGCTAATTTTTAATATTTAATTTGTTATTTCTTGTACAATGATTGAAATCTCCATATAAAATAATTGTTACGAATTAAAACGTTTGTTTTATACAAATATTGTTATACCGTATATGAAATATGATAATGCCTTAGACCGGAGAAACATGTCATTCACATAATATGAAATAAAACTTCTTGAAAACAGACGTTTTCATTCGTATTAATTATTTAATATGTTGTACATTGTACATTCATCGATATCCTATACACAACATAAAAAATGTATATATAATTATCATGTTTATAAAAAATGTTAATTACATTTAAAATCTGGAAAATTTACCCCTGTTTGACAACTGTGTATTTTATATTGATAATGTTTGTTTTTTTTCTAATGAAATATGCAAGAACAATTGTATTTTTAAACCAAAATGTCATTTTTAATTATATCATACCACATATTATAAATATGTATGCAATTGCGTTTAATTTTGCAATTAAAAAAATCAATATTCAAAAGAATTCAAATGAATATATTTACATTAGTTATATGATAACTATTTGATGTTATAAGTACTAAGTACAGATTATTAATGTTTATCTCTTGCTTACAATAAGCGATATCTTATATATAAAAGGCTTTATAAAACAAATGCATATCAAATATTCAAAAAGTACCTATTTATAAATAAACTCAAAACATATCAATTTTAGCCTTTAAATTATTTATTGTTATATCATTAGGAAGTAGAGCTTAAAATGTGTGCTTATATTTACTATTGAAATTAAATTATTTATAAAAATAGCTTACCTTTCGCGGGTTTACATATCTATTGGAATTTGATTCCTAATTTGTTGTGTGTTATATGTCTTTAAAAAATTTTTAATTGAAAATTAACTGCATCTTTTTATTGCAATAATTCATTGGTGAAAAAAAATATGTGATATAATAGATTTCACTGTTGGCTATAATGTTATTTTTGGTATTTTGGGTAAACTCGTGCAACTTATTAATAATTACCATGAAAATGGAGACTGCGACGATCTCCGAACATCGGTTGAGAACGAAAAGTTACACGGATAAACCAAAAATCCAATAAAAAAAAGACATGTAATGTTATACTTATTTTCAAACGACTTAGTGAAAAGTTATCATTATGAAATCCATATTATTTCATAAAAGATATTTGTTGAATGCAGATTAAATATATGCATATAAAATATATTCATACCAATTTAATCTTTACAATTATATGTATGCTTTATGAAAAAAAATATGTTTCTTGTCAATTTATAACTCAATGTAAAAAAAACTAGACCCTTAAATGTTGTACCTATATATTATATTATAATATATAAATTAAATTGTAATATTATCAAGATTATATACTTGAATTAAAGTAGATTAATTATAACGAAATTCAAACATATCAATGAATTGGATACATATCAATCAAGAATATGAAAACATATCATTAGATTATAAGAGTTGTAGGTGCTTTATATATGAACATATCTTATGTACGTATAAATTGTAGGAATATTTATACAATTTTGAAACTTGTTAAAATATACAAATACATTATGAAGGATTTATTAATGTAAAAATCTATTTACAAATATTATACTTTTATATTATATTAATTATACAAAAATTTGTTAAAAAAGCATTTTATTGCTATTTGATTAACTCGAAATTACTAGGTTTATCTGCTGTATTATTATTGTGAATTGAAATTTCTTTGCAACATTAGCGTGAATGGTGAAAATTTGGAGCAAGTAGATGAGTTCGTGTATTTAGGTAGTATGTTTACAGTAGAGAGGGATATCGAAAGAAGGGTTGGGGCAGGCAACAAAGTGAATGGTGCAATTAAAGTTGTCATCGCAAACCTATCCAAAAAAGCTAGAATGGCAGTGCACAATGGTGTTCTTCTACCGACCCTTATGTATGGAAGCGAAGCATGGAACTGGCAAAAGAAGGATGAAAGTAGAATAAATGCAGTAGAAATGAGATCTCTTAGACGAACGTGTGGATACTCTGTGTATGATAGAGAGTCGAATGAAAATATAAGAAGTAAACGGGGTGCGAATGATGGTGTTATAAATAAAATAATGAAAGGATCGTTAAGATTGTTTGGACATATGGAAAGAATGAATGAACAAATAATGGTAAAAAAAAATTATATGTTAACGGTGTAAATGGAACCAGAAAAAGAGGAAGACCGAGGAAAACGTGGCACGATCAAATAAATCAAATATTGAATGTCGGCCATGTGAGGAGTCAGAGAAATCGACGCGCGTGCATGACACGATGTATGAATGTTGAGGAAGCGAGAGAAATATGTCAGGAAAGAAAAGTGTGGCAGTCCATTCTTTCTGCCTACCCCTTCGAGGAGACGGCGTGATGATTAGTTAGTTAGTTACTTAGTTTCATTATTTAACTAATGTATTAGACAAATGTCCGGATCGTCCAGCTGACGACATTATTTTTATTTGTTATTTTTATTTCTTATTTTATTTTATATCATTGTATTATGTATAATTTGTTTTAGATTTATTTTGTAGACGATCAAAGTGTGCGCGGGAGATGCCTATTGGTGGCGATGAGGTTTGCAACCCATCACACCGCGTCTCTCGCGGGGGCGAAAGGAGAAGGATGGAGTGCCGCACTCGATGAAAGTGTGGCAGTCCATTCTTTCTGCCTACCCTCTCGGGGAGACGTCGTGATGGTTAGTTTGTTAGTTAGTTTTATTAAACAGTTAACATTTTTACGTGAAATGAAATATTTCAAATTGAACAGTTTATTTGCTGCTTTTTTTTCAATCTAACAAATTATTGAAAATGTAGACGATGTCAGACATTGTCATAGATTTATGTGTGATAACCAAGAACTAAAACAATTATTTATTTAAAAGATTTAAAATTTTAATATCTATATTCAAATGTGTTATATGTACAAATTAAGTACCACTAGTTTCACAAACAGCAAATGATAAATCATTCTTATTTAACACGTAGTTATATTTGTTATTAAAAATAAATGCTAAAACTTAAAATAATAGTAATTGATTTGTCAGGAATGCTGTATCTGATTAATTACCACTAATTTCACAAGCAGCAAATGATAAATCATTCTTATTTATCTATACACGTAGTTATATTTGTTATTAAAAATAAATGCTAAAACTGAAAATAATAGTAATTGATTTGTCAGGAATGGTGTGTCTGATTAAGTACCACTAATTTCACAAACAGCAAATGATAAATCATTCTTATTTATCTATACACGTAGCTATATTTGTTATTAAAAATAAATGCTCGAATATGTATAATCTTGTTGCGTTATGATAATATACTCGTATTACATATACGTGGCGCCTGAGAGAGATTGAATGCATGAAGAATAATTAGAAAAATATATATGGTCGTGCGTAGGTACTAGTAAAAGGTTAATAAGGTTGTAGAACACATGGCACTAATTTTTTTTAAATATTGTGTTGTAGTAGGGACATTAGAATTAAACACTTCAATTTTCGTATTTATATATTGTGTTAATTCTTGATCTGATTAGTTAGTTAGAAAGTTTCAATCCTGGGATTGGTTTGCAGCAATTTCTTCTATTCTTCTCTTCCATTCTTCGTAGTCTTGTGCGGCTCTTTTGAAATCTGCATATGATGAGCAGCGCACGTCCATCAACAGGTCCTCCAGGTACTCTCGGCGTGGGCGTCCCCTATAGTTTGTCTCCTCGGTCATACCCTCCATTATGGCATGCAAGAAACCTGCTTGACGTATTACACGGCCGATCCATCTTGCACGCCTTTCGGACAAGGTCCTGAGCAGGTGCTTTTCTCCTTCGATTCCTTGAAGAACTTCCTCATTCGTGATGTGGTCTCTCCAGGAAATTCCTAACAGTCTTCTATAAGACCACATCTCAAAAGCCTCTAGTCTCCGCTTATCTCTTTCGGATAGACACCATGTCTTGCAGCCGTACATCAAGAAACTCCGTACATAGGTCTTGATGAGGAGTATTCTCAGTTTTTGGTCTATATTATTTGATTCTATTATTTTCGACATTTTATTAAATGCAAGCCTAGCCTGATGTATACGGCTGTCGACCTCGCTCTTAGACCGACCGTCCCATGTTATTTTGCTCCCGAGGTAGACAAACTCCTTGATGTTCTTTAGTGGAACTCCTGACATCACTACTCTCATCAATTAAATTATGATAAAAAATTATAGTATGCAGTAATAAAATAAATCGAGAAGAAATATGTATTTGTGTTGATTTGCTTAATTCATGGTGAAATATATCACATATAATTGTTACCCATTTTAGATAGTGAAAAGGGTACTCTTAAATAATATTTTATTGATGGTTCAGGTATTAGTTTTGTTAAACTCCATTATTAATTTATAATAGTAAACACGATTGTTTAGTGGTTTCACTTGGATTTATTTTATATAAATTATATCAATTGTGGCAAATTTGTTGCGCCTTGCGAGAGCATTCTCAAACTGATAAAAATTTATATAAGTTAAATCCAAGTAAAACCACTAAACAATCGTGTTTACTTTTATAAATTTGTAATATTTTTTTTTTTTTTAGAAATTTGCATTTCACAAGAAGCATATTGAGTTTTTTATATTATTTTCTAAATTAAACTCCGTGTTTTTCATAAGATTCTAACAACTTGTTTTATTATAAGTAAACATAAAACAGTATTTAAATATTTCTTAAATAATTATGAATAACGTTTATTTTCCATAAATTTTATTTTAATTTATTAGAATTACATATTTTATCTGGCTAAAGAATTTGATAACGGTTTAGCAAGGCGAAACAAGTCATTTGTTTAAAATTTATCATCTAGAAAATGGACGTTTTTGTAAATATTAATTGAAATATTAATAAGATTGAATAATTCCATGTTTATAGTTTTACTTGAATATTATAAATTCTGTTGCTGAAAATGTATTTTTTTAAGTAGTAAAAAAACAGTATTTTATATTTATTAAATAAATCGCAAATTTACAATGATTTTGTTTTTATATATTACCAATTCTTATGAAAAAATGTTGACGATTATACGATGGAGAACAGGAATGTTGGTGAAATTGTTATTATAAAAATATTTAAATGTTTTTTTCTGTATGTTTTTGGTATCGTTATTTAATAATTGTATAGAAATTAAGTTGTTCATATTGTATATATTATACGCGTGTAGCAGCAATACATCTCTCTTTATTTAAGCTATCGGCTAGAACGCCATATAATTCAAATGGAATCTCGCTTATGTACATAGAAAAATACTTGCTTAATACTCGTGGAATATTGTCTTTTATTGTATAAAATATACCGCCCTTAAATTAAACACTATAAATTAGAAGAGTTAAAAATAAAAATAAAAATAATTACCCTTCACAGTAGTAACGTTAAGCAGGCCTCTGAGAATCGTCTTGTAGATGAAACGGCTTAGCATTTCAGCTTTGTCTATGTGCAAAATATTATATAATATATCAGAAGTAGAAATATAAGAACAGTTAAAAAAATCGATTGCATTAATAAATTAATAATTGTTTTGTTTGTAGTTATCTTACCTGTTGAAGCTAACTTTTATTTTAGCGTATTAAAATAACTTTACAAACAGAAAAAATATGGATCGATGAATCGTTCAAGGGTTCTTAAATCGTTGAGACATTTTGTGCGCCCTTGAGGTGATTACTTCACGAAAATGGCGCTTTAAAAGTTAGCATTTATTACGAGTATTAATTGTTGACAGACCCACCCATCGAATTTTGAATTTCGAATATTTCAATGTTACGTGCTTGTTCTATGGCATAAAATGATGAAAGCTATGACCAAACTTATTCTGTTTTGAATTATTTGTAAAATCAATTCCTATAGAAAACAATCACATTGATAGTATACAAACTTCTTGTAAAAAAAACGTACAATTCTTGTAGCTATTGCATCAGTGACCGGGGTGTGTAAGGGAGAAGCTTTCTATTGTAGAACACATTCGCATGAAGTGTTAGCTATCTGTAGTTAGTTATTAGAGTGGTTAAGTTAGTGATTATGTCACATCACTCGTGACGCCCGCACAGTACCTCTTGTCCATATTACTAGATATAGGCAAAACGTGCATTGATAAAAATAGATATCTATTGTAAAATACACCGTTCTCATAGTAGCCTGCAATCGGTTATCAATGTTAAAGCGCAAATCACCAAGAATTTCACGATGGATGAAAATAGCGTAGATTTATTATTATTATTATTATTTTGTTGAATAGCTCATTACGTCATTGCAGCGCGAGCCAAATCGATATAAAGGGTTGAAAAAATAGAACTCCGACAGAAATATTAAAAAAATATATCTTTTCATACAATATAACATATCCATGCATTTATCTTATTACTCAATAATTTAAATTGTTACCATGTTGATATAAATAATATCTAAATAAAGAAAACGAAAAGGAATACTAAAATTTACGAAGTTCACATTTAACTTAATTACTGAAATTTTTAAATAGTTCCAGTGACTTTTTATTAATTTTTGTTTTATTTTAAAAAGACCTACGCAAAATTTTTAATTACCGATAAATTTTATCTTAATATTATATAGACGCTTCCAAAATCATTATACCTTTTTAATTGTTTTTTTAAAACGTTTGTTATTTAGAAGTTTTTTTTTATTAATTATTTTCATTTTTTGCATCAAAGTGAAAGATGTCACCCACATCTATGATATTTTAATGTTTTTGAAGGTTGAAGACGTAACACTGTGGAATTTTATTGTAATAACCTTGGAATTTAATAAACAGTGCTATTTTTTATTCCACTTATAAAAATATATAATAAATAGAGTGGAATTAAAACTTCTTCTCAGTCGTATTCTTCGTGATTGAGGATCGTGTCCACTATTGACCATGGCACGCCATGCGCTTCTGTCACCCGTCAGTCTCCAGGCTGTAGCTAATGACAGTCCAGTCAGATCACTGATTTAATCGGACCAGCGCATCGGTGGTCGTCCTTGTGATCGCCTTCCCTCCACTTTACCCATCATGAGCTTTTCAAGGTTGTCCTGATCTCTCCGGGATATTTGTTCAAAATATTTCAGCATTCTCTGAGAGCACATCCGTGAGAGTCTTGCCTTGATACCCAGCTGGTCAATGATTGGCTGGTTTGTTCTTCTTGCCATCCAGGGTATATGCAGCATTCGTCGCCAGCACCACATCTCGAAAGCATCAATTTTGGACCTCTCGGATGTACGCATAGTCCAAGACTCGTAACCATAAAGGAATATGGAGAAAACAAGGTTTTGAACCAGTCACAACTTGGTCTTGTTGGAGATATTTTTGTCTTTCCATATCTTCGTGTGCTTTGTCATGGCAGTTATATCCATTTGGGTTTTGCGTCGAATCATTCTCTCGCATCCCTCCTGGTCAGCTATCAGCGATCCAAGATAGACATACTCGTATTCATTCACAACTTCCAAATCTGAGAGAAGGCCCTTGTCTGTGAATTGGTGAGCTCTGCTTATCATCATTATCTTTGTCTTTGATCCGTTAATCATTCGCCCAGCTCACTCGCTCTTTCGATAAATATATAATAAATGTAGTGGAATAAAAACAACGTTATTAATTCAATTCCAAGGTTATGTTCATATGTGTTTCTTTTTGAAAATTGACGTTTTTATCAATATTAAAATCTCATGATATTTTATCTATGACAATTGTTATAACGAATTCTCAATATTATATTTAAACGAAAATCACCCAAAATGGTGCTTGTGAAATATGTTTATTTTAAGTTTATTAAATTTAGATACAGTTCACATTTAAAATTGCATAAATTACATCTAAAATTTTCCATTTTACTAATTACTTTATTCCATCATCTTTAACATGTTAATGTCTTTTAGAATATGATCCATCTTTATCTTCCTCGTTTGAATAGTAATGATATCCTGGCGGCTACATTTTTAGATGAATTAAGAGACACGTTTTTGGAAATATGATCAAATAAGTTTGGAAATCGCTTTGGTATTTTGCAAGTATAGAAATCTAGAACATAACAGTTAGTCGATACGAAAAGTCACAAGTTAAATTATTAAAATGTCTATGTATTACAATTGTATGTATAATCGAAAAAAAATGTTGTCAGTAGACGTTATTGTAGATTTGCGTGTGTTTTGTACTGTACCTAAATGTTTAACACGAGTCGTGAAATATAGAGTCAATAGAGGTGACCTAATATACGCTAATGTTATATGTTTATTAATTTATTCTCGTTGTTCACACATGTCAGAATCTATACATATTGTTGATTGCGTTTTTCCCCTTGAAGCTATTAATATATCGATGTAATAAAATACAGCTAGAAACCAAAAATATTGTTTTATTTATTATTATAATTGATAGTTGTGGTTTTTGTATTGTAAATCTCCAATATAAATTTTCATTCAAACAGAAAAAGAGTTTAATAATGACTTTTATATATAAATAAAAAATATCTGATAATCCATTATTTTGGCGGAAACGCTTTGATACTTCATTATTAACTGTTTAAATAAAAATACTATTAGAAATTGACGCGACAGCTGTTTCGCTAACCGATGTTAGCATTGTCAGGTGTTACAGTCAACTGTCGCTCTCTGGACCGTGAAACAGTGGTCGCGACGATTTCGAAAGAAATATAATCAATTGTGATATTTTATAACAGTGTTTTTATTTAAACAATTAATATTATTATTTTGTTAAATAATGTTTTACTATATACTATACAACTGCGAGACTAGCGAGACTGCGAGACGAATAATTAATCTCCTCAGATCAATTGCTTTTTTTTAAATAAAAAGACTAACATCAAGAATTTATATCAATGATATTAGAATTTATTTCACAATCTTCAATGTGAGCAGAAAATAGCTTTTATAAAGAAGGCATATTTTATTTATAAATTATGAAGAAGGCACCTGGTCGTGTCCAGGCTTAAACCCATGCCCCCTGGATCAGGAGCCAAGCTTCTATCCCCTAGACCACGACCCGGTTATTAAATGTTTCATGAGAATTAAAACGTCAGTTTTCTACAAGTTTTATCATATTTTATATGAAACATGTTTCGCCCTCCTAAGGCATTATCCTTAGAAGGGCGAAACATGTAATTCCCCTCCAATATAATAAAAATCCTAGAAAACTGAAGTTTTCATTCGTATTAATAGAGTTTTATATCAATGTTCAAGAAACAATAAAAATATCAAATGTCTTCAATTTTTTTCATCGTCTTCTTCTTATTATTATTTTAGACCTTTGGTCTTTTCCTGTAATCAGGCTGGCCTCTCTTGGGATGTCGATTCCCAGCTATCCCTCTATCTCTTTGACGGTCTTTCGGGGGGACAGAAGCCAGCAAGAATCTCATACGCCACAGTATATGGGATTCTGGAGGGATCCATTCCCTGCACATGCGCATTCCGGTATCTTCTGCTTTTCTGCCCCTCTCACGACATCTTCGCGGATAGCCGTGTTCCTCACCGTTCTTTTGAGATTATTTTTTTCATAATAAAAAAATAATTTCTTCGTTTCTTCATGACGTAAATATATTTCAAGAATGACGTTTTTTGGTATATTTAAAAACACTAAACGTTTTGTTATAAGGTCAAACTCACGCTAAAGTTATCGTCTCTATCACAACAGTATGGTGTGATGTGAATTTTTTTCAAAACATTCCTTATAATAACATAATCATTCGTTAGATAATACATTTCTTCAAGATAAATAACTCAAGCAATATTTTAATGTAATAATTTGGGCAACTCATTGCTTTTATAACATCAAATTCCCGGCGATGGCAGTGTGATTGTCACACTGTATTCGGTCTGGTGTAGAATTCACGTGACAATAAAATGGCGATAGATTATCTACCTATCACAAATCATAAGAATCAATATAATAGCTAAAATATAAATTGTGTACAGTAATTGGGTTCAAACAACCTGTTGAATACAAGGAAAAATAAAAATAAAATAAAAACTTAATAAAAGCCACGAGTTTTTTATATTTCTTCGCCTTCAGACTATTCGCGTCAACTCCAGGACAAAGGCTTTCTCCATTTGCTTCCACGTCACTCTGTCTTGTGCAGACTGCATCCAGGTTATTCCGACGTGTCTGTTCAGATCATCCTTCCACCGTAGTTGCGGTCGCCCTGCACTTCTCTTTGCCGTCCACGGTCTCCAAGTCAGCAGTCTTTTTGTCCATTTTTCGTCCAAGCTTCTGGCTACGTGACCTGCCTATTGCCACTTTAGAGTCGCTACCCGGTCTATAATGTCAGTGACCTTTATTTGTTCTCTCACCGTATCGTTTCTGACTCTGTCTCTTAGACTTATTCCTAACATAGCTCTTTTCATATGAGCAGAAAATAGTCCATTATCATGAAGAAGGAACCGGGTTGTGTCCAGGCACGAACCCACGTGCCCTGGATCAGGAGTCAAGCGTTCTCTCTCCTTGACCACCACCCGATAAGATTAAAAGCCGGTTAAATGATGTATTCTACCACATTATAATTTAAGAATTAATTGTATCTCAATAGAGAGGAAGATGCAAATTATTTGGAAACAGAATATGGTGGTCGAGGCGTTTACAGGACTTATGACCTGTCATTGGTTGGGTTGAGCGATCGCTTTATGTAATACAACATTCCCCATTCCGCCCTTCTTAAGAACACCACGTCTGATAATTAACGCCATCCTAGTGTAGATTGAACTAAAAATATGTGAAATGTTTCTCAACATGGTAGCATATGTACAACTTTCAAAAATAAAATTGTCACACGTGGTGTTCGTAAGAAGGTCAGAATGGGGAATGTTGTATTACATAAAGCGATCGCTCAACCCAACAAATGACAGGTCATAAGTCCTGTAAACGCCTCGACCACCATATTCTGTTTTCAAATAATGTACATCTTCGTATCTATTGAGATACAATAATAATTAACCCGTAATGGGTAAAATCCAGTATTTGTCTACAAGTATTTGTTTACATTAAAAAAATATATACTCGTATATATATAATTTGTTTGATCTAAAAACAATTCTTTAAAATTGTTTCACATGGGAGCCACCTTATTCCAGCCTTGGAAGAACTATCGTGGGTATGACGCACTTATGACTAATTAAAATAATCATGAATACTTGCTTTTGAACTTCACCCTGAACTTGGTTCGATGGGCTGTAAGGCCTGCCTTCCAAAGGCAATTTTCATAGAAATAGCTTTTAATTTTAGCGCATACGATATCAGTCAACCAATTATTTACATAACATTTTATAATATTATGAAACAATGTGAATATTCGGTATTTTTACATTAAATTTAGATTAACTTGTATTTATTCTGTCCTGTTAAATACTCATTTAAAATGTTTCGAGTAAAAATTTTCTATTTCACAAATTTGGTAAAGGTAACATAAATTGAGGTGTAATTTATTTTTCTTCTTGATATGTTTTAAGTATCATGCCTGCCTTCAAAATTAAAAATTCCATGGAAAGTACGAGTATATGCGGTTAAAAATAGTAACCATCATAAAAGTACAAGAAGTTACAAGCCGGCAAAAAAGAGTTATCATCATAAAAATACAAGAGGTTACATGACAGCAATCCTCATAAAGTACAATTGGTTACAAGATGGTAATACCCGTAAGAGTTATCATTATAAAAATACAAGAGGTTACAGGATAGAAATCCTCATAAAAGTACAAGAGGTTACAAGACAGTTATCCTCATAAAAAAATCAAGAGGTTACAAAAGGGTAATCATGATAGAAAAATTGATATGGTAATATCATATTTAGGTTATGTCTCACCATGGCAATTCTTTTCGAGTCCCAATTTTATATATTTTTTTATTTTAGGTGAAATACAAAATATAGAACAAAACTTCAATTTAATATGCGGTTTAATATGGGTTGATTATTAAATATTGTATATATCCTTGTGGCCTTCGTGACAGAGTCGCAACAGATACGACTATCACACCGAAAGTCCTGGGTTCGAATACCTGCGATGACAGTGTGCAAATAATTCTCACGCTGTCATTCGTCATAAATATGACTATGGACTAGCTACCTATCACATGTCATGAGAATTAATAGCTATGAAAATAGAGTGATTGAGATCAAATAACTTCTTGTATACAAAAAATGTGGAAAGCAAAAAGAAACTTCCACATTAAAAAAGGTCCAATTGGCATCCCAAGAACCAGCAATGGACTTTACTGCAAACTGATCATTATGATTGAATCTTTCACAATATTTCTTCAATGCTGGGGGTGATTTTGTCATTTCTTTCTTTTATTGTCTTAAAATGTTTGTACAAACTAACCAATCATCACGCCATCTCACTGCAGGGGTAGGTAGAAATAATGGTCTGCCATATGGAATGAAGGCGGATAAATGCGTGATAAATAAAATCAAGAAAGGGTCACTAAGATGGTTTGGATATATGAAACGAATGTATGACGGAAGAATGGTTTAAAATATATATACAAGTAGTGTGAATGAAAAAAGAAGTCGAGGAAGGCCAAGGAAAACATGGCATGACCAAATTTATCAATTACTGAAAGGCGGCAATGTTCAAATTTATTTATTTATTATTATGATGATTTGTATTTTAAGTGCGCCGTTTTGTAAAATCAATTACTCCAAGGGCGCACTAGGAAATGACTGACCGAACAGTGCAGTCTTCAGAAGTTTCTTAAATTTAACGTCACTATCCTCATACCTAATACTAACATGGAGGCTATTCCACGCCAACGGACCCGCAACGCTGAAAGCACGATCATAGAAACATGCTTTATCGGCTCAAAGTAGGAACAATCTACGAGCGTGCATGTCACGATGTGTGAATGTAGAAGAGGCGCAAAAGTTATGTCAGGATTGAACTATGTGGCGATCCATCCTCTCTGCCTACTCCTCCGGAGAAACGGCGTGATGGTTAGTTAGTTAGTTTATAATTTTTTACCATTATTTCCTCATTCTTTCTCTCCATTATTTTCATTATTCGGTTCATTACAATTTCATTCGCACCACATTCACTTTTTGCATTTTCATTTGACACTGTACACATACACATTTTTTCTGCACATTCGTCTAAGAGATCTCATTTCTACTGCATTTATTCCGCTTTCATCCTTCTTTTGCCAGTTCCATGCTTCGCTTCCATAATTTTTTTTTTATGTTTGATAAAAGTCATTATGCATCAACATAGATTCCAAAAACTCTCCAACATTCCTGTGATACAGAGTAACCCCATACATCTTATCGAATAGAAGCCTCTCTAACGAAAACCTCCACAATTTCCTATTGAGTCTTCTCAAAGCCAACAATTGTCTCCTCCTAACTTCACTGTGTCTATATATCTACTTTTTATGTGTAAATTAAATAAATTATTATTTATTTTCGTATGAAGCACTAAATTAGCGGTGTGACCTTTGTAGAAATAAATTTAAAACTCCCTTATATTCATTTTATTTATTTCATTTATTTATTTTAAACATATCTAAAGCATTACAGAATTTTTTTCCAATACACTTAAGATACAAGTTAGAGATACACAATAATAAGTAATACATAATAGATTAATAAAAAAAAGCGAGAAACATAAGATGCATGACAAATTAATAAAATAAATATACCATACAATTATAATAAAGATAGTACTTCCCTCAGATGAGCCAAACTATCACAAAATATGTCAAACTACGAGGTGATACGATTAAGCAAAGATATTGCTCTACCTACCGGCATAACCATTGTTTTTATTAATATTAATATTAATTTTGTAACACCAATCAATGTTGTTTTTTAATACTGACATTTTAGTTTGTTTTATTATTCTTGTGAATTCGCTTTGAGCGGCGAAACCAGTTAGCAATATAATAAAAATAATAAAAAATGATTATTTTTTTCTCCATAATCGTATAAATAATAATATTTTTTATGCCCAACATTTATGGCAAAGTTCTATAATATATTTTTATAAAGAGCTGGTCATATACTACATATTAACAAACGTTTTTTTTAAGTATTCGTCATCTCATAAATGATCTCAATAGGATATAAATATTTCGGAAAAAAATATAATAATAACTCGGGAGATGCCTAATGATGGTTATTAGGTTCGCAACCCATCACACCGCGTCTCCCGCGAGGGTTAAAAGAGAAGGATGGAATGCCGCATCGGTTAAAGTGTGGCAGTCCATTCTTTCTGCCTACCCATTCGGAGAGACGGCGTGATGGCTAGTGAGTTAGTTTGCTATATTAAAATAAAAATTGTATGAATAAAAAGATGTATATTTAGTTAATATCTACTGATGTTTGTGTCATCGATCGGTTTCGATCTTCTTCCGAAACTGGTCGAAGACACAAACATCAATAGATTTTAACTAAATATACATTTTAAAAAGATTTTTTACATTTTCTTTATTTGCAATGAACTTCTACCATGAAATTTCAAATAAAAATATTATTTTTTTGAATTATAATGAGAATACCGTGGTAACAAAGGGTTTTAATATTTTCTTCTATATTCGCCATGTATTCGTGTTGTGTATTCACATTAGAACAACCTGTTGATAACTTTGTATTATCACAACACTTATTTACATCGTATACAGACATGTTTCGGGAAAACAGACTTCCCTTCTTCTGTGTATACTCGTAGTTGATGAAATTTTAACAATGAAATGACGCGGAGCTATTACTTATATACTCTTATCTATAAAGTTATAAAAAAATTATAATATTTACTAGGCTAAATTACAAGTTTTGTGAACATCCTCTCCGTTGTGATTGTGTCCAGCCTGTTCACTTGATCAGAAGAGTGAATTATCATTCGTATACATATTGTATATATCTTCTACAGTGGCAGCGGAAACAAAGTAAAAAATATAATCACTACCATAATTTATTTAAAATATCAATTTGATAATCAAATGGACAAATTTCTAAGGTTTTTATTACAACCCACAATATTTCTTTTAAAATAGTAATTATTTTTTGCGAAATTCGTAATTTGACATAATTAATTTAATGTACAACTATTTTCTAACATTATTTTCACACAACTTATTCATTGGGTATTCCACCATACATTGTTTTTTCCGCACATTTTTCCAAATGATTAACAGTATATTTTTAAATATTGTATTGCGGTTGCGACATTATAAATTAAAAACATTAAATTTCTTAAATAAAATTTTGATCTGATCCTCGAATGTACAAAATTGATCTGATTAACAAAATCTTTATCTGATTTTTTAAATCCTGATCTTATTTTTAAAATCTTGATCTGATTTTTAAAATCTGTGCGGCATAACGACGAGCTGTACCATATTTACAAAGCTCCAAGTCTCTCCACACAGGTCAGACTGAATAGACTGAGATGGGCCGGTCACGTGCAGAGGATGCCGTCATCGCGAACCCCAAAAAGATTGCTGGAGTGGCACCCAGGTGGTAAAAGACCAATTGGACGACCAAGGCTGCGATGGGAGGATGAAGTTGGGAGAGATGGGGCAAGATTTTTAAGAGTGTCAGATTGGAGGCGAAGAATACTGGAGGCTAAGGCTCGATATGGGCTGTGGGGCCATCGAAGAAGAAGAAGATTTTAAAATTCTAGATCTGATTTTTAAATTCCTGATCAGATTTTTTAATCTTGATCTGATTTATAAAATCTTGATCTGGTATAAAACAATAATTTTACCTAGTGTGAATTGTGCAGGTACCATTGAGCTACACAAGAAGCCATTGTTTATTTTATTTTAAAATTTGACTGAAATAATAAGAGTTATGCACCACCGCCCCTGGACTAAGGAGTTTGCAGAGAATGTTCGTATAAGAGGAGATACACTTACAGTTTTCTGACAAACTGATCCGATATCTCCCTCACGCAAGTCCTCTCTGTGACTAATCATCTCAGAATCCAATGAACAGCGATCCAAAACAAATATAATCAGAGCAGTGAAATTATCAATTGTTTTTATAAAAGTGAATTTTATAGAAATATAATAACCTATTTTTTTGTGTTCTTGGATTATACATCTAAAGGTAATGAAATTATTTTTATTTTATTAAACTCAAAAAATTTTTTTTTATCTAAAATAATAAATAAGAGAACAGATTTGTTTATAAATGTTGGTTATTGTTAACACAAATCTTCATAATATTTTAAATTAGGAAGGATAACTTTGAACACAATAAAAATATTTTTTAATATTTTGTTCTTAATTCTGATAATAAAAACGTCTGTTTTCTAGAAGTTTTTATACGACATGTTTGCCAGTTTAAGGAATTATAAAAAATACATTTGATAATAACTTAAGTTTGGTAGGCAAAACATGTCATTTACATTAATTGTTGAGATTTGATAATGCCTTAGAAGGGCGAAGTTTTCATTCGTATTAATTACTTAAATTGTAATAAAACTTCTAGAAAACAGACATTATCAGAATTAAGAATGAAATAGCACATAAGATGTTTCTTCTATAATTACATTTCAAAATTCGCAAATCATCTCATTGGAAAAGATCATAAGTTCAAAATAACGCCGTTGAAATTACAAATGGATAAAAGTTCGAAAAACATCATTTTAAAATTTGTCAAAACTGATCACGTTCATGATTAAATTTGTTCTTAATATTAATTACAGTGAAGAAGGGTATCTGTGTCCCGAAACATTTTTGATATTTAATTTATTTAAATTTTTATGAATAATTTGTAAAGAAATGTGTTGTTACACAGAAAGAAAAAAATATAATATATAAAAATTTCGCAGCAATTCTACAAATTCTATCCTCCCATTGTTACCATGGTCGTCCAATTGGTATTCTACCACGGATTGCATTTCACAACAAAAACAGCAAATTATGAAACACCGGCTATTAATTAATTAATTCGAACGAAAACGTCTGTTTTTTAGAAGTTTTATTATATTTTGTATGAATGACATGTTTCACCTGTCTAAGGCATTATGAAACATATTTGAATGCCTGTCTAATGCGTTTAATAATGCTTTAGATATGTGAAACATGTCATTCTCATAAAATATAACAAAACTTCTAGAAAACAAAAAACATTCGTATTAATTATTTAATATGGATATTAATACGAATGAAAACCTCAGTTTTCTAGAAATTTTATTATATTTTATGGGAATTACATGTTTCGCCCTTCTAAGGCATTATCAAATGTGACGAAGCTTTAACTCGTTGCAGTTTATATTCACTAGTAAATGGAGCAGAATATGGTAATTAACGAAAATTGATGTGACTTTATACATTTTTAACAAATAATTTTTTGGGTATACTAAATGATATTATATAAATCAACAATAAGTTATTTGAGGTGGGACGAAATACAGTGCCTTTAAGAAAAACATATTTTTACAAATTGTTTACAAATGATTTTACATATTTCAAGGTGACTAATGATTCTAAGTGTTATATATAAAATAAAATCGCCATCCTGTGTGCGTAGACTCAATCGATGTATTCTTATTTTTTGCATCTGAAATGTGGAATAATATGGAGTTTTACATCATTGTTCAAAAAATAGTAAACCGACTTTTACATTTAATTTGGGAAAATTCGATTTACGAAAGTTAATCGTGGTTACGATATGATGGTCAGATAGTTTATAGATTTTTTATTTCTTGTATGTTTAAGTAGGAAAATAATTATATCAAATAACTATAATTGTCGGAATATGATTCATTATTAAATTATTGTTGATCTTCTGTTAACAAAACGGTGATCGTATTAAGGTGTTATGATATGACAATTATCTTAGAATGCCATTGTTTCATGTTCTGTGATGTTAAGCCATAGTTTATCTTTGCGTACTGTGCATTCATAATATATTTTATATTATTGCGTATTGAAACGGAATCTTTTAAAAACGGAAAAAACGTATTCCGGAGAGGCCATATTAAATAATTAACATTATTAATAACGTAAGTTTTCTAGAAATTTTATTTTATTTTAAAGGAATGACATATATTTTTTTGACTAGGGATAAAAAAAATTGGTATTTCATTACATAATAAATTCTGAATATATTGAAATGTTCTTTATAGTATATATTCAGTTTAAATCCACCGGTTTCGGCTCGCTGCCGTTACCGGTCGAAGCTATGAAGATAAGTGGATTTGAACTAAATAAATATACACTATAAAGAAATGTTTAAAATAATCATCAAAGCGTGTAATGTTTCAAATCGCCCTTACAGGGTAAAATATGGCACTCCCTTAAATTGCTTCGTATTATAAATTTGATAAAAATTTTGCGTTTTATTTTAAAAAAGAAATAAAATATAAGCCTTAGACAGGCGAAACGTGTCATTCTAATAAATTATAATAAAACTTCTAATAAACAGACGTTTTTTTACTATTATAAACCAGTATCTTTCAAAAACAACAACAACAAACCATCACGCCGTTTCGCCGCAGGGGTAGGCAGAGAGAATGGACCGCCACACTACTCTATCCTGACACACCTCTCCGACTTCTAACATGACCAACCTTTAAAATTTTAATTGTTTTGGTGTCTTCGTTTTTATTGATAAATTCTTGTTTCCAATTACTATTTGTAAAGCTCCATTCCCTTTGTTACCCGCACCAACCCTTCTTTCGACGTCACTATCCGTTCGGCCATCCGCTGTGAACATGATACCTAAATACACAAATTCATTCACCTGCTCCATGTTCTCTACGTTCACGCCTGTGTTACAAACTATCATTTACTATCAGTATTCTTAAACTAACTAACTAACTTACCATCACGCCGTCTCCCCGGAGGGGTAGGCAGACTTCTCTCGCTTTCTCTACATTTATACATCTTGTTATGCACGCACGTCGATTTCTCCGACTCCTCACGTGACCGACATTCAATATTTGATTGATTTGATCGTGCCACGTTTTCCTCGGCCTTCCTCTATTTCTAGCTCCGTTCACGCCGTTTACATATACCTTCTTTACCATTCTGTCTTCACTCATTCTTTCCATGTGTCCAAACCATCTTAATGACCCTTTCCTTATTTTGTTCATAACACTTTCATTCGCACCACATTCACTTCTTATACTTGCATTTGTCACTCTATCATATACAGATTTGCCACACATTCGTCTTAGAGATCTCATTTCTACTGCATTTATTCTACTTTTATCCTTCTTTTGCCAGTTCCATGCTTCACTTCCATACATAAGGGTCGGCACAAGAACACCATTGTGCACTGCCATCATCAGTATTCTTCATATGAATAATATCTAGATTTCCGCTCGTATTATTTAATAACCTTAGCAATGGAATATCCAATGAAGGTTAATGGCCACTACAAAAATTAACAGCAATTCAGATATCACAGATCGTAGTCTAATAGTGTATGTTCAGAAGAAGAATAGTCACACTTTTCCATTCTTATATCATACAAAGCATAATGCACATAATTCATTTTGTTCCGATTCTTGTCAAAGCCAAAATTTTAATAAGATTGATGTGGTTACACAATATTTTCCGTTTTTTTTAATACACTAAAATATTTTATACATTTGTAGGCTTCACTGATTCACATTTTTATGACAAAATATGTAATGGCCGAAATTTTAAATGTAGGTATATTCACTAGTATTGACTTTAATAAAATATAAACTATAATATAAAGTTATTTATTATTTCTTGAACAATTATGTAAAATTCAAATAAATGATATGTTATTTGTAATATCATTGAAGAAATTCATGATAAAATAATGAAAATAAAAATACTTTTTTTAAAATTAAAACTAAAAAACTAACTAACATCATAATTCATACATCGTGTCATGCACGCGTGCCGATTTCTCTGACTCCTCACGCGGCTGATATTCAATATTTGATTTATTTGATCGTGCCACGTTTTCCTCGATCTTCCTCTATTTATAGTTCCATTTACATCGTAAACATATTTTTTTACCATTCTTTCCTCGTTCATTCTTTCCATTCGTTTTTTTAAATATATTATTTAAAATCCACTAATGTTTGTGTCTTCGACCGATTTCGGCAGCCCGCTTTCATCGTTCACCTGAAGATGGTTGAAGAAGGAACTGCCGAAACCGGTCAAAGCCATAAACATTTATCGATTTTAATTAAATAAATATTTAAAAGAATATATATATATTTTTTTGATTTATTAAAAAAAACATACACGTTACAGATATTTTCTAAGACGTGTAAAACTCTATATTAAATAATTTATAATTATGAAAACTTATATTTTCTAGAAATTTTATTTTAATTTATTTGAAGAATGTCACATTTCGCCTGTCAAAGGCAATATCAAATGTTGCTATGCTAGTGGCACTAGTTTACATGAAAAAGTAATTAACAATTTGATATCTGTCTAGTGGTTTATCTGTTTACTCCCAACTGGCATATGAGACACATTTTGAGTTTAAAAAATCTCCTTCCTAAATAAATTTCTTTCTTCTTTCTTCCTCAGCCATCTCTCCACTGCTGGATACAGGCCTCCTCCATTTTCTTCCACTCCACTCTATCTTGGGCTAGTCTTTGTCACATTTTTCCAGCGACAGAGATAATGTCGTCGGCCCATATTTTTTGGGGTCGGCCCACTCCTCTTCTTCTATCCCATGGTCTCCATTTGAGGACTCTGGGTGCCCATCGCTCTGTTCCCTGTCTGGCGACATGACCTGCCCACTGCCATTTCTGCTTAGCGACAAGGTCCATTATGTCTATGACTTTTGTTCGGCGTCTTATTTCTTCATTTCTTATTTTGTCTTTTAGACATAAACCTAGCATTTGTCTTTCCATGGACCTTTGCCCACATTTTAGTTTATGTTCCGTATTGGCAATTAGCGTAATGGTTGAAATTATAAAATATTATCTAATTTAGCTATTCGATAAATTTGCTACAAATCTATTTTTCCCTATATAAGAAAACAAAATCAATTTAAACTGGTGCACTCAAAGGAATTTCTACAAATAGAAATATATCGACTGAAGCAAAGAGAAGTATGTACTTATGTATGGAAGTGAAGCTTGGAGTTGGCAGAAGAAGAATGAAAGTAGGATAAATGCCGTAGAAATGAGGTCACTAAGAAGAATGTGCAGAAAAACAATGTATGATAGAATATCTAATGATGAAGTAAGAAAGGAATGTAAGGCGGATGAATACGTGATAAATTAAATTAAGAAAGGGTCACTAAGATGGTTTGGACATATGGAACGACAAGTAGTGTGAATGGGAAAAGAAGTCGAGGAAGGTCAAGGAAGACATGGCATGACCAAATTAATCAATTACTGAAAGGCGGCCATGTTCGAAGTAGGAATAATCGACGAGCGTGCATGTCGCGATGTGTGAATTTAAAGGAGGCGCGATAATTATGTCAGGATAGAACAATGTGACGATCCATCATTTCTGCCTACCCCTCCAGAGAAACGGCGTGATATTTAGATAGTAGCTAGTTTTACTGTTAAAAAAAATGCAATGAAAGTTTATACTAAGGAAATTGAAAAACTTTGTTTAATCCACTGTTTAACTATTTAGTAGGAACATTTAAATCGTGAAATTAACAAAGTTTTTCAATTTCCTAAGTATAATACTATGGAATTCCACAGTGTTAATGCCTTAGCGTTCAATAAGTTAATGAAAGGTTAAAATATATATATTTTTTTAATTCATGTTGTGCGAGCTGTGATTCGTCATTTTGATGATTATATCCTTAAAACCCCTGTTTTAAGAAACCGGTTTTCTGTCAGTAGCTACTCGTATAATATAAGCGCAATCATTATATAAGCGCGGTCATGTTGCAGGCAAAGCTATGGTCATGAGCAATTACATTGACCAAGTGCAAAACATTCCGCTCTAGCGAAATTGCAGCCCAGTGCACTGACCTTATTTTGCCTGACACTAGTCGCTAATCCAAACATAATCTCGGATTATAACTCACAAATAAAGGTTGCTTACACCCAGATCAGGAGATTTATATGCAATGTTTGTCGAGTTAATGGCTCTATTGAGAAACCCTATGTGCTCTATTGAGAATACCTATGTTATTTTTGTTCCTAATAAAAATAATATGCTAAGTTTTAAAGCGCTGTTTTTGAGATGTAATCACCTCAAGGGTGAATTTAGACGTGTTTTAAATCTAAATGTGAACGCTGCATCTGATTGATATTTGCGTTCGATTAGAAAGCATAATAGAACAAAATATGCAAGTTTTAAATTGGGTTTGAAATATGAAAACAATGGGTTTTCAGCTTAGATCTGAAATCTGTCGGATCATTTATGCATCTGAGGTGTGAAGAAAGATTGCTTCAAGCTGATCGACCCGCTAACGCAAACGCTCGATCCTCGAAATTTGTACTAGGGCAACCCTTTGGTTCAACTAATCTTTATATTGCCGAGGAGTTCGCCGAGCGAAGTATGGATTTCCCTGTATTTAGGCTGTCCGTTATACAGAGGTCGGATATATAATATAATTTGGAGCCATATCCAATAACCTTCAACGGCGCCGACATCAATTGTTCTTTGCTCCATCACGCAAAACTAACCTGCCTTTAGTGATGTCAGTAGGAAGATTAATTCGGAAGTTGAATCTAATCGTATCGGATATGGACATTTTTAATATCAATGAGGCAGTTTTCCTTAAATATATATTACACATTCTGGAGAGAGTACTGCCTCACTACGTCGACATGTTTGGGATCTTTTTGAGATACTCGTATATTATCTCTGAGTTTCATATCGATATTGTATTTTAGTTTACCGTTGTGTGTCCTAATGAGTCGCCTAAATGTTTTTCATCTGTTATATCTCAGTTGTATATAAGAAAAAATAAATAACTAAATAAAACTCTAAATTTATAAGGATGTTTCTAAAGTTGACAAAGTCTCTCCACTTCTCTTGTTATTGTGGTAGAAGGTTTGGCGAACTCCTTTCTAGGGGCACCGGGTGTTATAGTTATAGTAAAACTACACACGGAGGAACTTTCTTGCCCCATTGTAATGTAAATAAGTAATAATGTTAAAATAAAATAAAGCTATCATTCCCATCATTTGAATTCTCTCGGAGTAATTATTTTTTCAATTCGATTTTATATGGAAGTATAGAGAAGTCTCTCATCATTGATACGCCACTATTAATGAAAGATAAATAATATTCATGTCGACCAACGTGGCCGAATGGTAAGTGACTGCCACCCCGAAGGTCTCAGGTTCGATTCCCTGAAATGGCAGTGTGGTTGTCTGGTGCAGATTTCACGAGACAATTAAATGGCCATAGATTAGCTACCTATCACGTGTCACGAGAATCAATATAATAGTTATACCCTTTACATCGATTTATCTCGCGTTGTAATGATGTAAAGAGCTATTCAACATAAAAATAATAATAATAATATTTAAACAATATTGCATTCTTCATCAACATGTTTTGGATGGTATATATTGTTCTTCAAATTTCTACACTGAAGTAGGATGAGCACCATCCGAAACACGTATGCGAAGAATTCAAAATGGTGTTGTGAAAATATTATGTTTTACAAAAGTCTTAATTTGAATCCTCAATACACAGTCATGGGGAATATATAAGAAATAAAATAAATAGTTTAATTATCATAATATAACAATATATAATATAATAATAAATATTATATGGCAGTGCACAATGGTGTTCTTCTACCGACCCTTATGTATGGAAGCGAAGCATGGAACTGGCAAAAGAAGGATGACAGAAGAATAAATGCAGTAGAAATGAAATCTCTTAGACGAATGTGTAGATACTCTGTATATGATAGAGTGTCGAATGATAATATAAGAAGTGAATGCGGTGCAAATGATGGTGCTATGAACAAAATAATTAAAGGATCATTAAGATAGTTTGTACATATGGAAAGAATGAATGAAGAAAGAATAGTAAAAAAAATATATGTTAATGATGTAATTGGAACCAGAAATAGAGAAAGACCGAGTACGAGACACGATCAAATAAATCAAACATTGAATGTCGGCCATGCGAGGAGTCAGAGAACTCGACGTGCGTGCATGACACGATGTATGAATGTTGAGGAAGCGAGAGAAATATGTCAGGAAAGAAAGAAAGGTGTGGCAGTCCATTCTTTCTGCCTACCCCTTCGGGGAGACGGCGTGATGGTTAGTTAGTTAGTTTTTATATACATATATATACGAGTATATATATATATATATATATATATATATATATATATATATATATATATATATATATATATATATATATATATATATATATATATATATATATAAATATATATATATATATTATATATATATATATATATATACATATATATACATATACATATATATATATATATATATATATATATATATATATATATATATTATATATATATATATATATATATATATATATATATATATATATATATATATATATATATATATATATATATATATATATATTATTATATATATATATATATATATATATATATATATATATATATATATATATATTTTTTTTTTTTTTTTAATTCATGTTGTGCAAGCTGTGATTTGTCATTTTGATGATTATATCCTTAAAACCCCTGTTTTAAGAAACCGGTTTTCTGTCAGTAGCTACTCGTATAATATAAGCGCAATCATTATATAAGCGCGGTCATGTTGCAGGCAAAGCTATGGTCATGAGCAATTACATTGACCAAGTGCAAAACATTCCGCTCTAGCGAAATTGCAGCCCAGTGCACTGACCTTATTTTGCCTGACACTAGTCGCTAATCCAAACATAATCTCAGATTATAACTCACAAATAAAGGTTGCTTACACCCAGATCAGGAGATTTATATGCAATGTTTGTCGTGTTAATGGCTAACTAACTAACTTACTTACCATCACGCCGTCTCCCCGGAGGGGTAGGCAGAAAGAATGGAACGCCACACTGTTCTGTCCTGACATACGTCTCTCGCTTCCTCTACATTCATACATCTTGTCATGCACGCACGTCGATTTTTTTCGAAAATATTTCGTTTTTTAAAAGTCTTAATTTGAATCCACAACACACATTCATGGGGAATATAAAAAAGAACATAAAATAACAACTTTGCAATATAATATATATATTTTTAGTTATTTAATTGTTATTTTATAGAAAGCAAACTAACATATAATTACTGTATTTAGGCATAAATTTATATAATAGTTTTATACGTGAATGAACCTGTTATCAATACTAAAATTAATAATCTGGTTCATGTCGTGTATCCCTCACATTACTTTTATAACATTTATCTAATCGACGTTATGTCATGATTAAAGATAAAAAATCTCCTTGTTTTGATGAACTCTAGCTACTGTAAAACAAGAAAAGTTGGGAGAGGTCATGAAAAATTCCTAAAACTATTAAAAAATATGTATGCACACACAAAATATTTAAACATATTTATGCACTTTTGCAATTTATTGGGGCAGGCAACATAGTAAATGGTGGCTCGATCAAATCAGTCAACGTGAGAAGTCGAAGAAATCGACGTGCCTGCATGAAACTATCTATGAATGTAGAGGAATCGAGAGAATTATGTCAGGACAAATAATGTGGCGGTCCATTATTTCTGCCTATCCCTTCTGAGGAGACGGCGTGATGGTCAGTTAGTTAGTTAGTTACTTTATTTGAGCACCCAAATATTGAAAGCTTTTGCGACAGAGTAACATATGCTATGACTGCCACACCGAATGTCCTGGATTTGATTCCCGGTGATAACAGTGTGATTCTCACACTGTCTTTAATGACTATGGTATACCCTTTTCATACTTTTGGTTCCCTTTACATTTGACTCGCTTTATAATAATGTAAATCTCTTCAACAAAATAATAAAAAATCATTTGAATAACTTTTTAAAAACATTGTATTTTCACAACAACTTTTTTGCACCTTTCATATACATGTTTCGGGACACAGACTTCCCTTCTTCAGTGTAAAAAATTATGTCTTTTAGCAGTCAAATGAAAGAGAGGCATAACTTATATATATTAAATATTATTATATTATATCCCTCATATATAAAAATTGGAGGGGGGGGGACAAAAACAATGAAGATATAATAAACCACTAAGTGAACTTAAAATCTAGTCCCATAATTGATTTGTTTCCCCTGTCTCATAATTCTAACTAAACAACATTTTATCCTGCCGCTAAAGTTTATTCCCCCACCTTTTTACTCTCTTTTATTTTACTGTTAAAATTCATTAATTCATACATACCTGGGACACAATATTCGATTGGACCGAGACAACCTAACCGCAAAGCTAAAAAGAATAATTGGACTAAGCTGGGCAACTTTCAGAAACATGAGTTACATCCTTAAAAACCGGAAAATACCGATCAACCTGAAACGAAAAGTCTATAAAGCCTGCGTTCTGCCAGTTGGTACTTATGGTCTTGAAACTCTTACATTGTCCAAACAAAGTGCCGAGAAACTACGAGTGACCCAAAGAGCCATGGAGCCATGTTAGGAATAAGCCTAAAAGACAGAGTCAGAACCGATACGGTGAGAGAAAAAACTAAGGTCACTGACATCATCCACCGGGTGACGACTCTAAAATGGCAATAGGCAGGTCACGTAGCCAGAAGCTCAGATGAAAAATGGACAAGAAGACTGCTGACTTGGAGACCGTGGACGGCAAAGCGAAGTGCAGGGCGACCGCAACTACGGTGGAAGGATGATCTGAACAGACACGTCGGAATAACCTGGATGCAGTCTGCACAGGACAGAGTGACATGGAAGCAAATGGAGAAAGCCTTAGTCCAGGAGTGGACGGAGTGGACGGCTTGAGGAAGAAGAAGAAAAGAAGAAGAATTCATACACCTAAAAAAGAATTCTGTGTCCCAAAACATGTTTGTGAAAGGTCCAAAAAAGTGTTGTGAACATATAATACAATGTTTTCAAAAAGTTATTCAAATGTGAATCCACAACTCAAAGTGATGGCGAATATAGAAGAAATAATAATCACGTTGGTTTTGTATCAGTCTGTAGGTACCATCCAGCCTAATCTAGGTTCCAAACACTAGCAGTCGCCTCTGCGGTCGGACATAACTCAGTTAACACGTTTCGAAATGCATAATTCGAATAATTCAACCAGTTATCTGGAACTAGTCAAAGATCAATGCCATTTTTGTGAAATACGTGCAATTCGGACCTTCACTTTTCTGGAGTTGTTATAATGACGGATTGTGCTGTATGTTTATCTGCAAACGTTGCAATAGTAAACGAGGAGAGGAAATCTGTAATTAAAGAATTAAAAGAAAATGGTTCCTATCAAGAGCACAGTTTTCATACAAAATATTATTAACAGACAGTGATAAATCAAATCAAATCAATCAAATCAAATCAGTTTATTTACTCAAAAGACATTACAAACAGCATAAATGTTTAATGCATCTATTTAGTACAGGTAAAACATAATACCAGAAACGCATTAGTGATGGTTCGACATTAGGAAGACAAGATACTTTCCAAAGTCAAAAGTATTTGTCCCCTGAACGTACTTTCACTAACATGAAAGACGTCGATCTCCGAGGAGACCGCGTTCAGCAGACTAATTGCTCTTCCCACCGGCGTCACCAGAGGCAGATTGGTTCTGGCGGCCGGTAGGTAAAACAATCTGTGCTGTCGCTGTCGGAGATATCTATCGGGGACAAAAAGACCAACATCCTCCAGTACACGTACGGCCGAGTTCTCGAAGTATCCCCTAAGCGTGAACGGTGAGAAACTTGAGCAAGTTACTGAATTTATTTATCTGACAAGCATGATTACAAGAGATGGAAAAATTTATGAAAGAAATCAAACGAAGGGTCGGTGCTGGGAATAAAATTAATGGCGGTCTCCAAGTCATCACTGCAAATAGAAATATTTAGTACATAATGGAGTTCTAGTGCCAACCCTTAGTGAAGCTTGGAGCTGGAAAAAATGTGAAAGTATGATAAATGCCGTAGAAATGAGATCACTGAGAAGAATGTGCGTGAAGGATATGATAGAATACCAAACGACGAAAAAAGGAAGACATGTAAGGCGAATGATTGTATTATAAATAAAATTATAAAAGGATCCTTGAGATGGTTCGGACATTGAACATATGGTTCGACAACAACAAAATCAAACCATCACGCCATTTATCCGTAGGGGTAGGCAGAGATAATGGACCGCCACCGCTATCCTTTGGGGATAGAGTGGTGTGCCACACCTCTCTAGCTTCCTGCACATTCGTACAACGAGTCATACACGCACGTCGATTCCTCCGACTTCTTACATTACCAACCTTTCAAATGTGATTAATTTGGTTATGTAACAATATAATAATTATTTAAAATGTTGCTTTGCCATACATTTTTTCGTGTTTCAACATAATTAAAAATTTCATGTTTTTTCATCTTTTAAACCGAGTCCTTTGTTCCCCTTAGCTCCCCATTTAAATAAAATTTTGAGGGTCTGAGTACTCCATTTGCGTCTATTTAACATCAATTATCACCTTTTAATGAATCAAACAAATCTGTGTATCCAAAATTAATTATTTACGTATAGTTTCAGTGAAAAGAACAAATTAAGTTGAAATACGTGAAAGTTTTTAATATAAAGTGCATCGTGTAAACGTCTCAAAACGGCTATTTCCGAGTCGAGACCTCAAAGATGGTTGCCACATGTGTGTCCGAGTGTCCGAGTGCCCAGTGAATTGTGTGAAGTGCAACAGGATGATTTATGAGGGAACGCCCAAATTCTTGGAAATAATTTGTGAACTTTTACTATGTGCCAAAACACTAAGATTGATCTTCTACAGCGCCCTTGAGATGAGCAATTCATAAAAATGGCGCTTTATAAATTATCCAATTTATTATTATTATTATTATTATTTGTATATATACCGATCAGTTTTTATTTTCAAGTTTTTTCAAAACAGTTTTTTTTGGTTTTCCTGACAAAAATCGATTGGGAATGAAACTGGTAGCTTGTAAAATGGTTTAAACACTTTTTTTATATACTCGTATTCATATTTATCAAATCACGAAATAAACTATGTATCATCATTTTTAATCTGAAATATTACATACAGTTTACACCTCAAGTTAATTTAATGTAGTTAAAAGTTAAATTAAAGTAGTTAAAGTAGCTTTTATTTATCCGGAAAATGGAGAAAGATAGAAAAGTATTATAATTAAAAAACTTCGTTTTGTTTAATTATTAATCAGGTTAATTTAAAACTGTTTAATTTTTATTTTTGGTCAAGTTAATTAAACTATTATTTAATTAGAGTTAATGTTAAATCGGCTAATTGTATATATTTCCTTTTTTTACAGATACTTTAACTGGAAAATCTATTTCAAGAAATGCTGTAAACTTCAAAATGCGGCCATAATTCTCACTTAACTTTTTTAAGCATCAAGATTAATTATTCTGTCTGTATTATAGTATAGAGGCAGTTAACTATACCAATAAACGATGGAATTAAGAATATTCTCACGCCAAGGTAAATCAAGTTTCATTTATGTTATTTAAAATTGTTTAGACGTATATTTAAAAGTACACTTATATTATATTATATATAATTTCATTTATTTGACAGTATAAAAAAGAATATTTAAATTACAATAGGGCACCCATTATCCGTTTATATGTAAATTGGTACCATTTTATCTAAAGAGCTTCTATTTATCCGGAAAAACGGAGAAAGATATCGGAAGAAGGGTATAAAAATGATACCCTTAAAATTTCTTATTTTTCTTCTTCTTCCTTGTTGTAGACCTATGTGGTCTCATCTCCAAAGTATTGCTGTGAGGTAGACTCCTAGCTGTCCTTCCATATTTTAGGAGGTCTTCCACGAGTCCCATGAGGCTGATTGTGTAGTGGCGGTACTCCCATAGAAGCACAAAAGCCCGGCTTGCGTAAGAAATTTTGAATCAAAACCTCTTCTGGCTTCCAGAGGTTCAGCTCTTGTGGCTATTCCTATTACGTTTGATGTGAAAATTGTTGGAAGGTGATTTGGTGGGTTGTTGGTTTATGCGGGGACATGATTACTTAGGTTTGGGGGTTTTGATTCAAAGTTTCTTACGCAAGCCGGCTTATTGGCTTCTGTGGGAGTACCGCCACTGATGTGTAATATAGGGAAGTCTGGTGGTGTCCATTCTTCGAACATGACCGTACCAGTCCTTTTTTCCCTGTATACTCCATCTTATAATATCCTCAACCTCACATATTCTGGTGTTCCTCGCGCGATCTCTGTGTCTTGTCTGCTTTGCCTGCTATCGTCCTCATTCTTATACAATTGTATTATTTATTTTCCAGGTTGCAGACGATGGGGTATCGTGGGAATTATAATGTTTACATTAGGAATTTTAATAATCTTTGTAAACCCATTGAAGCATATCATTAGATGGGTAAGTTTCAATATTTTACTAATTTTTTCACAAGAATTGGTTTGAGTTGGGCTGCTTGCCGTAATTAAGACCATATTTTGTATTGAATATTCCATTAACCTTAAACAGAAGGTGTTTTACTGCTGTCTCCTACTGGTGTTATCTTATGAGCTTGAATACATAACATTGTCTCTGAAAAGCGCATATAAATTGAAAATCGTCCAAAAAGCTATGCAATGAGCAATAGTGGGAATTATAATAGTATAATGGACAAAAATAATTAATTTTGTGTAATATCGTGTATTTGGGTAGAATGTTTACAAAATATGGGCTGGACTGGAGAGGGATATTGAAAGAAGGGCAGGCAACAAAGTGAGTGGAGCACTTAAAGTTGTCATCGCAAACAAAAACCTATCCAAAAAAGTTAAATGGCAGTGCACAATAATGATTGTAAAACCTGGTGATGTCAACATTGGTTGATGACACAGCTGTCGCGTAAAATAAAATAAAATACAATTGTAATACAAAAAAACAAGTTTATTCATTAACAGTTTTAAAATGTTAAGGTATCATAGTGTTTCGGCCAAAACAATGGACTATTTCATATTATTATAGATAACTAACCATGTCGCCGTCTCTCCGAAGGGGTACGCATAACTGATAGACCGCCACACTGTTCTTTCCTGACATACTTATCTCGCTTTCTTTACATTTATAAATTGTGCTATGCATGCACGTCAATTTCTCCTACTTAACACATGGCCGATGTTGAATATTTAATATACTTGTTCGTGCCACGTTTCATTCGGTCTTTTTACATTTCTAGTTGGGTTTACGTTTTTAAATAATATTTTTTAAAAAAATATTTCCTAGAATACAACAATGAGAGCAGGAGGGTTCGCCGAGAGCATGTGGAAAGTTCTTCCAGTGGACGTAATCAACTACGTCTATATCTTCAACATTACTAACCACGAGAGATTCTTAAAAGGAGAGGACACCAAACTAGTCTTTGACGAGATTGGACCTTATGTATTCCGGTTAGTGGACAACAAGAACAACAATTAATTAACGTGACTTTATAAATTTCTACCTTTATTAATATCAATTAATTGTATTAATTTTCAGAGAACACAGAACTAACGACGAGATCACGTACAACGACAATGGCACCATGACATATATTCCGAACATCACAGTAAAATACGTTCCAGAACGATCCGTAGGAGACATCTATACAGATAATATGATCACAATCAATATCCCGTATTTAGTAAGTTCAATTGAATTCTTCTTCTTCTTTTTGTCCTGTCACATCTACGTGGTGCATAAGGCCTCAAGGAACCTTATCCACCCGACTCTATCGCATGCCTGATGGCTAACATCATCCCAAGTGAGGCCTACTGCCTTAACCTCGTCCTGCAGGGCTCTTCTCCAGGTGGGTCTAGGTCTGCCTCGCTTTCTCTTTCACCCCATAGGGGACCAGTCTAGTGCACCCTGGGCGATGCAGGCTGGGTTCCGTCTCAGAGTGTGACCGATTCACTGCCATTTTCGTCTAGTGACTTGTTCTCTAATAGACCTTTCGCCTGCCATGGTCCAGAGAACGACATTTGACACTATTTAAGATTTTGATTTTGAATATTGAGCAAAGGCACCTATTTATCAATAACGTCCGCGGTAGATTTCCAAGTATCACGTCCGTACAGCAGTACGCTTTTAACGCTACTGCTGAATACTTGGAGCTTGAGCTTTCTCGAAATGATACTGGAACGCCTTACAGGGCGAAGCATAGCGAAAGCTCCCCTTGCCTTGCTGAGTCTGCTGGCTATATCTATTAATTTATATATTTTTCTTATACACAAATGAGACATAACAAAAGAAAAAAAAATTGGTGTCTCATTTGGACACAAAACGGTAGACAAAAATACAATATCGATATGAATAATTAGGAAAGGAAGGAGCATCTCAGAAGTATGTATATTATACTCTTTGAAACAGTGAGTTTCAATAAATCTGATATGCTAAGACTACAGTTTATTGTCATTGAATACAAGTTACGTTCCTGGTGAAAAGCAAGCTCCGGTTTTAGGGTATCGTCAGCATGAACTCGGACGCCTCTTTGTTGAAGAAAATCGGTGTCAACGTAGTCAGCGCCAACTCCCCGACCTTCGTGAATGTCCCCGTCAACGGGTTCCTGTGGGGCTACGAGGATCCCCTCATCCAGCTCAGCAGCAGCTACCTCCCCCACTGGATAGATTTCGAGAAGTTCGGCATTCTGGACAGGGTGAGTGGCATAACCTCATTTACAATTTAACCACAACTTTGAAGATATTTATTGTAGGGTCACATACAGTGATTTTTAATACATATATTGTACAAATGAACATACAGTTAAATAAAAACAAAGAACTGCTTACCCGAAGCTGTTATAGGACGCAACGACGCCCTTTCGTCAGATTCGCTCATGCAATCCCTAACTCATACAACGTTAACTGTAGAACGAAACTTAAAAAAAAGGCAAAATGGTCTCCAGTCCACATTTAATCTAGTTTATTTCCTATTCAATTCCACGTCCCGATCTCACAAAATAGAGCAAAATATGGTACATGGTTTATTGATGGTTGAGGTATTAGTTTTGTAAAACTCCATTATTAATTTATAATAGTAAACACGATTATTTAGTGGTTTTACTTGGATTTAATTTATATAAATTGTGCCAAATTTGCTTTGCTTTGCAAGGGCATTCTCAAACTGTCAGTTTATATAGCGTTTCAATATTCGGCTTCAATTTAGTTGAACCGTCTCGTGGACCCCGTTTAAATCTCATGGACCTCCAATACCCCTATCAAGTTGTCGTGGACCCCTAGGGATCTATATAGACCACTTTGGGAATCACTGGTTCAAACCATCTCAGGCATCCTTTTTAATTTTACAATTGATGCCTTAATCTGTCGTACGTTTATTTCTTATTTCGTCGTTCGATATTCTATCATATATTGTTTTCCCGCACATTCTTCTCAGTGATCTAATTTCTCTGTTCATTTAATCTTCTTCGACAGCTCCAAGCTTCACTTACGTATATTTTATAAGTCATTTTGGAATTCCACAGTGTTAAAGCCAAAGGTTTATCAAAAAATAAATAATGAAATTGTAGATTTTAATAAATGGTTTAAAAATTCCAGCTGAGTACCTACAGTATGTCATAATTCTCAGAGTTGGGCGGTCCCAACTTTTTAAATAAACGATCAAAACATATATTAACTCTTCACTTCAAGTTTATCTCTGAGTTATTAATTGAAGAAAAACTGATAAACTCCATTCAGATCAAACCACCTTAGAAACGAAAACGTAGTTAATTTGGTTACAAGCAGAATACAATTTCTTTGACTCCATTATTTTGGATAACCTCGGGTCACGTTACGCACTATCTGCCAAAATAACATTTGACCTCTCGTGTCGTATAATTGCTTTCAAAATATCGTTGTAAGAAGCAGTACCACTCAGCAGATGTTTCATTTCTAAATTAACTAACTAACCATCACGCCGTCTCCCGGAAAGGTAAGGCAGAGAGAATGGAATGTCACACTTTAACCTATGCGGCACTCCATCCTTCTCTTTTCGCCCCGCGAGAGACGCGGTGTGATGGGTTGCGAACCTCATCGCCACCAATAACCATCTCCCGTGCACACTTCGATCGTCCAATATCCACATAATAAGTTTTAAACAAATAATATAAAATACCATGATGTAAAATAAAATAACAAAAAAAAAAAATTTAACAGAAAATGTTCTTTTTAGATGGTGCACATACTATCTATTTAATTTATGTTCCACGTAGCCACCGTTTTTTTTTAATTAGCAGTAATTAGGCACTTAAAACAAATCAACACCAGCATGAACATTAAAATAATATTGAAGAAATATTCAAATTGTCGGCAGGCAGAGAGAATGGACCGCCACACTACTCTATCCTGACACACCTCTCTAGATTCCACCACATTCATACAACGAGTCATGCACGTCGACCTACATTTAAAATTTTATTAATTTGGTCATGCCATGTTTTCCTCGGTCTACCTTGACTCCGTACTCCATTTACACCGTTAATATAAACTTTCTTAATCATTCCTTCTTTTTCTTCTATATGTCCAAACCATAGAAATGATTTGCCATTCTCTTTTAATGCAGCGATCCTTTAATATTTTTGTTCATAATACCTTCTTCCGCTAAGAAATGCATACATTTTGATTAAAAATTAGCATTAAATTTAACATAAATGTCTCTTCGTAGTTGTACGCGAGTAAAAGGGAGCTGGTGACAGTGAACCTCAATGAAAGTGCAGGAGACCCCTACAAGATCCAGTACTGGAACGGGTCACCAGGACTTGAGCAGTGGAACTTCAAGGACATGGAGACCAGGTACTGAATAGTGAATTATTCTAACGCACCCCTAAAACTTATTGAGCAATATCAATGTGATATTTGGTCGATTAAAAGCAACATATTAGGTCCTTACATATGAAATTGGCGTTTTGCCGTACTGGCAACTTTGATCTCAAATATCTTCTCTTTGGTAAGGAATTCCAAATTCAAATTTATACAGCTATTTACTCAAGTATTTGTGTTTCGAAAATTATAATTCATTTGTTTTTTACTCAATTGTTTTTTTTCTTTGCGTCACTCAGTTTACAAAATGGAAAACTTGAAATATCGCGTTATTTACGAGTACGAGTTCCACCGTGGCACCAGTGCTGCAGAAACGGCTCGAAGGATTAATGATGTGTATGGCGACGGTGCCGCAAAAGAAAACACAGTGCATTTTTGGTTCCAAAGTTTTCGTTCTGGAAATTTCGACCTGCAGAACAAGCCCCGTGGACGGCCGGAGACCAAAGTTGATAATGAAGAATTGAAGGCTATTGTGGAAGCGGATCCTTCGCAAACCACGTCCGAGTTAGCTGCAGGCTGCGGTGTTAGTGATAAAACTGTTTTAATCCACTTGAAGCAAATTGGGAAGGTGAAAAAGCTTGAAAGGTGGGTACCTCACGAATTGAGTGAAGCAAATCAACAAACGCGCGTTGACTGCTGCGTTGCATTACTCAACCGGCACAATAATGAAGGGATTTTGAATCGAATCATTACCTGTGATGAAAAGTGGATCCTGTATGATAATCGGAAGCGCTCATCGCAATGGCTGAACCCTGCCGAACCAGCCAAACCATGCCCAAAGCGAAAATTGACTCCAAAAAAGTTACTTGTGAGCGTTTGGTGGACTAGTGCTGGTGTCGTTCACTACAGCTTTCTTAAATCTGGCCAGACGATTACGGCAGATGTCTATTGTCAGCAACTGTAAACCATGATGGAAAAGCTAGCTGCTAAACAACCGAGGCTGGTTAATCGCTCTAGGCCACTGCTGCTTCATGATGACGCTAGACCACACACTGCACAACAGACGCCTACCAAATTAGAAGAGCTTCAATTGAAATGTCTAAGACATCCACCGTACTCTCCGGACCTTGCCCCAACAGATTACTATTTTTTTAGAAATTTGGATAACTTCTTGCAAGGGAAAAAATTCAACTCCGATGGGGCAGTCCAAACCGACTTCAAAGATTTTATTGATTCCCGTCCGAATGTTTTTTTTAGTAAAGGGATCGATGAACTACCTATGAGATGGCAAAAGTGCATAGATAGCAATGGTACATACTTTGATTAAATAAATATATTATATTAAAAAAAAATCAACTTTATGTTCCTCCCATACAAAACGCCAATTTTATATGTAAGGACCTAATATTCAGAGCTTTCTCCGACCCAAAATGTTCTTTGTTTGTTTCCGGTTTTCATTGTTCACTATTTTTTTTATAATTTTTCTCATTCTAATTTTTTTAAATCTAATTATAATAAAAATAATGCATTTGATTAATTATATAAAGTACAGTGCTCTTAAAACACATATAAAAACACATTCAAATAATAAAGTAAAGCCAATTACATGTTACCACGAATACAAATGAAAAGAATAAATAACAGACGACAGTATGAAATGAACTAAGGACGATAGCAGGAAGACACTGAGGACAATAGCAGGCAAGACACTGAGAGATCGCGTGAGGAACACCAGAATAAGATAAATATGTGAGGTTAAAGATATTTTAAGATGGAGCAGACAACGAAAAGGGGACAGGTACGGTCATGTTCAAAGAATGAACACCACCAGACTCCCCTATATTGTAGTACATAATCAGCCTCATGGGACTCGTCCTCGTGGAAGACTTCCTAAAAGATGGAAGGACAGCTGGTAGTCTACCTCACAGGAGGAGCAAAACTCTGGAGAACAGACTACATAGGTCTACAGCAAGAAAGAAGAAGAAGTATGAAATGAAATGGAAGTTAAACTAACCACTCTTTATTTAAATATGTTTGTAAATAAAAACATAATGCATATTTCTTCTTCATAGATACAATCCTGTGGATTGGTCTGCCTCAAGCTTCACTCGTTCCATCCACTCAGTTCTGTCTCCAGCCATGTGTTTTCAGTGTTTTCATTTCTGTGTACATGCCACAGCGCATATTTCTTTATCACCTGGTCCATATAGGCGTCCTATGGGCGGCCTCTGCAATTTCTGTTCTCAACCATTCCCTCTGCTATAGTAATATACAGGCCCGGATGCCTAATGTTATAGCCTATCCAGTTTGCTTGTTGCTGGGTAATCCTTTTGAGCATTAGAATCATTTCTCCGTCCCTTCTCATTACCTCGCTGTTTTAGATGTGTTCCGATCAATGGACCACATTTCAAAAGCAGTTAGACGTCTGTATTTTGGAAATGAGCTAATCTTCTTCTGAAAGTGCCCTGTCAGGTCCCCCAGACGGCGACGTTGGCGATTACTCTGGTAAGCTCTTCCCTATCCTGCACTGTCCGGAAAAGCTCCTCCACAGTTTCGATTCCCGTCCATTCCCTCACATTGCGCAGCCAAGAGATCCGCCTTCTCCCTGCCACACTTTTCCCTTCAAAATCAGATGCAGCAGGTGATATTTCTCTCCTCGTATAACGTGACCTCGATATGAAATCTTGCGGACTTTGATCAATGTCAGCAGCTCTCTATTTACTCCTGCACGATTCAGGACTTCTGTGTTCGTCACTCTGTCTGTCCATGGGATCCTAAACATTCTTCGGTGAAGCCACATTTCAAATGCCTCTAACCGGTTCATTGTATTTACTTTTAATGTCCATGTCTCACACCCATATAACAGAACAGAACAGACCACACATAACACCTTATGAGCTAATAAAAATTATGGATCTAATGATTGTTCCAATTTGCAGTCTTCCTTGTAACACGGTCAATGGAACGTTCGAGGGCCTCATCCTCCCTCCGGATATGAGCAACCGGCAGTCCTTCAAGGTGTACAAGAAGCTGTTCTGTCGCACCATGAACCTGGTGTACCAAAGCAACAAGACGGAGCCCAGCGGCCTCCAGTCCGTTACCTACACCATCCCCAGGGAGGACGCCATGTGCTCCAACCCGGACAACAGCTGCTATTGCCCCAAGAGCGGGTACCGCCCAGCGGATACCCTCATTGATATTGCGCCTTGTTATTACGGTAAGACATTTTAATGACACAAACTCCATACTCGCCGACTGCATATTACAGATATTCTTTTTGTTATTTTGAGTTCGTTAAAGATCGAGTCGTTTGTCCTTTTTGGAGTTACCGGGATCTTAACCCTTACCACTCAATTATTTTTTGATATTGTTTGTCAAACTTTTTGAATTTGTTTGCCAACTCTAACTTAAATAATGTCAAAATATTTTTATTGATAGGTAGTTGCAAAAAAATTTGTTAAAAATTCATTTGTTTGATTTATTCATCAAATAAAAAACAATTTACAAAAAACATTATGGACTTCTTATAGTTTTGCATATTATGATACTTTTTAAAACAATCTCCAGGATGGAGAGCAGGTTTTCTGAAACAGGTCTCACAAAACCACACTGTTTCCCGTCTTCCCTATGGAATCTTTCTGTTCCACACTGCACACAGTACAGTCTTTAGAACCTTTGTCCAGTTTTGCAATGAAGTGGGACTTGTACTCTAATTGCTGAAGTTCCCGCCATTTTAGGTTATGTGAATATGCCAGGATTATTTTATAGTAAAATAAAAACGTAAAACAGTAAAAGAAACTTATTAAAACGTGAAATTAAATGGTTTTTTTAACGCGAATATACACCACGCGCGCAAGTCTTATCTTGTCGGCCGCCAGCCGACAACTGAGTTATAGCGTACATATAGCGGCATTCGAAAAAAGAGTGGTAAGGGTTAGGCATACGACGCTAACACAAAATTTTGTAGGCGTCAATCCTGGTGCGGTCACAAGATTTCATTGTCCATGTTTCAGCAGCATTAAGATATTCTTAATATGATCTTCCAATGATCATAATCTAATAATGCCTGATATAACGACCTTCGTGGCCGAGTGGTAATTGCATTGACTGTCACCCCGAAGGTTCCGGGTTCGATTCCCGCCGAGGGCAGCGTGATTGTCAGATTGTCTTTGGTCTGGTGTAGAATTCACGTGATAATTAAATGGCGATAGATTAGCTAAATATCACGTGTCACGAGAATCACTATGATTGCTATAATACCCTTTACATCGATTTGGATCATGCTGCCATGATGTAAAGAGCGATTCAACAAAATAATAATAATAATAATGTTTGGACACATGGTTCAAATATTGCAAACAAGCAGTGTGAATGGAAAAAGAAGCCGTGGAAGACCAAAGAAAGCATGAGCAGATCAAATTAATCAAATACTTAAAGGTGGTCACATTCGATGTCGGAAAAATCAACGATCGTGCATATAGAGCAATGTTTCTTAACCTTTTAAGTAAGTCGCACCCCTTTGAATCTGAAAATAGGTATCCGCACCCCCATTCCAAAAATGTGTTTCGATTTTTTAGTTTGGAATAATACCTTTTTAAAAAAAAAATTCATTTAGAAAAATTATTTCATTCTTCATTCTTAGTTTTGGCATACATGTATTTTTAGATATCACTATAAAAATTAACTTTTTTCCAGGACTTCCACTAGCCCTTTCCAACCCACACTTCTACGGAGCAGACGACTCGCTGTCTGAACATTTCGTTGGGATGTCTCCAGACCCTGAGAAGCACGTCACTTCTATGACTTATGAACCGGTAAGTAAAAAGACAAGCTAATATTGTGATATCGGAACCAAGTTATTAGTTTCAAAAATATAACCATAGATGGCATTACATAAGGTGTTCGGGAAAAGAAACATTCAAATTTTAATTGTATCTCAATAGAGACGAAGACGTAAACTGGAAACTGAACATGGATGATCAAGGTGTTTACAGGACTTATGACCTGTCATTGGTTGGGTTAAGCGCACGCTTTATGTAATTACAACATTCCCCATTTCACCTTTGTTATTGTGATCATGCATGACAAATTTTTGGAAGATGTATATATACTTCAAAATCCATATTTATCTTCACGTGTCAGTTTCAGTCAGCCATCTATGTAGATTTGGTTGCACTTGTGAATTTTTTCAAGAATTAACCTATACAACCGACCCACTAACGCCATCTATGGAGAATGATTTTCGGCATTTAGCAAACTACCTTATTAACACAATGCGAAGGCTGTCGCCTAACATATTGTTAGAAGCCGCTAGGAGTATTATTCCATTCTATATGCCAAAGAATTTGACCAGAATATTTGAAGAACAAATATTTGTGAATGTATACTTATACCTGTATACGAAATCCTGGATTTACACCAAAGGGTGGTTAATTCAAATTTTAATTTTATCTCAATAGAGACGAAGACGTAAACTGGAAACTGAACATGGATGATCAAGGTGTTTACAGGACTTATGACCTGTCATTGGTTGGGTTAAGCGCACAAGAAACATTGCTTTGGGGCGAAAATTTATTTCACGTTATTGTTTGATATTTTTTTCAGAACATCGGAATGCCCTTAAATGGCAAGATCAGGACTCAAGTCAATCTGGTCATGAAGGACTCAGATTACAACCTAAAGGCAAGACCATTAAGTAATCTCGCCATACCAATTATGTGGCTGGACTCAGTGAGTATAAACCATACGTTTGCGAGTATTTATAGTATATGAAAGTAATGATTTTTGAAAAAGAAGAAATCGTGACAGTCTCCAACATTTACGTGAATGTTGAAAATTTGGGACAAGTAGATGAGTTCGTGTATTTGGGTAGTATGTTAACAAAAGATGGGCGAGTGGAGAGGAATATTGAAAGAAGGGTTGGGGCCGGCAATAAAGTGAATGGTGCACTTAAAGTTGTCATCGCAAACAAAAACATATCGAAAAATATTAAAATAGCAGTGAACAATGGTTTTCTTATACCGACCCTTAGGTATGGAAGCGAAGCATGGAACTGGCAAAAGAAGTATGAAAGTAGAATAAATGCAGTAGAAATGAGATCTCTTGGACGAATGTGTAGATATTCTTTGTATGATATAGTGTCGAATGAAAATATAAGAAGTGAATGCGGTGCGAATAATGGTGTTATGAACAAAATAATGAAAGGATCATTAAAATGGTTTGGACACATGGAAAGAATGAACAGAGAAAGAAAGTTTAAAAAATGTATATGTTAACGATGTAAATGGAACTAGAAACAGAGGAAGACCGAGAAAAACGTGGCTCAATCAAATTAATCAAATATTGAATGTCGGCCACGTGAGGAGTCAGAGAAATCGGCGCGCGTGCATGACACGATGTATGAATGTTGAGGAAGAGAAGGAAATATGTCAGGATACAAAAGTTTGGCAGTCTATTTTTTCTGCCTACCCCTTCGGGGAAACGGCGTTATGGTTAGTTAGTTAATGAAAATATTATTTTATATATTCAATAATTCTATTTTTTAATACGCAAATATTAAATATACTGTACTTCTGTCCACATAAGACTCCTTCAGTATCAGTCAGTTAAAACATGCGATCATTGACTTACCTATACTACCAATAAGTCAAACGACGACCTTCGCGGTAGAATGGAAAGTGCTATGTCTGCCACACCAAAGGTCCCGGGTTCGATTCCCGGGCGAGGGAAAGGGGATTATGACACTGTCTTTAGTCTGATGTATAATTCACGTGATAGTTAATTGGCGATAGATTTGCTCCCTATCACATGTCATGAGGAATAATACCTAGCTTAAAAGTTGTACACTGTAATTGGGTTCAAATAAACTGCTATGTATAAATGTGGAAAGCAGCGGTAAACCACCACATCAAAAAGGCCAAAGTAGGATCCCAAGAATTAGCAAAGATATTAATAAACCAAAATCACCCTGTATAAAACAATCATCCGAACAGTAGTGACCTATGGGTGTGAGGCGTGGACAATGACAGCGAAATCTGCAGAGCGACTGGATACTTTTGAGAGAAGGGTGCTGCGCAGAATTCTGGGGCCTGTGAATGACGGTGAAGGCTGGAGAGTGCGGCATAATGACGAGCTGTACAATATTTACAAAGCTCCCAGTCTCTCCACACAGGTCAGACTGAATAGACTGAGATGGGCCGGTCACGTGCAGAGGATGCCGTCATCGCGAACCCCAAAAAGATTGCTGGAGTGGCACCCAGGTGGTAGAAGACCAATTGGACGACCAAGGCTGCGATGGGAGGATGAAGTTCGGAGAGATGGAACAAGATTGTTAAGAGTGTCAGATTGGAGGGTCGAAGCGGAGGACAGGAGGAGTTGGAGGCGAAGAATACTGGAGGCTAAGGCTCGATATGGGCTGTAGGGCCATCGAAGAAGAAGAAGATTAATAAACTAAGCGACTTTACTCAAACGTCGTCAAAGTCGGATTTTAACTGTTGTGTCGAAATTAATTTTATTCATTTAATCACTTTTACAGAGGTTCGAGGGTCTGCCAAATCACCTTACCATCATGCTCCTCATGGCCTTCAAATATCTCCCCATCGTCCAGGTCGTCCTCAGCTGGTTCCTAGTCCTTATTGGTCTGATCCTCTTCATAGGCAACGCTGTCAGCTTCCTCAGGCTTCCTGATGTCACCAGCCTTCAGAACAGGAGGACTTCAGCGAATTTTGTGAAAGCCCACACAGGAAATAAATTAAATGACAAAAATGCCATTCATGTGGAGGAAGCGAAATGTTTAGTTTAGTAAATGGCGAACTTTTAAGAAATGAATTTGTTATTTTTGTATACAAATACTTGTAGACAAATACTGGATTTTTACCCATTGCGGGTTAATATATATATTTTATTTTAAGGATTAATTATATCTCAATAGAGACGAAGATGTAAATTATTTGGAAACAGAATATGGATTTATGACCTGTCATTGGTTGGGTTAAGCGATCACTTTATGTTAACAACATTCCCCATTCCGCCCTTCTTACGACACCACATTTGACAAATGTTTGGAACTTGTATATATGCTACAATTTTTATTAACTTCACATTGTAGTACACTAGCGCCATCTATTAAGATAATTTGTGTACAAGAATGTGAAGTTATTAAAAATAGTAGCATACGAGTATATACAAGTTCCAAAAATTTGTCAAATGTGGTGTCGTAAGAAGGGCGGAATGGTGAATGTTGTTAACATAAAGTGATCGCTTAACCCAACCAATGACAGGTCATAAGTCCTGTAAACGCCTCGACTACCATATTCTGTTTCCAAATAATTTATATCTTCGTCTCTATTGAGATACAGTTAATTTAAGAAATGCGTAATAAGTCATATAAATGTAAATAGATATGTTAGTTATGATTACCTGTTAAACAATCTGCAATAATTATTAGTGTAATGTGACTTCGTATCACATTTTTAAAGTTATTCGGTAAAAATAGGGCATCAAACATATCTTTCTGATTCATTCATACTATCCCTTTAACTTCTTCTTCTGCTTTATTTAGGACTGTGTCCTATTATTTCTCGGAGCCTGTTCCTGGGATGCAGATGTCCAACTGTCTCGCCATCTTTTAGGTGGGCTTCCTGCAGGTCGATTTCCTGTTGGTACTTTATTTGCGGCTATATTTATCACTCTTTCAGAACATGCTCTTTCCACATGATCTCTCCAGTAGCGTTTACTCAGTCTTCCCCATCGCACGACATCTTCTACATTGCAGATCTTTCTTATTCTGCCTCGGAGTGTTGTTTCCGCAACGGATCGGAGAGTCTTCATTTCTGTGGTTCTTAGGAGACTTTTTTTCTGATGGTGTGAGCTCTTGTTTCTATTCCATATGTCATTATAGGACATACGCATGTCTTATAGATTCGAATTTTGCTCTCCTTTAGCATATTTTTATTTTTCCAAACAGCATTCGTCAAGCAGCCAGCCACAACGATGGCCCTGTTTGTTAGTTCACTTACTTCTCTGTAGAGGTCACTGCTGCTTGATACATCAACACCTTAGTACTTGAAATTCATCACTTGTTCTATTATTTTATTATCTAATGCAAGCTGCATCGTACTGGTTGCCTTGATGTAACCATGCTCTTTGTCTTGTCTATGGAGATTTTCATGTTGAATCTTTGAGGTGATATGTGGAATTTGTACGGAATCCCTATTACATATTTACTAATCTAGCCTCTTCAACTATCCGTCATACTCGTACATATCACTATAACCTTCCTTCGGGGGCATCCGATCAGGCATTCACAGTTCTTACCATTTTGTCAGGCGGAGTTGGCACCTGGTGCTACTAGTAGCAGCCACCTTTAATGTGCTCTACGCAACTCTGAAACATAGTTTTCCCCATGTTAAACTTCTTCTTCTTCATCCTGTTGTGGCTGTCCACTTCTGGACGTAAGCCTTCTATCGTATTTTCACACCCTTCTATCCTGAGCAATCCACGTCCAGGCACTTCCCGCACTCTTCCGGATATCATTGCGCCAACGCAACTGTGGGCGCCCAACTCGACGCTTTGCGGTTCTTAGGCACCAACATAGCAGTCACCTTGTCCACTTTTCATCTGAGTCACGCTACTTAAGGATTGCGGCCAATTTGATTACGTCAAAGACTTTTGTTCTTGCTCGTATGTCCTCATTCCTGACTCTGTCCCCCAAGCTAATACCCACTATGGCTCTCTCCGTTGCTCTATGTGTGATTCTCAGCTTATTGTCACATGTTGTGACATTGTGAATGTCTCAATAGGTACCATACGTGAACTATGGCAGAACACAGGCGTTGAATACTCTCCTTTTTCAGTTGATGGGAATTTTCGAATTCTTCAAAATGTTTCACTATTGGAAATTATTTCAGTTTTATAAGTGCGTAGTTGATCACGATTGGTACATGTGCCATTAAGGGTTTTGGATGTATCCGAGTATCATGGTAACCTCCTGACTGACGTTTCGGAGATCGTTGCAGTCTAGGGTAATATTTGATGTATCGATTGAAGAGGCTTACAAAATACACGGATACGCCTTAAACCCATGTAACATATTATTTAAGTTTTGTTTAAAGAAAATATAATGTTAATTGCATAGAAATAATAATGTTACCTTCGCTTAAAAATAAAATTTTATGGGCGTTTCTTTTTAATTGCTTTAGTTCGTCTATATTCTAGTAATATCTTTAATTTTATTTAATAAAATGACATGTTTTGTCTTGAATTATAATAGCTCCGATTACCAAATGTTAAAGAAAAAAAATAAACATCTATTTTCCATAAAATTAAATAAAATTTGTTGTTGAAAATACACTTTTTCATTCGTATAAATGATTTATTAAATAGTTTTATATCATTGTTTAAGAAACATTAAACAATACCTTTATTTGAATGTTTTGCATAACCGACAAATGCCTTCGAAAACGCAATATTGTATTTGTTTCTTATTTTTTTTAACCTTAATTCATTTGGCATTTGTATGAATTAAATTAATTCGATTATTTTTTATATAAGCCCATCAAGCATTTTGAGGGAAATAAAACGTATATTTGTAACTTCTTTCACTATACAAATAAGAATTATAAATCAAGGCGTTCGATTAATATACATAGGTACGAACATGGTTGGTAAAGGCACGATTTATTCAATAACATATTATGTAAGTAAAACGCGATGTTTTTTCGATTTTACAGTGATTTTTTTATTTATATATAAAAATATAGAAACCCTTGATACCAACTTGGTTTGCCTTGCAAGGGCGTTCTCAAACTCTTGTTTTTGGAGTTTAATGCGCTCGCAAAGTGAAACAAGTCTGTAATTATGTATATTTTATGCAATATTTATATAAAATATCACCGAAAAAGAATTACGTTTTATTTATACATTTTATAATGGAGTTTTACAAAATAAAAAGCATTATCATCAGTTTACTTGTAAATTTGTTAAGGTGTTTTTAATGTAGTTTTATAGCCATATATAGCAATCTAAGGAAATGAGCCTTATTATGATAATATAATTTAAACATTACTCGTAATTAATGTAGTTATTTTAGAAATTTTAATATATCATTAATGTTTTCTACGTAAATGTACCCGAAGACAAAGTCTGATTATTTTTAATTTTGTTATCGAAGAAATGTATTTATTAATTTTTTTTTTAAATTATAATTGTTAACTCAAATAATGATACTATAAAAATTGTTAATAAGAACAGACAACTAATATATTTTCATAAAAATGTATGCTTAGTTAATTAAATAATATTTTTTTTTTGTATATATATTGTATAATATGTTATAAAATGATTTTTTGTCGAATAAAATAGTTTTAAATAATTTTTTGACATCACTTTTTATCAATTTTCTCATTTGTGTAAAATAAATTATAGGTTTGAAATATTATTTCAAAATTTAATATTAACTGCGACTGGGAGGACAAAGAAAGGTTCAGTATGTATACCATTTAACACTAAAGTAAAAATGCATTACTTTATTTGTATTGTAAAAGAAATCATAAAATTGTTTTATTTAAATGGAGAAATTCTATATTAATGCCATCTATCGGTTTAAATGGAATACAAAATTCAAATCTTCATAGGATAGCTTTTTGAAATATCCGTAAGATGTCGGAAGGTGGTTATTATAAAATGCTGAGTGATTTATACATAGTATAAAGAAAAAGAGAAATACTGAGAATTGTTCCATATATCATATACCACGGGGCCATCTTTAGGGTGACGTTTGAACTACAATATATTAATCAATCACGTTGCACGTTTGAACAGTTATTGGCCTTTATGTTTAACACTAATTGATCAAAAACTCAATTTTGACCTTTTTTATACATGGCACCTTTATAATATCCTGCCCTCAAATAAAAAGCATTATTTTGGTATAAATATTTATTTACATATAAACACAAAATCTTACATTACTTTACACTTTTTTTATAATATATTCCTTATAAACTAAATATATTTTGGTATATAAGCATGTTGTACCATATTGTATTAATTAATATAAGCTATTATAAGAGCTATCCGTTCTCCAAAGGATGGTAAAAACAGGCTGCATGGATTTTCTGGACTCTTTCAAATTCATACATATCAACAGGGCATCTGTAGTTGTTCTAAATTTAAAATATTTAGTTTTCATAATATTTTCGTTAAATTAAGCCAAACTTTTAAACTGATTCTTTAAGGTAACCACATCTTTTCTGTTTTTTTTTAGGTATTTTTTTATTTAAATATTATCTTAATTACTAACAGGTAAACAAGTATTCAGAATGAATTATTCCGATTGGAAATGGCTGTAACAATTAACTTCAACGGTTTCCTTTCAATAAGTATTTTATTCCCAGGATGTTGTCAAGTTCTTCCACTCCTGCCGATGTTCAATTTACTCATCGAAAACTAATCTTAAATCAGAGTCAATCAAAGTCATTGAACGACATAAGTCAACATTTACTCAATCTGTACATAAAGCTACGACTTCACTTATTTCCAGAGAACCTTTCAATGCTGTATCAAAATCACTGTTAACCAGACCGTAATGTTGAATAAAATGTGGGGCCGATCTAATCTGACAACTGACAAATGTCAATTTTTTTTTTTAAATATCGCGACTTTTTTTAATCAATTGATAAATATAAACATTTTTAACAATGATATTTGATTAATATTGTTGGTATTTTACAAATGGAAAAGATTCAACAACACATTCTTTGAAAATATTATATAGAATCTATTGTGCATAGAGGTTAGGCAGCCAAATTGATATACCAACACTGCGAAAACACAAACGTATTATATTATTATATAAATGTCTTAACACTTTGTATAAAGAGTAATCATACAATCGTAGTCATATTTAACATTAATTACACATTAATAATCGAAATGAAATGAGATAACGGTACGAGAAATATAGTGAAATTAGGGATTACAATAATGATATGGCGGTATATACGGCCCCATAAATCTCCATGTTGGAAAAATTGTTTATGGTGCTTACCGCCTGGTAAAAAAATTCAAGACGGCATTGGTACCTACAGCTACGATCCCTGTCTATTGCCGAATGCTTTTGTTTTATGCTCACTTGGTAACAGGTTGTTGAGGTAACTATAATATCCATAGTTCAATATTTAACCTTCCGATGGAATATTTCACTGCCCGAAAGAACTACAGTGGATTCTAATATGATATCATTAATGATATTTCTATGGGTATATTTTATGGCCAAAATGTTTTGATTTCAAAATCTGTTAATTACATATTCGTTTGAATGAAATTTTGGATAATTTATTTCTTATAATGACCGAACATCTCTTAATAACCTTTGATCTTCCGCCTTCCTATCCATTCATGAATATGTACGTTTCGTTGAGATCAAATGATCCCAATTTTTGTAAGGACTCGGACTTGGACTTGGATCTTCTGGCTCACAGAGGTTCAGCTCTAATGGATATTCCTCTCACGTCTGTAGGAAGCATTGTTGGAATGTATTCCACCAATATTTCTAGTAATATACTCTAAATATCTTTCAATTTGTTTCTGGACTAACTAAACATTTTTGTATACAACAGGATTTTATAATCTATTTACTGCATACCTTTTTTTAAACTGTTGATCCTCGTGAGATGTGATAGCTAAATCGCGTGAATTCTACACTAGACCAGAGACAGTGTGAGAATTGGGTTTTTTGCACACCATCATCTATGGGAATCGAACTCAGGACCTTCGGTGTGGCAGTCTGTTCGTGGCAGTGTGCTGTTGGTTCTTGCCACGAAAGTTAGTTGATTATTGATTGAATTGATAAAAATAACGTTCAGTTGTTCTTTATGACATTGATTATCCAAGGAACGTAATGGGGCACATGAGTATAAACATCCGGCACTCCAGGCCTAGCACATCCTGACCCAAAAGAAGTTATCCCTTTCAGCACCCAGCGATTGTCATCTCCGAAACACTGCAATGGGCCTCCTGAATCACCCTGAAACGAAAAGCACAAAAATCATAATGAAAGAATAAAATTAATTTACAATTAGCTTTGTACATTCTTAATCATCACGCCGTTTCCTCTGAGGGGTAGGCAGTGGGGATGGACCATAACACATTTCTATCCTGACATAACTCTCGCACCTCTTCACATTCACACACCATGACATGCACGCTCGTCGATTATTCCGACTTCGAACATGGCTGCCTTTAGGTAATTGATAAACATGGTTTTGTCATGTCTTCGTTAGCCTTCGTCGAATCATTTTTCTATTAACACTACTATATATTATATTATAACCATTATTCTCTCATCCATTCATTCCATATATCCAAACCATCTTAATGATCCTTTTTTAATTTGATTCAATTTGACGCATTCATCCGCCTTATATTCTTTTTAATCATATTTCTTCATTTAATATTCTATCACACATTGTTTTTACGCAAAGTCTTTGATCTCATTTCTACGGTATTTATCCTACTTTTATCATTACTGTCCACTCCAAGTTTCACTTTCATGTATAAGGGTGGGTACAAGAATCTCATTGTGAACTGCCAGATTTGCTTTTGTCGATATTTTATAGTTCAATTGTAGGTACATTACAATATTACTGCCATTAAAATCATGCGGATGGATATATCAAAGATTATGTTTTTATTTTTTTAAATCGAATTAGTTTATTTTCTTAAAGATATTACAAACAACAATTATAGTTTAAGTCATCTATTCAGAACAGGTAAAATATAATAAATATATAATACCAATAACGCATGAGAGATGGTTCGACATAAGGAATACAAGATACTCTCCAAAGTCAAGAGTATTTGCCTTCTGAACGTACTTTCACGAATATGAAAGACGTCGATCTCCGAAGCGATCATGTTCAGCAGTTTGATTGCTCTCCCCACCGGCATCACCAACGGTGGTTTGGTTCTGTATGCTGGGAGATAAAACAGTCTGTGCTGACACTGTCGAAGATAACCATCCGAAACATAAAGATGGATAGCCTCTAAGATGACGGAGTTCTCAAAGAATCCCCTGATAAGTCTAAAGATGTGGGTAAATGATATTGAGTAAGTAATGGGTATTTTTTTTTTTTTTTTACGTATACAACAGGTTTCTTGAATCCAATTACAGTATACATTTTTTTTAAGCTGATATATTGATTCTCGTGACATGTGACAGGTAGCCAATCTATCGCCATTTTATTGTCACGTGAATACTACGCCAGACCAAAGACAATGTGACAATCACACTGCCATCGCCGGGAATCGAACCCAGAACCTTCGGAATGGGAATCAGAGCTCTTACCACTCTGCCACGAAGGTCGTCGTATTGTATATTTCAGGGGGAAAATTGGAAAGATTTCTTACCACGCAGGTTCCCGTGCTGCCATCTGTATTTCCGGCGCAAAGATGCCCAGCATTCAATGGAAGGTTCTTTGGATACTTGCCGAGACACGCTTCAATCGGCAAGGGCGGGACGGAGGCTTCGAGAAGGGTATCGGTCAAGGACCCGTTCGTCTGCGACCTTCCCCAGCCAGTGACGTAACACTCTTTTGAGTCAACAAGATGGTTGTTGTTATTGTTCAAATTACTTTCGTCCAACGAATCCAGAGAGTACAAAGAGTCACTGATGAAGTGCAGTTTCTTTGCATTGTTTTCAAACCTTTGTCTATTGGTTTCTTCACTCCCTCCGTCTGTTTCTGCATCTTCATCACTGCGGTCTAGTTTTCTAGGTGTCCTTTTACTTTCCCTATCTTCTGTTTGGTGTTGCCTTGTTGCTGGAGTTCTTTCAGTATCGTCCACAGCCACTCTGATATTGTATCTCATGTTTTTCTTTTTGTTACTCAACATGTTTCCTATCACAGATTTAGTAAAGTTGCCTAACTTCTGCAAGTAATTTGCCAAGAACTCCGTGTCTCTGGATTGCGATGGTTTCAATCTGTTCTGAGATTTCGGCGCAGCTGTGGTGTAGTACTGCGAAGTCTTCATGGGAGCTCCTTGGAGTTTTCTGTTGGAGTCTGGGAGACAGATTATCTTGATCTTGCTGCCGAAGCTGATGTCGGCCGCTTTATGTAACTTCATGAGCGCTGGAAATGGAAAACGGGTTTGGACATGGTGAAATGAGGAAAACACGTTGTCCAACTATGGTATTTAACCGGGTTGAATTTGCATTATTATATCAACTTGTTTTGTATGCTAAATGCAATGATATTTCCAACATAGTAAACAAAATAATAAAGACGTATTAGAAGACAATTATGCAATTTTAATCTTCTTCTTCTTTCGGTGCCGTGTCAGGTCCCCCCAACGTTAGCGATCACTGCAGTAAAAGCATCTCTATCCTGCGCCACTTGAAACAGGTTCTGAACTCTTGTAATTCCTGTCCACTCTTCGATGTTCTGCAGCCAGGACAGCTGCCTTCTACCAACTTTCCGACGTCCTTAATACAATACATCAATACTTAATTATACAAATTAAACCCAAATGGTAATTGAATACATTTTCATTGGAGTACAAACCCATGCACAGAAGCCTACCTAGTAAAACTTTTCCATGACCTATGAAATAAAACACTTGTTTCCTCATCAACAAATAAAAGAAATAATCTATCTGAATTCTATGAAAAGTATAAACCTGTCGAAGTGGTGGTGGGCTGGCCATATTTGTCGGATAAATGACAGCCGATGGTGACGACGGATTCTAGAGAAGAGACCTCGCACAGAATTCTGTAGAGTTGGACGTCCCTGGCGAAATTATAAGGAAACATGTGGATGGATGAGAGTGGCAATGTATGAAAGCAGAGGCGAGCTTTGGAATAGGGCTACGTTCAGCAGTGGACGACAGAATGCTGATAAGAAGAAGATAAAAAGAATTGGATAAAAAGAGTCTGTCTTTCAAAATAGGGCTATATAGCCATACCAAGTGGCACAGAAGGCAGACCTTATTATTTGTTTGTTCCTTATGCTTTTTCTCACCGGCAATAGGCATTAGTAAAAGGTCTTTTTTTAGAGGTATACAATACATATTCAAAATGAAAAAAAAACTCGTTCTAATAATGTTAATGTCTATGATATTGGCTTAATTTAATAGATAATTTTATGCCATTCTTCTTAAAATGTGATGTCGGGCATATGAGCGCCACGGCTAGCTCGAATGAAGCGCAATCGTGAAGTCCAAATTTCGACAATTGTCGTCTTTGTGGATGCGTATTATCCACTAGAGTGTACGTGGTGCGAAACACTTCACATTTTTAGTTCAATCTAAACTAGCACTTTTTGTATACATTTAAAATGTTGAATAAGTCATTTATAATTTGTCTACCATTGATCAGGTACATTCGAAGTTTGAACGTCTGATTGATAGCTGCCGCCTAGTGGACAGTAAGGAGGTGATGCGGCGCATTACCTATGTCGTGCTGGTAGTGGTGGAACCTGGCGTGGATGAAGATCTTGTCCACGCTGAGGTAGGAGCCCGTCTGCTCGGAGCGGTCCCACTCGCCCAGCACGGCCGTCCACAGCGCCGGCACGGGTAGGTTGAACAGCTCGCTGGGGACACGCAAACACACGAATACAGCAGAACAATGCACCACCAGAACTTGCTACGCTAACTGGACTTCAATATTTTCCTATCATCGTTTTATTATACAGAAACAAAATACTGTACCCTTTTTAATCAGTGCTGGACAGAATTAAAGGCTGGTTATTACAAAAGTGTTTTGTGGTTTTATTATAAAACAAAGTAAAATATATATTTTTTGTTATATGTGTCATTTACCACGGGTGACATCTTTAGGGTGGAGTTTCAACTACACTATATATTATTATTCAATCACTTTGCACCTTTCCATAGACTTAATTTGCCTTCATATTTAACACCAATCAAAAACTCATTTTCGACTTTTAAGGATCTACCTTCAATTATAAAACTTTAAGTCAAACAATAGCAACGGTAATTTAGTCAAATAGTCCGTTTTAGTTATAATAATAATAATTTTAATATTTTTGGTGATTTAGAAACCGCCTTTTTTAATAATCCGATTTATAAACCTTCTTTTAATAATCATTTTTCTGTGATGAAGACGACCAGCCTTCTCTCCATCTATTTGTTGGTCGACGGTCCTCTGGAGTCTCGTGCATCGCGATCTTAGGAATCCTCGGTAGATCCATTCTCTCGATGTGGTCCCTGCATAATCGTCTTCTCTGCCTACTCCATCTCACTATGTTAAGGGTTCTCTCCACGATAGTTTCTGACAGTGTCTGCTCTTGCTTCGATTCCGTAAGTCATTATGGGCCTGATGGATGTTTTATAAATATTACCTTTGCTTTCCACTAGCATATGCTTATTGTCCCAAACAGTGAAGGAAAATTTTTTAATAATGCATACATAATTTACTACTTCCTATGGGCATACAACTCTTTAAGAGTTTTAGCCTCCTTGATGATTTTTCGCCATGCTCCTTGATCCTCCGCCTTTTGCTCCCAACAAGCCAATTCGACCAACCTAGCCAGATCAGCCAGAACATTGTCCATTAGGCGCTGTCTAGGCCTTCCTGGAGGTCTTACTTCAGTCGGTCAAGACGCGTACAGGGTCTTAATTGCTATGATCTCTTCAGCTCGGCATACGTGCCCAATCCATCCTTGGCGACCAGCTCTTACGGTGCTCGTTATAAGAGGCTGCTGGGTCATCGAAGACATACTATACATACTTAGAAACTATACATAAATGTTATAATAACAACGTTTCATAGAATGAGAAGCTTACTTGTTGATGCAATGAGCGGCTGTGAGTAGCCACATGGGGTGTATGAGCACCCCTCCGCACCAGTGGCCGATGAATCCGTACTTAGGGTGCAGCAGTTGCAGAGAGATCTGAAAAGTCAACACGGTTCTAATTACTTACTTGTCGTCCACAACTGGAAATAGGTCTCGCCCATATTTCTCCACGTATACCTGTCTTATGTTTTTCTCATCCAATCAAGAGCAATTTAATAGCTTATATCAGGGGGTCTCCTTCTGTTTCTTCTGTTCTGTCTCGGTGGGTTTCTACACCATCACCCTTCTGGTCAGTCAGTCTTTCAACAAGCCTCGCATTAAAAACATAATATTTCATACTTACTTACATAAACAGCCATTGTGTCCACTGCTGGACACAGGCCTCCCCCATACTCCTCCGCGTATTCCGGTCTTATGCGTTTCGCATCCAATCGCCAGCAATTCTTCGACTGTCATCGGACCATCGTATGGGGGGGTCTCCCTCTGTTTCTTTTATCTTCGCGAGGTCTCCATTCCACCACCCTTCTGGTCCATTTATCGTCTACCAGTATGGCAACAAGTCCCGCAAATGACCATTTGGGCTTAGCTACTCTTTCGACGACATCCGTTACCCCAGGCTTTCTACGTATTTCAGTATTTCTTATCCGGTCTGAGAAGCTTATATTATATGTAGCATGGCTTCATCGCATTTCCTTTGTGCTACATAGAATCTCCGGTCTTAAGGTCGACTTGGTACTATTTAAAACTCATTAAATCATAGAAAGACTCAAGAAGTAATCAAAAATTGATATATAGACTCGTTACATTTCACTTTTCAGGGGAATTCTATGGGCCGGAGAGCATTGGCATATAAAGATATGCGTTGATGACAAAATGTTGCTTCATAGAATCATTCACCTTAAGATAGACAAGCAAATTGACTCCTAAACCCTGATTTATTTTGTACAAGGTACACCGCGAGCTAAGTATTGCACATTATATGCTTAACGCACCAATTACGCTCGAAGCGTTAATAATAATAAAAAATTAGGATTATTCTTATAACGCCGTTTTCGTGAGTAACTCACATCAAGGGCGTTTTGACAATAGGAGTCATAGGAGTTTTATTAAGTCATAGGAGTTGCATCTGACACTATCATCATCAGCCGTCTGTCATTCACTGTTGAATGTAGGCCTCTCCCAAATCCATCCATTTCCAGCAATCCTCTTTAGATCGTCGGTCCAGCGGGCAGGGCGACGTCCAACTCTGCGGAATTCCGTACGCGGTCTCCACTCCAGAATCCGTCTACTCCATCGGCCGTCGGTTCTCCTACAGATATGGCCAGCCCATCGCCACTTCAGCCCGCCCATCTTCAGAGCCACCTCAGTCACCTTGGTTTGTTATCGAATAAATTCGTTTCTAAATCTGTCCCTCAAAGTTATTTCGAGCATGGCTCTTTCAATGTCGCATCTGACACTAGCGACCAGATATTTGTTGTTTATATTTTGTAGGATATATCGAAAAGGAGGGTTTTTAAAATCTAAAATGAGTTGGACTGTCAGTGCATGTAAAACATGCAGGGTTATATCCTAATTTAAAGCCAAAGCCGTATTTTTAAATGCTTTACAAGCTGCCAATGCTTAGGATGATTTTTAATCATTAATGTTTTCACATCAGAAACAAATTAATTGAAATATAAAGGGCTAGTACTCACTTGCCAGGGCCAGGCGCCTCTCTTAGACTCCCTCCCCCTTATGATGCGCACACTCTCTGTGTCAAAGGAGTCCCTCGGAGTTCGATAGTGCCTTCGATTGGGTATCCCGCACTCTGTAATATAAAAACAATGTTTCCTTTAAAATATATTTTTGGGAATCAACAACACTGCAACTCTTCAAGAAGAAATAAATATGCAACGTCTTAAAGTACTACAAAAATAATATTTTTTAATGTAATAAATTTCATCCATTTAAAAAAAAGGATTTAAATCAATGATATTAGAAATTATTTTACAATCTTCAATATGAGCAGAAAATAGCTCATTATTATAAAGAAGGAATCTGGCCGTGTCCGAGTTTGAACCCAAGTCCCCTAGATCAGGAGCCAAGCGTTCTATCCCCTAGGCCACCACCAGATTAACCCTTAAAATCCCGGGTGGTATTAGTAGGACTGATCTCGGAAGGCCGTAAAAAAAAAAATTTGTTCAAAAAAAATATTTTAGAGAATTTATTTATTCAAATTTTTAATTGTATCTCAATAGAGACGAAGACGCAAACTGGAAACTGAATATGGATGATCAAGGTGTTTACAGGACTTATGACCTGTCATTGGTTGGGTTAAGCGCACGCTTCATGTAATTACAACATTCCCCATTCCACCATTGTTATTATGATCATGCATGATACATTTTTGGAAGTTGTATATATACTCCAAATCCATACCTATCTTCACGTGTCAGTTCCAGTTAGCCATCTATGTAGATTTGATTGTACTTATCAATTTTTTAAGATTAATCTATACAATCCACCCACTAACGCCATCTATGGAGAATGATTGTTTAGCATTTAGCAAACTACTTTATTAACACAATGCGAAGAGGCTACCGCCTCCTAGCGCACTGTTTTAGAAGTCGCCTGGAGTATCACTCCTATCTTATACGCCAAAGAATTGAAAAATCCATACCTATCTTCACGTGTCAGTTCCAGTTAGCCATCTATGTAGATTTGATTGTACTTACCATTTTTTTAAGATTAATCTATACAATCCACCCACTAACGCCATCTATGGAGAATGATTGTTTAGCATTTAGCAAACTACTTTATTAACACAATATATTAACACAATATAATTGTATAGATTAATCTTAAAAAATTGATAAGTACAATCAAATCTACATAGATGGCTAACTGGAACTGACACATGAAGATAGGTATGGATTTGGAGTATATATACAACTTCCAAAAATGTATCATGCATGATCATAATAACAATGGTGGAATGGGGAATGTTGTAATTACATGAAGCGTGCGCTTAACCCAACCAATGACAGGTCATAAGTCCTGTAAATACCTTGATCATCCATATTCAGTTTCCAGTTTGCGTCTTCGTCTCTATTGAGATACAATTAAAAATTTGAATTAACCACCCACAGGTGAAAATCCAGGATTCGTATACAGATATAAGTATACATTTCACAAATAAAAAAAAATTTATTTATTGTTTCTTGAACAATGATGTAAAACTCCATATTAAATATTAGTAAACTCCACAATAATAATAGTATTTATAATAATAATTAAGAGAATTTATTTTTTTGACTGTATACTCTAATGATATTATGAAAAATGTCGTATATAACCAAAAATTCTTGTACAAAAAAAAACCAACAGAAAACACACTTTATAAAATAAAAAATGCTTATTTTTTTGCACAATTCACAACAAAAAGTTATTTTATAATATTTAATACGAATGAAAGCGTGTATTTTCTAGAAGTTTTATTATATTTTATGGGAATAACATGTTTCATTTGATAATGCCTTAGAAAGGCGAAACAAGTCATTTACATAAAATATAATAAAACTCCTAGAAAACAGACGATTTCATTCGTATTAATCAATAAATAGAGAGTTTTACATCATTGTTCCAGAAACAATAAATTAAAATTTAAATTGAATACACATTAATTTGTTAAAACCACTTTTATTTTTGAGTTCGTCGACCGGTTTCGCTCACAACCGAGCTTCCTCAGGACTGATTAATAACTAAACTTAAAATTAAATACAATATCATGGCTTAGGACTAGAGGAAGATGGGACTAGAGTGTTAGAGTGAGAGGACTGTGGGTGATAAGGAATTGACAGAAGAGAGTGGGGAGGATTAGGCAGTGGTACAGGGTTGTTCAGAGGGAACATATTTAAAATAGGGCTGTAGGACAAATTGGTTTGGTTATTTATTATTTTACAATTAGAATTTATTGATTTTTTTATCTCTAGGGCTTCTAGGTTGTTGAGTTTTATTCCGTTGCTGTTATCACCCTGCCTTATCACCCACAGTCTTCTCACTCTAACTCTCTAGTCCCATCTTCCTCTAGTCCTAAGCCATGATATTGTATTTAATTTTAAGTTTAGTTATTAATCAGTCCTGAGGAAGCTCGGTTGTGAGCGAAACCGGTCGACGAACTCAAAAATAAAAGTGGTTTTAACAAATTAATGTGTATTCAATTTAAATATTGATAACTCCACAAAGTGATGGCTTCATACCAAAATAAATTAAAAGTTATAATGATTGGTAGTAACTAATATACTAAAAAGTTACAAGAAATTTCAACGGAAAAATATATACTTCTTATTTTAATTCTTCTTCTTCAACTTGTTGTAGACTTAAGAGTCAGTTCTTAGGTAATAATACTTATGTTTATAACCTAATATTAGTCCGTCTTTTATATGATTACTGATGTTATAATTGTGATATCCCTAATGCTCATGTCTCATCGTTCTACCATACTAATTGATCACGTACACGTTTGCCCTGCTGTTTCCCACCCTCTCCTTCCACCCATTTATATGTATATATATTGTCCATTGTTTTGGCCGAAACACTATGATACCTTAACATTTTAAACTGTTAAATTAAATAACTTAGTTATATGTATCACATATTTTTATTTTACGCGGCAGCTGTTTCGTCAACCTATGTTGACATCATCAGGAGTTACAATAATATATCAAATGACAAATTTGACAATTGATATATTATTGTAACACCTGATAGGTATTTATATTATTGTAACACAACATAGGTTGACGAAACAGCTGTCACCGGTTGGTTTGAGAAAAATAATGTGGTTTAAAATCAAAAGTAGATTTGTTTTAAAATTATAATTTTAAGCTCAAATATTTTATTGAGCGAAGTAATTAACTAACTAACTGACCATCACGCCGTCTCCCCTTTTCTTTCCTGACATACTTTTCTCGATTCCTCAATATTCATACACCGTGTCATGCTAACACGTCAATTTCTCCGACAACTCACGTGGCTGACATTCAATATTTGATTTATTTGATTGTGCCACATTTTCCTCAATCTTCCGTCTTAACACATATTTTTTTACCATTCTTTATTCATTCATTCTTTCCATGTGTCCAAACCATCTTAATGATCCTTTCATTATTTTGTTCAGAACATCTTGAGCAAAGCATATTTATTAAATTTTTAATTAATTAACGTTTGTAATTAAAAACTAATAAATTTTCGCTTTCTGAAACATTTTTTTTTGATAAGTTTTGTTTAGTTGGCAAACAAAAAGGCAGAAAAGTCAAATTAAGCCCACAGCTTCATGGCGACTAAGAGGCGTTAAGAGCAAATCTTGGGACAGCTTTTTAGAGGAAATGTGTCAAGTCGTGCGTGAACGATCTCAGACAAAAGTAATGGCCGTTTTTACACCTCAATTCCCGGATTTAACGTTTCAGATCTTCACGAGACGATTCTCCACGCCTTTCTAGATGGACGGATGCATTTTTACAATCTGTTTGATGTTCGTGTGTGCTACGCTGCAATAAAATACATGCTGCAATTAAACAATTAAATGTATTATATTTATTAACTAACACCTTGACAAGTTTTTGTTATAGTAATGCTTGAGCAGTGGTATAACAACTTTATTTGCATTCGAAAATGTAGAATTAATATATAATATATTATATTAATGATGAATAAAGGGCAAGGATAAATATGTACAATAAGCGCTTTAATAACAACGATGTGCTCCATCTTAATGAAAGTGATTTAACAAAAATGGTTGAAGCAACCCTTCGGGGCGAATGAAACTAGTTACTCTACTTTTTCTTTTCTTGTATTTTTCTTTTTTTTACATTTTAAAATTATATTTCATCTTTAATTATTCATTATTACTAATACTACTAGTTTTCTCTTTAACTTATCAAAGTGTTACTTTATTATTCTTATACGAGTATATTTAAACTTTATGTCAGTTGTTATATAAAATTTGTGATAGCATATAATTGGCCTTGTTTTGTTGTTTCTGTGTGTTTATATTCATATACTGTAATTGCTGTTTGTTACCCTCAATAATAAAAAATAAAATAAAAATAAATAAATAAAATACAAAACCATATCTATGATAGATATTCAGAATTAATATTTTACAATATCGAAATTATCGGAATCGAAGCAAGAGCAGACACTCTCAGAACCAACCATCTCTTAAGAGTAGCTGAAAAGAGAACATTGCGACTTATTGTGGGGAGAACCCTTAGAGATAAGATACCCAATGAAGAAATTCGCAAATCCTGCAAAATTGAAGACAAAGTGAGATGGAGTAGGAAAGAAGACAATTCTGGGGGGACCACATCGAGAGAATGGATCCAGCAAGAATTCCTAAGATCGTGATGCACGAGACTCCAGAGGGCCGTCGACCACCAAAGAGATGGAGAGAAGGCTGGTCGTCTTCATCACAGGAAGTAAGTTGATATCCTGCATAAACAGATCGCAAGATCTATAATCAGAAGAAGAATAAGGAAAATATTTTATATATCTGATATACGAAACTATTATAAAACCGGTTGTCACTTACGGCAGTGAAACATGGTCCCTAAAAAAAAGGGAAGAAAGTAAGCTAGCAAAAGGTATCTTGAACTAGAAGTACTGAATATTCAGAAAACATTGGTGAGATTCTTTAAGTCTCATCGTCTACGATGGGGTAGCCAAGTAGAAAGAATGCCAGAGGATAGAGCACCAGGAGGCAGACCATAGGACATATAGGATTCCCACCGCGTACCCGAAGCTGTTATAGGCGAACGGCGCTTTTCTTCAGCTTCGCTCATTCAATCTCTAGGCCCGTTCCTCGTCCATGAGGGACTTACGTTAGAAAAAATATGTGTAAGAAATCAAGAGGGACCAAGGCCACATTTGATCTAATCGCACGTTCCTCTATGTCCCGCCGTACATGCAGATTACACTTTAAAAACACTTTAAATGTTCCTAAAGAAAATAATAAATGGGACACGGGATTATATGGGAAGCGGACTCGTGAACACATATGACAGCGGGAAATGAAAGAAGGGACAGAGGAGATAAATGCGGAAGAGGACTGGTAGAAACTTGAAAGAATTGATAAATGGAGAGGGTAGGCCAGGGACAGGAGGCCGGTGAGGACTGATATAGAAGAGGTCAAATCCCATACCGAGATGAAGCGCTGAAAAGAAGAAAATGGGCAAGGAATGTGCGTTCACGTGTGATGTTACTAAAACTATACCACACGATATTCCTGGAAACGACACAAAGTCGACCAGATTTCTAGAAATTTTATTGTATTTTATATGAATATACGCCTGCTTGGTATTATCAAATGATACATTGATAATGCCTCAGACAGGCGAAACATGTCATTCACATGAATTTATTAATAGTTATTTGAAACATACGTTTTCATTCGTATTAATTTAATAAGAATGATAACGAAAAAAGAAAAGCATGGAACTGGCAAAAGAAGGATGAAAGTTGAATAAATGCAGTAGAAATGAGATCTCTTCGACGAATGCGTAGATACTCTGTGTATGATTGAGTTTCGAATAAAAATATAAGAAGTGAATGCGGTGCGAATGATGGTGCTATGAACAAAATAATGAAAGGATCATTTAGATGTTTTGGACACATGGAAAGAATGAATAAAGAAAGAATGGTAAAAAAAAGTATATGTTAACGATGTAAATGGAACTAGAAATAGAGAAAGACCGGGGAAAACGTCGTACGATCAAATAAATCGACACGCGTGCATGGCACCAACCTATGAATGTTAAAGAATCTTGAAAGAAAAGAGTGGCAGTCCATTATTTCTACCTACCCCTTCGGGGAGACGGCGTGATGGCTAGCTAGTTAGTTAGTTTTATATTGATACTGCCTTAGACAAACGAAACATGTCATTCACATAAAATATAATAAAAGTTGTTGAAACAGAAGATTTCATTCATATTAATTAAATAAGAATAATAATAAAAATAAGGTTTTAAAAGAGATAAAATCTGTATAAAATATTGCATATTTTCCCCTTTTCCAACAATACAAAAAAATAGCATTGTATTCCCGTGAGGTGTGAAAATCTTATTCAGAGACATATTTGAACATCTAAAGATAATATTAAACAAAAAGTGAACATGAAATAATGAGAAAGTATAATGTGAACTGAGATAATTATAAGAACAATGAGACTTAGAGTTAAGACAACGAGAGAATTAGATGTAAAAACATTAATATTAAAGTATTTAAATACTTTTAAATAAATTAATCGTTTTAAATCATTAAAAAGTGTTTTCTCGTTAAAGAAATTAATTCAAAATATTATTACTTTCGTATGAAGCACTCAATTTGTGGTGTGACATTACTAACAATAATATGAACACACTTTTGTTGGTTTTAACATCACATTATTTTGTTGCAACTAACCGGTTTCGTTCCCGCCGGAGCTTCATCAGGGTTACAAAAGACATACAGTTATGGTCTTTTGTAACTAACTAACTAACTAACCATCACGCCGTCTCCCCGAAGGGGTAGGAAGAAAGAATAGACTGCCAAACTTTACTTTCCTGACATGTTTCTCACGCATCCTCGACATTCATACATCGCGTCATGCACGCGCGTCGATTTCTTTGGCTCCCCGCGTGGCCGAAATTCAATATTTGATTAATTTAATTTGCCAAGTTTTCCTCGGTCTTCCTCTATTTCTAGTTCCATTTACATCGTTAACATATAGTTTTTCATTATTCTTTCTTTATTCATTTTTTCTATGTGTCCAAACCATCTTAATGATCTTTTCATTATTTTGTTCATAACACCATCATTCGCACTGCATTCACTTCTTATATTTTCATTCGACACTCTATCATACACAGATTCAATATTTGATTTATTTGATTGTGCCACGTTTTCCTCGGTCTTCCTATATTTCTAGTTCCATTTACATCGTTAACATATACTTTATTTACCATCATTTCTTCATTCATTCTCTCCATGTGTCCAAACCATCTTAATGATTCTTTCATTATTTTGTTCATAACACCATCATTCGCACCGCATTCACTTCTTATATTTTCATTCGGCACTCTATCATACACACATTCAATATTTGATTCATTTGATTGTGCCACGTTTTCCTCGGTCTTCCCTCCTTCCTATTTCTAGTTCTATTTACATCGTTAACATATACTTTATTTACCATCATTTCTTCATTCATTCTCTCCATGTGTCCAAACCATCTTAATGATCCTTTCATTATTTTGTTCATAACACCATCATTCGCACCGCATTCACTTCTTATATTTTCATTCGACACTATCATACACAGAGAATTCACACATTCGTCTTAGAGATCTCATTTTTACTCTATTTATTATTTTGCCAGTTCCACGCTTCGCTTCCACAAATAAGGGTCAGTACAAGAACACCATTGTGCACTTACATTTTACGTAACGATTTTGTAACCCTGACGAATTCCAGCGGGAGCGAAACCGGTTGGATGTAACGAAATAAAATGGTCTATAAACTAATAAAAGTGTATTATCAATTTATTTACCAACGAATTTTTTTTAATTTTATTTTTGTAGTAAATATCCTTTTTAAATGGATAATTCAAATTTGATATCGATGTAGTGATTTACGTAATTGTGAGAATTATTTCCAGTGCGTAGGATAGAAAAACCGACCAATAATAATAATAATTAGGCGAAACATGTCATTCCCTTAAATAATACTTCACCTTCTAGGAAACAGATATTTTACATCGTATTGGTTCGAGGATAATAAAGCAGAGAAACTTGAGCAGGTATCTGTGTTTGTCTATTTAGGTAGCATGTTCACAGCGGATGGTCAAACGGACAGTGACGTCGAAAGAAGGGTTGGTGCGGGCAACAAAGTAATTGGAGCCTTAAAATCTGTTATTGGAAACAAACATTTATCAATGAAAGCAAAAATGGCCGTTCACAGTGAGTTCTAGTTTCCACGCTTGTGTATAGAAGCGAAGCATGAAACTGGCAGAAGAAGGATGAGGACAGAATAAATGCGGTAGAGATGAGATCCCTTAGACGTATGTGTGGTTGAACGATATACGATAGAATCTCAAATGTTGATATAAGGAAGGAATGTAGAGAATTATGAAAAAAAATATGAAAGGATCACTGCGTTGGTTTGGTCATTAGAAAGGCATGGGTGAAGAAAGAATGGTTAAGAAAGTATACGTCTACGATGTGAATCAATGGAATATCGAGTAAAACATGGCATGATCAAATCAATCTAATTTTAAATGTCGGCCATGTTAGAAGTCGGAAGAATCGACGTGCGTGTTTAACTCACTGTATGAGTGTGGGGGAATCTAGGGAGGCGTGTCAGAATAGAGTAGTGTGGCGGTCCACTCTCTCTGCCTATCCTTTCGGTGAAACGGCGTGATGGTTTGTTGTAGTACGTTTATTTTTAACTAGTTCATAGAATGGAGCATTTTCTATACGTACCCCCCTTGAGATGATTAAAAAGGTCGTGCCACACTGTTTGAAACAAGCTCTCCACAAGGGTGACCTCGGTGGAAAGTGGAGCCCAACATGTGGAATGCGTGTTTACAACAGTTTACAACACGCATCTATGCGCGTCCGTCCACAAAGGTTCTTGAAGGTCAAACGAATTTGGTTTCAAACAAGTGTCTACACAGTTTTAATCCGCCGGTGGAGACCGATGTGGAGAGCTTGTTTAAAACAGTGTGGCGCGGCTTTAATTCATAAAAACAGCACTATATAAATCATCAAATAAATAATAATAACTAACTAACTATCCATCACGCCGTTTCCCCAGAATGGCAGGCAGAGAGGATGGATCGCCCCATTGTTCTATCCGTGCATAATTCTCGCGCCTCTTCTACATTCACACATCGTGACATGCACGCTCGTCGATTGTTCCTACTTCGCCTTTCAGGCATTCATTAATTTGGTCATGCCATGTCTTCCTTGGCCTTCCTTAACTTCTTTTCCCATTCCACTACTTGCATATATCTTTTTAAGCATTCTTCCCTCATCCATTCGTTCCATATGTACAAACCATCTTAGTGACCCTTTTTTAATTTTATTTATCACGCATTCATCCGCCTTACATTCCTTTCTTACTTCATCATTAGATATTCTATCATACGTTGTTTTTCCGCACATTCTTCTTAGTGACCTAATTTATATGGCATTTATCCTGCTTTCATCATTCTTCTGCCAACTCCAAGTTTCACTGCCATACATAAGCGTCGGGACTAGAACTCCATTGTGCACTGCCATCTTTGCTACAGTCGATATATTTCTATTGGCGATAATGACTTTGTGTGCACTATTTATTTTGTTTCCAGCTCCAACCCTCTTCCGATATCTTTCTCCATTCTTCCATCTCTTATAAACGTGCTTCCCAGATAAACATATTCGGTAACTTGCTGTGATTTCTCACCGTTCGCACTTATGTCACAATCCGTCATACATTCTTAACTGACCATTACGCCGTCTCCCCGAAGGGGAAGGCAGAAAAAATGGACTGCCACATTTTTCTTTCCTGATATATTTCTCTCGCTTCCTCCTGTCATACACGCGCGTCGATTTCTCTGACTCCTCACATGGCCGACATTCAATATTTGATTTATTTGATAAAAAAAGATGATAAAAAAGTATAATACATAGATGTTTTTAACATAGTCAAATTGTCACTCAATTGCATTTTCTGTAATTACTATTAGACGTTTTATAACTAACTAACTAACTAACCATCACGCCGTCTCCCCGAAAGGGTAGGCAGAAACAATGGACTGTCACACTTTTACTGATGCGGCTCTCCATCTTTCTCTTTTCGCCCCGCGGGAGACGCGGTGTGATGGGTTGCAAACCTCATCGCCACCAATAGGCATCTCCCGCGCACACTTCGATCGTCCAACACCCACAAAATAAATCTAAAACAAATAATATAAAATACAGTGATATAAAATAAAATAACAAAATAAAAATAATCTAACACAAAATGTTCTTTTTAGATGGTGCACATATTGTCTATTTAATTTATGTTGCGCGTATCCACCGTTTTTTTAATTTAGCACATAATGTAATAACACATTATGTTTTTTTCGATGTTGCACATGTTGACATGGACGATCCGGACTTTTGTGTATATTAAATTTATGTTACACGTATCCACCGTTTTTTTTAAATTAGCTGTAATTAGGCACTTAACCAGCAAGAACTTTAAAATAATATTGAAGAAATTATTCAAATTGTAATTATTAATATGAATCAAATAAATCAATATGCTATTTTGAATTGCTTTAAATATTTTTCAACGTTTTTTTTTAAGCATTACTCAATACGTCTGCCCATTAGTGGCGTCTCAAATACTTTTAATGGCCACTTCGATTGTGAGTGGAGTGAACTAATGGTGTTAGCGTATTACGGAGATCATCATAACGACAATTAGCATAACGCTCCCAGCATCTCAACGCAATCTCGTTTGCTTATACAACACTCGGATGAGACACCACTCGGGCCACTGTGAGAAGAGAAACTGCCGTAAGAGTGAGAGTTGCGGGGGTCAAGTTTAAGATCAAAACCAAGACGAGAATCCGGCTTGGAACTATCATAAATTATCCGCTCTTTGGATTATTTCCAATTTGCTTTTGTTTGCAGCCAAGACGCAAAGCGTTCCATAAATGGATTTATTATATTATATTATTCATACTTCAGTGAATAATCTCACGACTCTTGAAATCGAAAGTAGATTATTTTCTGTGTGATAAACAATCTTGTAAATTGGTTTCCGTGTTTCCGCCAATACCAGGGGCAAGATTACAACCATTGCTCAAGAAATGAATGATTACCATCGATTTCTTTTCGTCATGCAGCTCAATCCTACTTTCACTGTCAATTCTCAGGTAATGCAACGCCCCGTAGTTTACTTGGTGGTAAAGGGAACAGATTATTTGACTTCATAATCCAAGGGGCAAAGATTCAATATTTTTCCAATATTTGTTCGTAATATAAAAATATACAGTAATAATTAATAGCCAAATTTTTTTTAACCGTCGCGTTGCCATGTGGTCAATTGAGTTTCCACTGCCAATTTAAAGTTGATTTTATTTAAACCTATGGACCCTAACATTATAAAAAAAAAGTTGTAATCCTCCATTGAAGTGTTCTCAATATTTCGTAATAAAAAAAAAGCAAAAAATTACTTCCTTCATCCCAAAAAAAAATATTTTTTAAGACTGCCCTCACCTTCATTCGTGTTAAGGTAGAATTTGTTTTGCTTATATTTACAACTTTATCAAAAGTGACAAATACTTACTCGCTGTTTTGAACGTATTATAAATTATATGTTCGGCCTTTTCTCATAGGTACGTAATATACCGACTGTGGACGGAAACGCAGCACGCAACTTAATAATATCAGAACTGTGAAAATATTAACACTTTACCAAAAGGGACAAATATTAATACGTACTCGTTGTCTTGAACGTACTATACATTTTGCCTGGGTGCCTTTATCATTCGTAATATTTGGCGCCACGGCCGCGGCGCGGCGCGGCGGGGCGAGACAAGTTCATACTTGGTGTCAGTTGCTCATATGCTGTGACGCATTCCATATCAGAAATCGCATGGTTCCAGAAAAAAATTAATAATGATATGTTTTTCAAATAATCCATGTATGTTATAGATATCGATCTATTCCTAATGAAATTCCCTACAAGATGACATAAATTAAATTTTGATTCATTGAGTCATATGCTTGATATTTAAATAAAGTTAGCGGTAAACTGAATTGACCACATGGGAGCGAGCGTTTTGTTTTGAACACGGTACGTTAAGGGTTAATTAAAGTGAATTTTTTCAAAAGAAAACACTGTTTAATATTCCACTATACTATATTCATAGACTACACAAAGAGTCTAAAGAGTTTAAAGTTACCTCCATCTTCAGGTGTAAATATATGACTAAAATGTGGGGAAAACCCCACATTTATATATAATACTTCTTCTTCAAGTGCCCTGTCGGGTCCCCCCAACGTTGGCGGAACCTGTCCCTGTCCTGCTCCGCTCGGAACAGCTCCTCCACACTTCGGATACCGGTCCACTCCCTCACGCTTCGCAGCCAGGATATTTGTCTCCTACCGGGCTCTCGGCGTCCCTCAATTTTCCCCTCCAATATCAGTTGGAGAAGGTGGTACTTTTCCCCAAGCAGTATATGACCCAGATGTGAGATCTTTCGAACCTTGATAGTTGATAACAGTTCCCTGTCAACTCTAGCTCGCCTCAGGACTTCGGTATTGGTAATCATGTCTGTCCAGGGAACTCTGAGCATTCGGCGATGGAGCCACATTTCAAATGCTTCCAGTCTGTTCATTGAGTCAACTTTCAAGGTCCACGCTTCACATCCGTACAAAAAAACAGATCACACATTGCATTTGATCATTCTCTGGCGGAGTTTCAAGTTTACGTTATCATTGCAAAAAAGTGATTTCATTTTATTATATTATTACATTATATTATTATATATAATACAATAGAAATATTACAATAGAACATTCACGGTTTTTTTCCACCAATGTAATTTGTTTAGTTTTAGTCGTATATTTAGACCTGAAGATCGAGGTTACTCCGAAACATGTTTTGTAGTCTATAAATATACTATATAGGAATATTAAACAGTGTTTTTTTTTTTTTAAATCCAGTGTAATTACAATGGAATTCAACAGTTTTAACGCCTTAACTTTCAAGAAATTAAAAAAACTGTATACGGTAATTGGGTCAAGCAACCTGCTGAACTTAAATGTGGAAAGCAAAATAAAACTACCATATTAAAGGCCTAAATGGCATCACAAGAAAAAATTATCGAGCGCCACATTTATAAATTAATTTTATTATTATTATTACTTTGTAGAATCGCCCTCTACACCATGATAGCATGAGCCAAATCGATGTAACGGGTATTATAGCTATCATAGTGATTTTTGTGACATGTGATAGGTAGCTTATCTATCGCCATTTTATTGTCACGTGAATTCTACACCAGACCAAAGACAGTGACAATCACACTGCCCTCACCGGGAATCGAACCTGGAATCTTCGGGGTGGCAGTCAATGCACTTACCACTCGGTTACAAAGATCGTTAATCATCTCAAGGGCGCTGGTCGTAATTATTTCAAAGGCGCTGTAGAAAATGCTCCATTTTATGAACTAGTTAAAAAAATAAACATATTTAGTATGAGGGCTGCACTTGACGCAGTCCATAAACATTTATATCAAGAAAGGATAATTTTATAAGGTGCGTTTTGAGTCTCGGTCTAAACTCTGACTGATATTGAATTCACTTGAGTTCTGCAGGAAGATTGCTCCAGGTTGAAGGACAATAAAGAGCAAGGATGATTACTCCACTTGTAGTGTAACACCTGGCGCCCCTGGAAACGACACAAGTCGGCCAAACCTTCCACACAATGACAAGAAAAGGGTGAGATATAAAGCCTTCTTTAGAGTCATCTCCACGAAACATGTATAAATATATCTTGCTATAAATATACGAGTATCTTGCAATAAAAAAAACGCACGCTAATATTTCGACATACCTACGGGATCATACGAAAAAATTATATTGCTCCTAATTTTTTTGTAAACTTTAAGTTCAAGTGTAGTCTTAGACAACACTTGAACTTAAAGTTAAGTATTGTCTTAGACAACACTTGAATTCCATAAGTATCATTTTTTACGAAATGAAACACTACGCTTAATAATTCTAGTTTATTTTCTCGTATTTTTCAAATATATTTATTTTGTTGGTACACACAAGAAGCATCCAATGAATTATACAATAAAAAATATATTTTATCAGATTAGACAATTCATTTAGATATTTACACCAAGTTGGTAATACTGGCAGTGCAATTATTATGCTCTACCCTTCAATGTCTACCTTTAATGACGACCTTCGTGGCAGAGTGGCAAGAGCTACGACTGCCACACCTGCCGATCGTCGCGGTTTCGAATCCCGGCGATGGTAGTGTGATTGTCACTCTTTCTTTAGTCTGGTCATTCACGAGAAAATGGCGGTAGATCGCCACCTATCCACATGTCATGAGAATCAATATAAATAGTTAAAAATGTAAAAATGAAAATTTAAAACAATCTCCTTTGCTTGCCCTCAAAGTGACTGTCCTTTTCCTAATTTCGACATGGTAAATTTGCGATTAATCAAAAATAAAAATAATATTTTAAAAACACCCCTGCAAAACGAGCATTTTTCGAATAACCGAGTATATGAGCAGCCAGACGCGTGCATCCCCGTCAACGTCTCGGAACATACTAACTACCGTTCGGCGCATTTGACCCGGCAACCAATCAAATTGCAAGAAATATCGCCACACTAACACTTTTATACCAGATCTCCGGTTTTTGAATGAACAAAACAAGATATTACGATTCTCTAAGAGTTTTTTTAAACATCTCGAGCAAACTATACTCAAATGTGGATACCACAGGATTAATTCATAAAAATCATAACATTACAAAAAAAGAACATCTGATAGCTATTGTAATTTCATCATAAAATTTGGGTGCATCGCACGCTTAGTAGGAAATTATTTGCATAAATAATTATGTTTTACGGACTTCAATGACAAAAGTGAAATTAGACTTTAAACACAAATGTTTGTACTAAAAAACTGCAGCTATTAAGAAAACAGAGACAAGTCACAAGAAAATAAAAAATCAAGCAAAAGTTCGGTCACACCAAGCGGGATTTCTGAAAGAGCGATCAAGCATCAACTCAATGTTCACAATGCGTAAGACCAATAATAACAAATGCCGTCGAAGCAAGGGCAGACGCAGTAAGGACCAAACGAGGTTTGAGGACTTCCGAAATGAAGACACTGAGGACGATAGCACACAAGACACTGAGAAATCGCGTGAGGAACACCAGAATAAGATAGATATGTGAGGTTGAGGATATCTTAAGATGGAGCAGACAGCGAAATAGGGACTGGTACGGTCATGTTCAAAGAATGGACACCACCAGACTCCCCTACATTGCATTGCATAACCAACCTCATGGGACTCGTCCTCGTGGAATACCTCCTTAAAGATTGAAAGGAAACTACCTCACAGGAGGAGCAACACTCCGGAGAACAGACCACATAGGTCTACAACAAGGAAGAAGAAGAAAAAGATTACTTGTACTTTTCCCCTCTAAGCACATGACCCCGGTAGGACACCTTCCAGACCTTGATTTCAGCCAGCAATTGCCTATCTATTATTATTAATTCAAGGATTAATTTTATCTCAATAGAGACGAAGATGCAAACTGGAAACTGAATATGGTGATCGAGGTGTTTACAGGACTTATGACCTGTCATTGGTTGGGTTAAGCGCACGCTTTATGTAATTACAACATTCCCCATTCCACCTTTCTTATGACCACCATGTCTGACAAACTTTTTGGAAGTTGTATAGGTATACGAGTATGTTAATATCCAACACCACAATCACATGTTATTTTCTATCTACAGACCAGCGCCATCTATGAAGATTAGATTTAAGCATTAAGCAGAAGATCTTTATAACGCAATGTGAAAGGCTACCGCCATTAACGCACTGCTAGAATACGCCTGGAAATGTCACTATTATTATTAACTTTTTACATTTGAGATGATTGACTTGTCGTATTTTACACAGCGAGCACGCGCGTGGTGTATTCATTAGGTGTCAATATTATGAACGTACGGAACAGCAGTTACCTGTACGTGACAGGAAAATAACACAAGGGAAATTATAACCAAACTGGCACGACTGTCTCTTCACATTTGTTCACGCATTAGCTCGATTACTAAATTAAGTCATGTCCATAAACAATTTTCCGGCAGCAAGTAAAAGTTTCATACGATGCGCGATGTTGTTGCAACTCTATTAAATGATGATGACGCTCCGTGGGCGGTATTATAAAACAATACCTCTTCTATTTGCTAATTTATGTGAACGAAAATGTCTGTTTTCTAGAAGCTTTATTATATATATTTTTTTTTTTTTAAAATAGGAACATAGAAGTTCCCGCCACATACCCGAGGCTGTTATAGGGCGTAGCGGCGCCCTTTTATCAGCCTCGCTCGTACACTCCCTGGGCCTGTCCCCGGTCCATCCGGGACTTACATTTAAATACGGCAACAACAAGGGGGTGCCAGACCACATTTAATCTACTCAATTTCACTTCTATGCTCCGCTGTACTTTATTGAATAAATAAATAAGCATAATATATAATACATGAACATTTCATAAAAGATAAAATATATACCGCAGGAATATACAGCGGGAAGAACAGGAGAGGCAGAAGAGACAAATGCGGGATGGGGAAAAAAATAATAATAATAATAATAACGTAGAGTACAGTTTTTGGCATGTAGGACAAAGGACGAGGTTTAGGAAGCATTTCATAATATTAAATAAATAAATAAAACCACTGCACAAATTATTATTATGGCCAACAGGGAGAGGAACGAGACCCGTCACAGAGGGGCATCCTCCCTCCCCCAGCTGGAAAACTTTAGTATATATTATGGAAATTAAATGTTCCGCCTTGTTAAGGCATTATCAAATATCATGATAATGCCTTAAAATTAACCATAATCTTATCCTGCAAAGCGAAACATGCCATTCTCATAAAATACGAGTATAATAAATCTTCTAAAAATTAGACGTCTTCATTCGTATTATTACGTAACGCCGCAAGGGCTTTTACAAAAATGACATGTTTAGTTACAAAGGTAATATAAAAATTTGGGCAAATAGACAGACAACTAACATATAACGGCAAAACACAAAAACGAGAATAAGGATAACATAAGAGAAATTAGAAATTACATGAGATAGAAAATAACATAACATAATATAAATTAGAATTTACATGCATAGGATTGAAAAGAACATAACATGATAGAAATTAGAAATTACGAAAAAAAATCAACGGTAAAGAAACAAAGTGATGGTAATTTACCAGTCCAATATGTGACCAGATGATGTACATGTGGGGCGAGCGAATAGGAGACGAATACTCATATAAATAAAGTTTAAAATCTATATGAATTCAAAAAGAGCTTTTACAAAAATGACATGTTTAATATGAGTTATTATTGGTACTCCTTCTATTAATTAAGTAGTACAAAAACTGCTAGTGGGCTAAATGGAGGCCAGGGTTGGGCCGGAGAAGTGTCGGGAGACAGCCGACCAGATGGAGCGATGATATTGTGCGGACGGTGGAAAGGGCCTTGAGAACACTAGCGAGAGACCGAGAGAGATGGCGTGGGGTGGAGAGGCATACGTCCAGCAGTGGATGGAGACAAGCTGACGAAGGTGCGAAAAAGACAATTAAGCAGAGCAAAGGGTTCAACATCTAGAAACGCCACTGAAAAATGAGCACACAATGATCTTAATATTGTAGAGATTTTATTGCGTAGACGAAATTCAAATCTTTGTAGAAGTGATAAAGATAGTGTGAAGAGAGATAAATAGAATATTGAATACAAATGTAAACGTATGTTTTGAAAAGACACGTTTCGCCTAACTAAGGCATTATCGACGTATTAATTATGTAATATCGAATATATCCACTGGCCGACCCCAACTACGAGAGCCCAGCCAACGTGGACCCCGCGAAAGAATGGCGAGAGAGGTACGCGGACTTCAAGAAGAAAGTGGCGCGGTGTGTGCGGAAAAGCCAAGAAGACTGTTGATGATAGCAGGCAAGACACTGAGAGATCGCGCGAGGAACACCAGAATAAGGGAGATATGTGAGGTTGAGGATATTATAAGATGGAGTAGACAGTGAAAAAGGGACTGGTACGGTCATGTTCAAAGAATGGACACCACCAGACTCCCCTATATTGCATTGCATAATCAGCCTCATGGGACTCGTCCTCGTGGAAGACCTCCTAAAATATAGAAGGACAGCTGGGAATCTAACTCATAAGAGGAGCAACACTCTGGAGAACAGACCACATAGGTCTACAATAAGGAAGAAGAAGAAGAAGAAGAAAAATATTTCCGTCTTTGTTCAAGATACAATAATTAATTAATCTTCTTCGCTAGTTTCAATCCATGGGATTGGTTTGTAGCTAAGTGTAACAGTTTTGCTGGTTCTTGGGATACCACTTGTGGTAGTTTCCTGTTGCTTTCCACATTGATTATCATACGACCTTAAATGAATTTATTATTTCTTCTATATTCACCTTCACATTTTTGTTGTTGGTTTACATTTGAATATATGGAAACACACTTTATTATTTTTTTTAATTGCAGACATGTCCTTATTCGGCCCATCTTTTACACATTTTAAACACAGAATCTTCACTTATTCTTCTTCTTCTTCTTCCTCAGCCTATTCCCGTCCACTCCTGGACAAAGGCCTCTTCCATTCGCTTCCATGTCACTCTGTCTTGTGCAGACTGCATCCAGTTTATTCCGACGTGTCTGTTCAGATCATCCTTCCACCGCAGTTGCGGTCGCCCTGCACTTCTCTTTGCCAAGTCAGAAGTCTTCTTGTCCGTTTTTCATCTGAGCTTCTGGCTACGTGACCTGCCCATTGCCATTTTAGGGTCGCCACCTGGTGGATGATGTCAATGACCTTTATTTTTTCCTTCACCGTATCGTTTCTGACTCTGTCTCTTAGGCTTATTCCTAACATGGCTCTTTCCATGGCTCTTGGGGTCACTCATAGTTTCTCGGCACTTTGTTTGGACAATGTTTTAATTTCAAGACCATAAGTACCAACGGGCAGAACACAAGCTTCATAGACTTTTCGTTTCAGGTTGATCGGTATTTTCCGGTTTTTAAGGATGTAACCCATGTTTCCGAAAATCGACACTTAAATACTAAAATGAAGGTAGAGTATTGCCTAATGGTGGGGGTAAATTTTAACCTTTTAAGATTTAGACGTGGGAGAAGGGAATTCCGGGAACATTTCGAATGTCGAAATTAAATTTAAATTTAGTGGGAGGGCCAATTGTCTTTTAACATTTAAATGGCCATAAAAAAAATAACGAACGTTATTAATCAAGAGCTGTTTATTGTATTTTAAAGTACACAAATGATGGTTTCATTTTTTGATTATTACATCGTGTAGATGTGAATCTTTATTATTTTTTCACTCCTATAACCTGGACCAGAAATTTTAAATAACCGCCCGGCAAGTGATCGGTGAAATATTTTGCATTACTTTTTATGTGTGTTCTTTTCATTCTTCAATTGTCTCTGGGATGGTGATGTAAACTTTGCTTTTAAGATACGCTCAAAGGAAAAAGTCCAAATATTATATTATAATTTTTTGTTCATTAATTGTTTCTTGAATATTCCCTTTTATGACTAAAATTTAAAAAAATAATACGAATGATAATACTTTGCCAAGGCGAAACATGTAAAATAAAAAAACTTCTAATTCACTTTCATAAAATATAATAATACTTTTAGAAAACAGAAGATTTCATTCGAATTAAAATTAATATAATACAAAACAAAAACAAAATGAAGATTTCTATCGTTACATCAAAATAATACAATTTTACAAAACAGGCATATTACCTTATGAAAGCGTTCAATTTAGAAATGGCATGTGTACAACAAAGAATATAAATTATCTATGAATTAATTTTATAATTTGAATATCATTGACAGAATGCCCCGTATAAATTACCGCCATTTTATTAACTGCCATAACACTTAATATATTAGAACTAATTATCATAATGAAGTTCGCCAACGGAAACATTGTGAAGCGTTTGCAAAAAATTCTCTCTAATTGCATTTTCTGAAAGAACGTTCGCTTTCCCCTACAATATAGTTCCCAGCGGATCAGCCTGTAGTTCGGTATTATGCAACACTCGCGCGTTCGTGTAAGCTCTTATGGTAATGCCAGCTATAAAAGTGTCCGCGCATGCGTCGAATAAATTACACACATGCCAATTAAGAGGTATGTAACCTGAACTTGCGGAAAATGCAATAAAAACCTAACGCATCAACATCAAAATAATACACCGTAACACAGTCACGTACTACGATTGTATTCAAATATTCAACAAACTAAACAAAAAAAACGTAATTTGTGTTGAGTATTTTATGAAAGTATGAAATATTCCCACAAAAATTGCATACATGACTCAGCATGAAATACCAAATGGACAGCGTCCACCAGAGAGTCTCCCAAAACGGGATAGAACGCTTGACTCCTAATCTAGGGGACTTCGGTTCGAGCCTGGAAACGACCAGATTCCTTCTTCATAATAATGAGCTATTTTCTGCTCATATTGAAGATTGTAAAATAAATTCTAATATCATTGATTTCAATCTTTGATGTTAGTATTTTTTTGTAAAAAAAAAAACGATGGAAAGATAACTACAGTTCAGATAAAAGACTAGCTTATAAATAGATTAAACGACCGTTTTCTGGAAGCTTTATTATATTTTATGGTAGTGAAAACGAAACATGTCAGATGTTAAAGAAACAAAAAAGTTAAAGACTCAATTGTACCTCAATAGAGACGAAGATGCAAATTGGAAACAGAATATGGTTGATCGAGGTGTTTACAGGACTTATGACCTGTCATTGGTTGGGTTAAGCGCACGTTTTATGTAATACAACATTCCCTATTCCTCCTTTTTTTCTTATGACCACCATGTCTGACAAAATTTTTGGAAGTTGTATATATGTTAATCTGTAAGACCACCCTATACATGGTAGTTTTTGCAATCTACACACTAACGCCATCTATGAAGATTGTATTTTTTTAAGCATTAAGCAGAAGATCTTTTTAACGCAATGTGAAAGGCTACCGCCATTTAGCTAGCTTGTGAAAGGCTACCGCCAGGGGAATGTTGTATGACATAAAGCGTGCGCTTAACCCAACTAATGACAGGTCATAAGTCCTGTAAACACCTCGATCAACCATATTCTGTTTCCAATTTGCATCTTCGTCTCTATTGAGATACAATTGATAGCCCGCAATGGGTGAAATGCAGTTGTTCGTCTACAAGTATTTGTATACATTCAAACTGTTGTAAAAACAAAAAAGTATTTCTTTTTTTAGAATCTTAGATACATTCATGTAACTTGTCTTCAAATCTCAACTATTCTATCAAACCCATTAACTCGTATAGTGCGGCTGACTACAATAGCTGTAATTAATAAAAAAACTGGACTGCACGTATATGAATATATATGATAAATCTGTTTACTTTAATTCTTTACCACTAAATTGTACGTAATATTATGATGAGCTGGAACTATCTGTCAGACTGCAAATGTAGCCGCAGTTCAAGACTTTTTTTATTTTATTAATTGTATCTCAATAGAGACGAAGATGCAAATTGGAAACAGAATATGGTGGTCTACGTGTTTACAGGACTTATGACCTGTCATTGGTTGGGTTAAGCGCACGCTTTATGTAATACAACATTCCCCATTCCACCCTTCTTACGACCACCATGTCTGACAATTTTTCTGTAAATGTAGCTAGTCGCACTTTAAGGGTTAATAAAGTGCATTTGAAGGTGTTTTATGAATTAACATACAATTTATTGAATAACACTTTTTTCGTTTAAAACATCTGTTTTCTAGAAGTTTTATTATAATTTATGGGAATGACATGTTTCACATGTCTAAGGCATTATCAACTGCATTTCATAATGCCTCAAAATTATAATATTTTTTTATTATAATAGATTATAATATTTTTTTATTCGTATCAATAAACTTTTTTTTTCATTTTTAGTTTATTTTGGCCCTGGCACATGACACACAGGCCTACGCCAGGGTGATAGCCGACGTCGGGGGGACCTGCACTCTTAGAAGAAGAAGTTTATTTTTCTCATATTTCAAAGGTTTTACACATTCGTTATCGGGAGATGACGAATGTGTAAAACCATGATATATACTAACCACAGAATAAGAACCTAAGCATAAAACATGTGCAAATAAAATTTTTACAGATTATCAGATTTTTTTCAAAATATAAAGTTCTAACTTACATACCATCACGCCATCTCCCCGAAGGGGTAGGCAGAAAGAATGGAATGCCATACTTTTCTTTCCTGACATATTTCTCTCGCTTCTTTAACATTCATACATCGTGTCATGCACGCACGTCGACTTCTCTGACTCCTCACGTGGCCGACATTCAATATTTGATTTATTTGATCGTGCCACGTTTTCCTCGGTCGTCCTCTATTTCTAGTTCCATTTACATCGTTAACATATACTTTTTTTACCATTCTTTCTTCATTCATTCTTTCCATATGTCCAAACCATATTAATGATCCTTTCATTATTTTGTCCATAACACCATCATTCGCACCGCATTCACTTCTTATATTTTCATTCGACACTCTATCTTACACCGAGTATTCTCACATTCGTCTTAGAGATGTCATAAAGTTCTATTTTGATATTATTTATTACATCGCACGTTGAAAACAAAAGTGACACTATACAAAAATCTCAATTTTTCAGTACGGTCATTTAAAGTTTTGCCTGCTTATTAACCTAATTAAAATCAACTAGATTCTGATGGAATAATATCTAAACTAATATATAAAACAACAACATTAGATTTATTTCTATTCACAGTCAAGTTATTGACCTCACAAAAACTTTGAATGACCGTACTGAAAAATTGAGATTTTTGTATAGTGTCACTTTTGTTTTCAACGTGCGAGTCATGATGATGTTCTTTTTCTGTGAAATAAAACAACCATTTTAAAAGGTTTATTCCTGAAACTGACATTTCGGAGATTGTTTCAGTCTCCATCTATAAAGTTAGTGATTACTAGTTCAGTAACCCTGGAATTGTAACTTTCTTTCTCAATTAAAATATCTACTAGTATGCCTAGTTTTCGCTATCAAGTAATCATTCTGTGATTGAAGCAGACTATAAATTAAGCTGCAGTACCGATATAATTTACTTATCTATGCATGCAAAACTTGATCTTACTCTACGAAAAAGTCATATTTAAAGTTAGCGTTAAGTGAGTTTCATTTATTAATTTATAATAAACGGTTTATGGCTATAATGATGAGACATCTACTTATATGAATAAAACACTTAACGAATGAAAACGTCTGTTTTCTAGAAGTTTTATTATCGTTTATTGGAATGACATGTTTCGCCTTACTAAGGCATTATCAAATGTTATTTAATAACATTTTATTCATGGGGGTCCTTCCTCTTGCCTACCCTTCCGTGGAAACAGCATGATGGTTAGCTAGTTAATTAGTGTGACCAATGACATAAAACTATGTTTTTAGTAATTAATACGAATGAAAACGTTCGTTTCATAGAAGTTCTTTTTTTTATTTTATAAGAATGACATGTTTCGCCTTTCTAAGGCATTATCAAATGTTTGATAGTGCCTTACAAATTTGAAACATGTTTTTTCCTAAATTATAAGACAGAAACAGAAACGGATGTTTTCATTCGAATTAATTATTGACATATGTAACCTTGATAAGGCGTTTGATTATGCTTAAGCAAGGCGAAACATGTCATTCCTATCAAATAAAACAATCTTCTAGAAAACATACGTTTTTATTCATAGTAATCAATGAAAATTGGAGTTTTACATCATTGTCCAAGAAACAATAAATCCATATCGTAAACGTGAGTGTAAAACCGACGTAAGTGCAAATATACAATTTGGAGACATGGGAGTTTAAAGATTTCATATTGCTTGGAAAAACTATTTTTTTAAATAAACCAATGATTTTCGGTTTATAGGTATATTACTATGAACCGAAAATCATTGGTTTATTTAAAAAAAAAACAGTTTTTCCAAGCAATATGAAATCTTTAAACTCCCATATATTTTGTATATTTGCACTTACGTCGGTTTTACACTCACGGTGCGATATATAATCCGTTTTCTAGAAGTTATATTACAATTTATGGTGATTTTTTTTTTGCATTACTACGGCAAAGCGAAACGAATTATTTTTTTTAAAGACTAATTCCGGATTAACAGGATTTGAATAAGTGGCATTAGAATTTATTATACAATCTTCAATATGATCAGAAAATATCACATAATTATGTAGAAGGAATTTGGTCATGTCCAGGCTTGAACCCTAGTCCCCTGGATAAGGGGTCAAGAATTCTGGCCTCTACAACACCACCGGGTTGAATTTTCTTTAATACTATGACATGAAAATATATTACAACACAAAAGAAATATATTAATTTATTAATTTTAATTTATATTTTTAATGAAGTGTGTGTTGTTAACTAAGAAATAAATATTGTTGAATGAATCCGCAACACAAAGTTATGTCGAGTTTATAATAGAATAAATATTAATTAAATTTAATTAATTTTGTACTCACCAAAATGGCTGCCATGTGTTGGGATCAGCGCAAGAGACAGAAGCAGGAATATCTTGAGCAAGAAAATGTTGAGAATGTTCATTCTGGTGTCTCTCTTCCTCCTTCACCTCCTCGCTCTCCTCATGGCACCCGCTTTTCTCCGACTTTCACAAGAACCTTATGGAATAAAGTGCTCTTATCTGTCATAAAACACTCTTCTTATATTTAGTTTATTGCTGCCATTTTATCATTAGCTTAACACCAAAGACAACTGTATTTCACTTTCTAAATACACTGGACTTTTAATTAAATGTCACGCAAAAGGTGGAAGTTTCTTTCTAATAATCCATTTTATCTTGTTTATGTGTTAATTAAATATTTAAACGTAGTAAGCACGGAATGTTTTTTCTTATTTCTACTTGTTAAATATAATATGATATATAACATATATATATTATATATGTGAATTATATACATAATATATTAAATAGTCCATTGTTTTGGCCGAAACACTATGATACTTAAACATTATAAACTGTTAAATTATAAAAAAATGTTTTTATATATCACAATTTTATTTTTATATTTCACTACAGCTGTTTCGTCAACCTATGTTGACATCATCAGGTGTTACAATAATATAACAAATGTTAAATTATCGTGATTTTTCGAACCTTTATGTGTATTTGTTCATATATCAATTTGAATAATTTCTTTGATATAATTTTGAAGTTCTTGGTGGAGTTGAGTTAGGTACCTAATTAAAGTTAATTAAAAGAACGGTTAGTTACTATTTATAGAAGAATATATTAAAGGTAGAAAAAATAACTAACTAAACTAACCATCACGCCGTCTCTCCGAAAGGGTAGGCAGAAAGAATGGACTGAAACACTTTAATCAATGCGGCACTCCATCCTTCTCTTTTCGTCCCCGCGAGAGAAGCGGTGTGATGGGTTGCGAACCACATCGCCACCAATAAGCATCTCCCATAAAAAGAAATAATAATATAAAATAGAAAAAAGAAATAATAATAATAATAATAAAAACCGCAATAAGAAGAAATAATTACACATAATTTAGAGTCAAAACGATGAATCATAATACATTAAAGACGATAAACATTATAAGGAAGCAGATTACATTAATAAGAAAGGGGACAAAAGTGGATGGTAGTATTTATTATAATAATATTAAGTAAGGAAAAGTTTATAATTTTAGTTTTTAAAATATAAGGGGAATAAGCTAGAATTTTGAATTTTTTTTTCGCGACAGCTGTTTCGTCAACCTACATAAAAACAACGTATTATAATTTAACAGTTTTTATTTTATTTATAATTTAGATTAGTAATAAAACATTTTGAAAATATGGTTTAATTAAAAAATATACATTAATTCATTTTAAAAATATACGTTAGACTTAACGCTTTAAACGTAGTTCATTTTTAGGCTTTACTTATGAAACATGGTTCATTTTTAGATTTAACGTTTAAAACATGTTTCATTTTTAAGCCCAACAATCAAAACATGGTTCATTTATAGACATAAGAATTAAAACATGGTTCATTTTTAGATGTAACATTTAAAACATGGTTCATTTTTAGATTTAACGTTTAAAACATGGTTCATTTTTAAGCCTAACAATCAAAGCATGGTTCATTTATAGACTTAAGAATTAAAACATGGTTCATTTTTAGATGTAACTTTTAAAACATGGTTCATTTTTAGATTTAACGTTTAAAACATGGTTCATTTTTAAGACCAACCATACTTTGATTGTATTGTATTATAAAAAAACTGGTCTCGCTTTTACCAAGATACCAATTATAAAACCTTGGGTATTATGCCATAAAAGTTTATTATTGCGATGGAAATAGTACAGATTCCCACAGTGATTTAGATGAGGCAGAATGCGGAAAGTCCGGCTCTACGTACCTGCCCTGAAACCACTCTCACTGCTTTTATAACTACTCAAATACAACAGTACAAACCTGTTGTTACGTTGTTCAAAATCATTAAATGTGTGTATCGTTAAACGTCAAAATTAGTCTTACTTTTAAAATTATTGTTTTTAATGTGGTGCACTTAAAGTCGTCATCGCAAACAAAAGCCTATCCAAAAAAAGGTAAAATGGCAGTGCAGAGTGGTGTCCTTGTACCGACCCTTATGTATGGAAGCGAAGCGTAGAACTGACTAGAGTAATAAATTCAGTAAAAATGAGATCTCTTAGACGATTGTGAGGAAAACGGTGGGGAGAGCAGTCAAACTGCTGAACATGATCGCTTCGGAGATCGACGTCTTTCATATTCGTGAAAGTACGTTCAGAAGACAAATACTCTTGACTTTGGAGAGTATCTTGTATTCCTAATCTCTCATGCGTTCCTGGTATTACATATTTTTTATGTTTTACCTATTCTCAATAGATGCCTTAAACTATAATTGCTGTTTGGAATATCTATTGAGAAAATAAACTGATTTGATTTGATTTGAAAAATCTGTGTATGATGAAAATATAAGAAGTTAATGTGGTGCGAATATAAGTGTTATAAACAAAATAATGAAAGGAACATTACGATGGTTTGGACATATTAAATAATGAATTCAGAAATAATGGTCAAAAAGTATATCTTAAGGATGTAAATGGAACTGGAAATAGAGGAAAAACGAAGAAAAAGTGGCACGATCAAATAAATCAAATATTGAATGTCAGCCACATGAGTAGTCGGAGAAATCAACGTGCGTGCATGACACGATGTATGAATGTTAAGGAATCGAGAGAAGTATGTCCGACAAGAAAATTGTGGCAGTCCATTATTTCTGCCTATCCCTTCGAGGAGACGGCATGGTGATTAGTTAGTAAGTTTTTTAAATGATTTTATTACTAATGTAAAACATGCACAAGTTTATCGATGTACTGTTTCAAAAGAAGTGACCAATGTGTTTTTATTTATATAACACGTGTGCTACGGTAATAATAAATAAATAAATAATTGTGATGTCAATCTATTAAGCTAATTTGTTAGTCATTGTTTTTTTTTAAATGTGTTAAGCATCATATTAAATATTGATAATAAGCGAAATATATTAAACCTAATAGAAAACAGACATTTTCATTTTTAAATAATGAATATAAATAGACAATAAAAAATGTTTGTATACCTTGTATCTCAGATCATTGATGTTATTAATTAGAATTTCTTTGTAGAAGTTCATTGTTAATAATGAAAATAACTGCTTTAAAAAAAATCCTTTATAATATTTATAATATATAGATGTATTCCACTAGATTTTAATTTCGACTTGTTGAACATTTAGAAGATGGCAATGAGGAGCTGAAACCGGTCGAAGATTTTATCATGTGGAATAAAACTAAATACATTTATAAAAGATGTTTTTAAAATACATATTTTCATAATAAATATATCATACATGAGAGCCACAAAGAAATTTTTCCGAGTACATATTATGTTATCATCGACAAAGAATCCAATTTATAGAACAGTATATCCAGTACATAACAAAAACAAAACTATCAAACCATCACGCCGTCTTCTTGAAAGGGTGGTAGGCATAAAGAATAGACTACCACACTTTAACCGATGCGGCACTCCATGTTTCTCTTTTCGCCCCCGCGAGAGACGCGGTGTGATGGGTTGCGAACCTCATCGCCACCAATAGGCAACCCCCGCACACACTTCGATCGTCTAACATCCACAAATTAAATCTAAAATTGTGTATGTAATATATAATAGTAAGAAGTAACCGTTTAGGCACAATTTCCCTGGACGCACACAAAGCAGTATGATAAGTTAACATGACCATCATAATTCATTTCGGCTAAAATTCACTATGGTTCTTAGATACAGGTATTTATTTAATTTTATTCCACTTTTCTTCTTATTTCCACCGGTTTCGGCAACTCTTTAAAACAGAAGACCGAGATACTGAAACCGGTCGAAACTAGAAGAAAGCGTGGAATAAAACTTTATGTACTCGTATGTGACTTTTTCTTAATTACGTATAAACAAGAAATTTCCATAAACAAAATCAATGTTTCCTTTTTACCAAATTGATATTGGCATTGTGTCAATTAAGCTTTAATTCTCTTATCAGATCATTTATATTCTGCAATATTTAGTATTTTAAATTAAAACAAATTAAGATTTAATCCTATTCATCGATGTTTCTACACACCAATAAGAAAACAATTGGCTAAAAATAAAAAGTCGGTGTTAATTTACAATTTTAAAAAAATCATTTTTTTTTAAACAATCATTTTGATACTGAATTGAGTAATAAGTTTAATAATCAAATTTGCAGATTACCAAAATTAAATTGTATCAAAACTATTAAAAATAAGCTTTTTAAGCAGAAGAACCAAAAAGAATTTGGTTTGTATTTTCATAAGAATATAAATGTTTTACGATTTAAAATAAAATTATAACGAATTAATGATTAAATAGTCCATTGTTTTGGTTAAAACACTTTGATTCTTTAACATTATAAACTGTTAAATAAAAAAGCTTTGTTTTATATATCACAATTGTATTTTTATTTTTCACGACAGCTGTTTCGTCAACCTATGTTGACATCATCAGGCGTTACAATAATAAATTATTATTGTAACACCTGATGATGCCAAAATAGGTTGACAAAACAGTTGTCGCGAAAAGTAAAAATACAAATGTGATACAGAAAACAAAGCTTTTTAATTAAACAGTTTATATAGAATCAATAATTATATATATTACGATAAAAATTTATCTTGCTACATATAAATATATTTAACAGTATAGACTTGGTGAAATTCTTTTTTTTGCTGACTTAGAGATACATTAATTAAAAACAAACGTTAAAACGTAAAGAAAATGTTAGTATAAATATATTTTCGACAAAAAAATTTAATGTTTTTGAATTATTTAAAAATCACAAATATTTAATAAGAAGAACAAACTAGTAAGAACCTGTGTAATTAAAACAAATCCTTTTAACGCGCGGCAACACTGACTCGACGTCGCGATATATTTTCACCGCGATGGAACACCGTTTTCGAATTTCCCGCCAAAACGTGCGCCGCAACGGAAGTCCGATGTAGAAATGGCGCGGAACAGCGCGGGAGGCGCCGCCCGGGGATAGCGCTGATGATAATAATAATTGTATCAGCCACTCGGCAGATAGTAAAAAACGAACGCGGGTACTTCGGCTTTTTAGTCAAACAAAAACAACCTTCACGTGCTGTGGTATCGAATGAATTACCAGGGGCCGCCAACAATCTGTACTTAACTAACTCATTTCATTCATTCATAATTACACGCTGCATGAAAAAATTTTAAGGCCAGAGAGCATTTCCATCCAGTGAATCCATAGCATAAAATAACAGCAAATATGGAGAAAAAAAATACTTGTGTACTTTGTTTTTACACCACTTCATTTTTTTTTTGTTTTCTTGAACAATAATGTAAAACTCCATATTAAATTATTAATACGAATGAAAACGTCAGTTTTCTAGAAGTTTTATTATATTTTATTAAAATGACATGTTTCACCCTTGTAAGGCATTATCAAATGACATTTGATAATGCCTTAGAAGGGCGAAACATGTCATTGACGACTTTCGTGGTCGAGTGGTAAATGCATTGACTGCCACCCTGAAGGTTCCGGGTTCGATTCCCGGCGAGGGCAGTGTAATTATCACACTGTCTTCGATAGATTAGCAACCTAACACATGTCACGAGAATCACTATGATAGCTATAATACCCTTTACATCGATTTGGCTCATTCTGACATGATGTAAAGAGCGATTCAACAAAATAATTTAATAATAATAATTTCCATAAAATATAATAAAACTTCTAGAAAACTGACGTTTTCATTCACATTACATTATTTTATCGAACCAACCGGTTTCGTTTCCACCGAAACTTCGTCACAAAAACAAATTGTTACTAGCTTACTTTTACTTAAACAGCCGATATCGTCCACTGCTGGACATTGGTCTCCCCCATACTTCTCTACATATTCCTATCTTGTGCCTTTCGCATCCAGTCACCAGCAATTTTTCAAATCTCATCAGACTATCGTGTGGGAGGTCTACCTCTGTTTCTTCTGTCCTCGCGAGGTCTCCACTTCACCACTCTTCTGGTCAACCTTATGTCTCCCAATCTGGCAACATCAAATGACCATTTGAGGTTAGCCACCATTTCGACGACATTTGTTACTCTCGACCTTTTGTGTATTTCATTATTTATAATCCGGATTGAAAGTCTTACATGTAACATGACTCTTTCGTGTTTCACGAAAGAGTCATGCTCTTTCGTGTTTCCCTTGTGCTACACGGAGTCTCCGTATGGTCGACTTGGTGAGGGTTCGCGTTTTCTGTTCCATATGTTAGAACTGGAAGTACGTATTGATCACACATTATACATTTCAGAGCTTCTTCAGATTGTCGTATGCCACCTACCCAAGACCGATTCTCCTCTGAAGCTCAGCAGTCTGATTATCTCTGGAGAGTGAAATGTTGTGACCGAGATACTTGTATTCATTGACTTCTTCTATTAGCTGATTTCAAGTGTCTACAGCATTGCCGAGGATCAGATTCGTCATTATTTTGATCTCACGTCTCTTCTTCTTAATAATATTATAATAACTTTACATTTTTGTCAATATTATTAGTAAATAAATTGTATAATGAACTGAACGCGGTCTCCTCGGAGATCGACGTCTTTCATGTTAGTGAAAGTACGTTCAGAAGGCAAATACTCTTAATTCTGGAGAGTATCCTGTCTTCCTAATGTTGAACCATCTTTTATGCGTTTCTGGTAGTATACTATACATAATATATTATTTTACCTGTTCTCAATAGATGCCTTAAAAATAATTTTTGTAATGTCTGTTTATGAAATAAACTGATTTAATTTGATTTGATTTGATAATAGAGTCTACCTTCACGAAGTCCGTCTCTTCCATGAGCCCTTTAGCAAAACGAAATCAAAAAAGCGTTCATAGTTAGATCACGGTTTCTTTTTGTAACTGGTTGACTCAATTCAACAAAATAAAGTAGTCTAAAAACAATCTACACAAGTGTTTTTAATTTTTTTTTTAAATGCCAAACAAATTAAGTGCTACATTATTATTATTATCATTATTATTTTGTTGAATCGCTCTTTACATCATGACAGCATGGGCCAAATCGATGTTAAGGATATTATAGCTAGCGATAGATAGCTAATCTATCGCCATTTTATTGTCACGTGAATTGTACACCAGACCAAAGACAGTGTGACAGTCACACTGCCCTCGCCGTGAATCGAACCCGAAACCTTCGAGGTGGCAGTCAATGCATCTACCACTCGGCCACGAAGGTCGTCATTAGGATGTAAAGAAAAAAATCTTCTTTATAATATTATAATAACTTTACATTTTTGTAAATATTATAAGTAAATAAACTGTATAATAGAGACTACATTCAAATCAAATAATGATTTAGAAAAATTAATCGCGCACACCAATGGTTGACGAACTGTGTTTCCCGCCGTCGAAAGTGAAATGATGACTATCCGAGTTCCTAGCGGAGAGAGTGCGGCGAGCGGCTGTTTGTAGTGTTGATGCTGGGAGCCGAGATCCGATGGTACTAGGCACAGTAGGTACCCCCCGTTGCAGGGTTAGGCTGCTGTCACACCGAGTTCTCGTGTCGTCTCGTGCTGTATCATGCCTTATCGGAACAGCTACACTAAATTGAAGAAAAAGGAGCATGTTATACGACATTTATAAATGTAATTGCAGGTCAGACGTTAAATTAAATAATTAGAAAGGTGATCTAGAGTACAAATCGGATTGATTTTCGTCCAAGAATGATATCGGTCTCGGTATTGGTATCGACTGTCATCAAGCGATTTTTTTTTTGAGATATTAAAATGACATCCTAATAATAAAAATAAATTATTATAAAATTAATTAATTAAAATTAAACAATAATTACTTTTACTTGAAGCGAAAGCGAAAATGGTATTTTAAAATGGAGTTCTGGTTCCAACCGTTATGTATGGAAACGAAGCATGGAAAAGAAGGATGAGGGTCTAATAATGCGGTAGAGGTGAGATCCCTTAGACGCATGTATATAAAACGATGTTCGACAGAATTTCAAATGTTGATAGCACGAAGGAATGTAGAGTCAAATCAAATTAAATAAAATCAAATCAGTTTATTTCATGAATAGACGTTACAAAAAATATTTTTAAGGCATCTTTTGAGAATAGGTAAAATAATATATTGTGTATAGTATACTACTAGCAACGCATGAGGGATGATTCGACATTAGGAAGACAGGATACTCTCCAGAATTAAGAGTTTTTGCCTTCTGAACGTACTTTCACTAATAAGAAAGACGTCGATCTCCGAGGAGACCGCGTTCAGCAGATTAATTGCTCTTCCCTTCGATGTCACCAGAGATAAAACAATCTATCCTGTCGCTGTGAAAGATATCTATCAGACACAAAAAGCCGAACACCCTCCAGCACGGCCGAGTTCTCGAAATATCCCCTGAGTAATCTAAAGAAATGGGTTATGAGATGCCCATCTCTTCGAAGCTGCAGAGAGTTGGCAAAGGAAATGCGGTGGGATAGAGCCACGGATAGCAACCATACTGCCTAATGTAGAGATACCTCAGAATTTTTTTCTGAACTCTCTCCAGCATAAGAAAGTATTATGAAAATTATGAAAAGGATCATTGCGTTTTTCGATTAATGGAATGCGTGGTTGATAAAAGAATAGTTAAGAAAGTATGTACTATATATGTAAACGATGTGAGAGGATTACGGAGTCGAGGAAGACAGAGGAAAATACGACATGACCAAATGAATAAAATTTTAAAGGTCAGTCAAATTTAATTGAATCATTTGATAATGTCTTCTTCTTCTTCTTCTTCCTCAGCCTATTCCCGTCCACTCCTGGACAAAAGCCTCCTCCATTTGCTTCCATGTCATTCTGTCCTGTGCAGACTGCATCCAGGTTATTCCGTCGTGTCTGTTTAGATCATCCTTCCACCGTAGTTGGAGTCACCCTGCACTTCTTTTCGCCGTCCTCGGTCTCCAAGTCAGCAGTCTTCTTGTCCACTTTTCATCTGGGCTTCTGGCTACGTGACCCGCCCATTGCCATTTTAGAGTCGCCACCCGGTGGATGATGTCAATGACCTTTGTTTTTTCTTTCACCGTATCGTTTCTGACTCTGTCTCTTAGACTTATTCCTAACATGGCTCTTTCCGTGGTTCTTTGGGTCCTCGCAGTTTCTCGGCATGTCATTCCCATAAAATATAATAAAACTTCTAGAAAACTGACGTTTTCATTCGTAGTAATTATTTAAAGAATCGACTTGCGTGTATGAGTGTACTCGCTGTGAATGTAGAGAACGCTAAAAAGGTCTGTCAGAATTGATTAGTGTGGAGGTCCACTCTCCCGTCAAAAAGTTTGATACGAAATTTTCATCAATATTTAAAAAAAAAACAAGTCAAACGTTCATTCCTAACACAAATTGAATCCAGAATCTTTAAAATATTCTTCTATATTCACCTTCGCTTTGTATTGTGGATTCATATTACAATAAATATAACTACACATAGTATTTTTGCAACTTTTTCCACAGACATTGTTCGGTTATGACACAACCTTTTTATTGTAACATAAAACAATGTTAAAATTTTGTGCATCGGAAAAATTTTGTCATAACCGAAACAAATCTGTGAAAAGTGCAATAAAGTGTTGTAATAGTATTAAGTGCAGTTATATTTATTGCAATCTTTAAGACATTGATGGTTTTATTATTAGAGTTTCTAACTAACTAACTAACCATCATGCCGTCTCCCCGAAGGAGTAGGCAGAAAGAATGGACTGCCACACTTTTCTTTCCTGACATATTTCTCTCGCTTCCTCAACATTTATACATCGTGTCATGCACGCGCGTCGATTTCTCTGACTCCTCACATGGCCGACATTCAATATTTGATTTATTTGATCGTGCTCCTCGGTCTTCCTCTATTTCTGGTTCCATTTACATCATTAACATATATTTTTTTTACCATTCTTTCTTCGTTCATTCTTTCCATATGTTCAAATCATTTTAATAATCCTTTCATTATTTTGTTCATGACACCATCATTCGCACCGCATTCACTTCTTATATTTTCATTCGACACTCTATCATACACAGAGTATCCGCACATTCGTCTAAGATATCTCATTTCTACTGCATTTATTCTACTTTCATCCTTCTTTTGCAAGTAGAGTTTCTAAAGTGTAGAAATCTATCCCTCTAAATGGCATGTGATGTGTTAGATTCTCAGAATGAATTGTTGAAAGATCATTAATAATTTCTAGGGCAAATGGTATACCATATTGTTACTTCCGCGATTAAACTGGGTTTGTGTTGTCCATTTGGGTCTCAATGTCGAAAGTGTGTACGTCTCTAGCGGGCGATCTGATGTGATTGTCGTACGACATTTTGATACGGGATCGCTCGTGTCAGTAAAGCTAATTGATGGTTTAACCATTAAGGTGAGTATTTCTATTATTTGTATCTGATATATGTAGGTCACACATATATGTACGAGTAATAATTTAAAAGTAGGTTACGGCGTATTAAATATGAATATTTGTCATGCTTCGTTCGTGATTGTTTTTCTGAAACAATAATATAAATTCATTACTGACATGCTTCAAATACGGTGAGTCGCTCACACCCATTCATTACTTTAATATTTAATTATTAAATAACTATTAAATACAACGTTTATCGGGTAGGCAGAAACAATCAACTTGTGTCAGCATTGCGCTTCACTTCCATACGTACGAGTTGGTGCAGGAACAACTTTGTGCACTCTTACCATTTGTATAAACGTGAGAAAATGTTCAACCAGCTTTAATATATTCAAGCCGCAACGACCTTACAAATACACACAATAATAACAAACGCATTCTCCAACTTTTACATAAGTAAATCAAATATTTTTTAAATAGTCCATTGTTTTGGCCGAAACACTATGATACTTTAACATTTTATAACTGTTAATTGAAAAACTTTGTTTTATATCACAAATTGTATTTATTTTACTTTACGACAGCTGTTTCATCAACCAATGTTGACATCATCAGGTGTTATAAAAATATATATCAAATGTCAAATTTTCGTAATTTATTTGATATAATTTTGAAGTTCTTGCTGAAATTGAGTTAGGTACCTAAATATTTTAATTTAAAAACGGTTATTTACTGTTTATAGGAGAAAATATTAAAGATTCGAAAAATTACGAAAATTTGACATTTGATATATATTTTTGTAACACCTGATGATGTCGACATTGGTTGATGAAACAGCTGTCGTAAAGTAAAATAAATACAATTTGTGATATAAAACAAAGTTTTTGAATTAACAGTTATAAAATATTTTTTATATATAATATTATTCTTCTTATCCTGTCACACCTCCGTGGTGCATATGGCCTCAAGGAACCTTCTCCACCCGACTCTATCGCATGCCTGATGCCTAACATCATCCCAAGTGAAGCCTACTGCTTTGAACTCGTCCTGTAGGTCTCTCCTCTAGGTGGCTCTAGGTCTGCCTCGCTTCCTCTTTCCCCCCATAGGGGACCAGTCTACTGCGCCCTGAGCGATGCAGGCTGGGTTCCGTCTCAGGGTGTGACCTATCCACAGCCATTTGTGTCTAGCGACTTGTTCCCTGATTAGCTTTTCGCCTGCCATGATCCAGAAAACGGCACTTGACAATAGATCTTGAATATTGAGCGATTACACCTATTTATAAACACCTGGAGTTGTCCAATAACGTCCGCGCTAGATTTCCAAGTCGCACATCTATATAATATCAAGGTTCTTTTTTAACCCTGACGAAGCTCTCAGCGGGAGCAAAACTGGTCGGTTGATAAAAAATAAAGTGGTGTAAAAACTTATTAAAGTGTATATGTAAATATCATCGTTTGAGGAAGGATCTTGTCTCGGATGGAACAGCGTGCTTTAGTCAGGATAAAATATATTCTGTTCCCTCAACCATTCGATAAATTCATAATACACAATAAAAAAAAGTTTCTATTTTGCGATATCCTATGAAGGTTTTACCATATACTTTCATGGCCTCCAGAACGATGTAAGATACTCTCGATGATGAAGATACCTTTGAAACATATAGATAAAAGTGGATAAATGGATAATCGAAAAAAATGTTTACCTTAGAAACAGCATAGCAATTTTCTAAGAAATACAAATTAATGTAAATAGGTACAAATAAATACAAATAAATACAAGTCAGGAAAGGATAAGCAAATAAAAATATGAATCAATTATTTTTATTTGCTTATACATGTAAAGTTTAAGGAAAACTTACCACCTTAACACGAATCCCAACACATACTTTCATAGCAGCCAGATCATAGGATATGCATACGGCCTTAACATTGTAGGAAGATCCCTAGCAGCCTTACACGAAGTATTTGAGCCTTTAGAGACAGCAGCCAAGGAGGTGGGTTTAGAGATAAACGAAGAAAAGACACAAATAATGAAACAAACCAGGAATGCAACCCATAACTCAAGGCGAACCATCAGATTCAAGGACAGATACAACTTTAAGATGGTGGAGGACTTCACTTACCTGGGTTCGTCTATAACAAAAGAAAACGAAGATCACAAGGAAATCGAAAGAAGAATCACAATTGGTAACAAAACATTATTCTCTCTACTACCAGCGCTCAAATCAAGAAACGTACACTGGAAAACCAAAATCACCCTGTATAAAACAATCATCCGAAAAGTAGTGACCTATGGGTGTGAGGCGTGGACAATGACAGCGAAATCTGCAGAGCGACTGGATACTTTTGAGAGAAGGGTGCTGCGCAGAATTCTGGGGCCTGTGAATGACGGTGAAGGCTGGAGAGTGCGGCATAATGACGAGCTGTACAATATTTACAAAGCTCCCAGTCTCTCCACACAGGTCAGACTGAATAGACTGAGATGGGCCGGTCACGTGCAGAGGATGCCGTCATCGCGAACCCCAAAAAGATTGCTGGAGTGGCACCCAGGTGGTAGAAGACCAATTGGACGACCAAGGCTGCGATGGGAGGATGAAGTTGGGAGAGATGGAGCAAGATTGTTAAGAGTGTCAGATTGGAGGGTCGAAGCGGAGGACAGGAGGAGTTGGAGGCGAAGAATACTGGAGGCTAAGGCTCGATATGGGCTGTAGGGCCATCGAAGACGAAGAAGAAGATACATGTAAAGTTTGTATTCTTGGTTACTTGTTATACTGCTCTGATGTAGCTTGGGTCCAAGCGAAACTAGTTGGCATCAAATATAATAACCATACCGCGGTTAAATACAAAGTGTTTTTATTTATTTTCCATTACCTGAATCGTTGCAATCTGAATCATCGGGGTGATCGAATATTCTTAAGTCGCTCCAAACAAGAAAACGGTAACTATCTCTACAACTTCGATCGCAGAAGAAACAGAGTTATCAAAATGTACGCCATCCATCTAGAATTATAAAATACAATTAAAAAAAAAGATCCTTCATTGTGATAATACAGAGATCGTGCTTATATAATCTTTTGAGAACCGCTGGTCCCGCCTAAAGTAGGTACTCGCAACGTTTTGAACTTGAACGCGTGGTCACGACAAAAGACTTTTAACGGAGAGGGAAAGCGCTTAGCAGAAAGGTTACGGAATTACCTCTGCACCACAATTTTAATCATATTCACTCTCCGCCACTTTCACGTGAACCCTTCAATCTATTTAATTCAATGATCATCTGTTATTCGATCACACATCATCTTCAAATTATCGAACTACAAAAGAAAAGCGATAAGTATTCGAAATATTAATGTTTTAATTTAAACTTCTCGTAGAAGTTCATTACATTGTTCACAATGAAATTAAAAGTAATACATAAAGTTATTTTGTATTAAATATTTCGTTTTATTCTTTTTTTTATTTCGACTAGTTTTGGAAACTCGCTGTCATATTTTGGAAGAACAAGACCAGAAGATGCTACAACTGATCGAAATTGAAAAGAAAAAGTTTTTTCAACATATTAATTTAAAAATCACAAACATCACAGATTACAAACACAATCAAAGCGAAGCGATTTAAAATTGTTTTTTTTCCCTACCGTCTGATAGACTGGTTGCCGTTGTCATAGATAATTATAACTAACTAACTAACTAACCATCACGCCGTCTCCCCGAAGGGGTAGGCACAAAGAATGGACTGCCACACTTTTGTTTCTTGACATATTTTTCTCGCTTTCTCAACATTCATACATCGTGTCATGCACGCGCGTTGATTTCTCTGACTCCTCACATGGCCGATATTCAATATTTGATTTATTTGATCGTGCCAAATTTTCCTCGGGCTTCCTCTATTTCTAGTTCCATTTACATATAATGTTTTACCATTCTTTCTTCATTCATTCTTTCCATGTATCCAAACCATCTAAATGATCGTTTCATTATTTTGTTCAAAACACCATCATTCGCACTGCATTCACTTCTTATATTTTCATTCGACGATACACACATTCGTCTAAGAGATCTCATTTCTACTGCATTTAATATACTTTCATCCTTCTTTTGCCAGTTCCATGCTTCGCTTCCATACATAAGGGTCGGTACGAGAATACCATTGTTCACTTTAAGTGTAGATAATTATTGTTGTGGATAAATAAAGTTACATCTTTGAAATTGTCTGAGTGATGTTTTCGACCATTTTCTTTAAAGTACAGGAAAAGAAATGAACTTTTTGCGTAACTTCTAGATGATTTGACAGTATTTTAAATCAATCTCCAGACTCCTAAATTCCAGTCTTTTTTTATCAAAGAAACCATTCATAATCTTTTTAACCGTATTATAAAAGATATTTTGCGTCTTACACAAAATATATTTCTTATTTGTAATATACCTGTAGACAAAAAATACTTTGGGAAAAATTATTACTTTATTGATAACCCCAATAAAAATAGTATCAAAAATGATCGGCAGTTAATGTATGTAATCGAATATGAATTTATACTTAGGAAATTGAAAATAACTTTCTTTAATCCACATAATATTTGAAAAATATTTTTAAAAAAACACGACATGTTTCGGAGGATAATGCCCTCCATCTTCAGGTGTAAAAAATTTAATAAAAACTAAACAAAGAAAGACTAATATAAAAAAAAACGCATTTAAAATTCGATACAATAATTTAAATTTAGAAATTAACCTGGGCTTTTTGTTATAAGTACTAATAATTATTTTTTATCAGTAAGAACTAATAAATAATATTAAACAATAATAATACAAGTCTTTTCAATGTCTTTTTAAAGGTATGTTTTTTCTAAATTACAATTTTTTTAAATATCATAATCATGTAATTTTATTATTTAATATTTTTGATTAGTTTTTACTGATAAAAACTAATTATTAGTACTTAACAAATAGCCCAAATTAATTGCAAATTTAAATTATTGGATAGAATTTTAAATGCATTTTTTTACATTAGTCTTTCATTGTATAGTTTTTATTATATTTTTACACCTGAAGATGAAGGAGGTATCCTCCGAAACATGTCGTGTTTTTAAATATTTTTTTTAATATTTTGTGGATTAAACAGAGTTATTTTCAATTTCCTAAGTATATTACTATGGAATTCCGCAGTGTTAATGCCTTAAACGTTCAATAAGTTTAATGTGAAGTTAACTAATATTTTTAACATGTGTAACTTTGAAAGAAAACTACAGCCTCCTTGAAATTTCCTTTTCTCCAAACATAAGCTCTAACTCCGAACATATGTCTTCAGTCCCTCCAAGCAACGATCGCGACCTTTGCAACGTCTTCTCTCTCGGCGGGTAAGAGTACACTAATGATGGCATTCCAACAAATGGAAAACACTATTAACGTGACCCTAAGAACCCGAGACTGTATGATTGATTAGATTATAATCGAAGAGCATCTCCCAGTGAGTGTGGAGTACATGACTGGGCACCATAGTCCTCAGAGACACCGCGATGTTTGATATCCACTCAAACACTTGGACAACAGATAATTCTCTACTGCAAAATGAATCTAAGTTATTTAATCTCGAGAAATCAAATCTCATATGCGAAATAATAAAATAGAATTCATACAATCAACGCATCTGATGTTTGCAAAAAGATTGTACTAGACCATAGGTTCTTAAAGTTTTAGGCCCATTAAATCCATTAGATGTTTTATTTTTCAATCGCCATTTACACTTCAAGTGTAATATATTATACCTGTATTATACCTAACCTCCTCCGAAAATAACATCCGAAACATGTCGCGTTTAAAAATTGTATTATATAATTATATAAATTATTTATTAAATAAAGTGGATGAAAAAGAATTAACTAACCATTAATCCGTTTCCCCAGAGAGGTAGGCAGAGAAGATGAGCCGCCATACTGTTCTTTCCTGACATACCCTATAGCTTCCTTTACATTCATACATCGTAACATGCATGCTCGTCGATTTTTCCAACTTTGAATGTGGTCGTGGTTTAGTATTTGATTAATTTGGTCATGCCATGCTTTCCTTATCATTACACGGCTTCTCTTTCTACTCACAGTGCTTGTATACAACATTTTAAATATTTTTATCTTGTCTATTCGTTCCATAATTCCAAACCATCTCAGGGATCCTTTTTAAATTGTACTAAAACAATGTTTACTATAAGTAACTGACTATAATTTACAAGTGAACGGAATTTTTTGCAGACCAACTTACAACTTGTTTATATCTTCCGATTGTGGTCGCAAGTGCAAAATTAAGTGCATATCTATGGATGGTTTGTTGGTAATATGTCTAAATTGTTTCTTTGGTGGTATAAGAAGATTGTGACTTCATTCTAAATTATCCCTCATGTATTGTATAACAGAGTTCTTCTTCTCCGATCTCAATCTAAAGATTGGTCTGCAGCAAGGTGACGCATCTCGTTTTCCACTCCGCTCGGTCCTCGGCAACTCTCTTCAACTCCGCACAAGAGGTACAGCCCATATCTGGTCTAGGTACTTCTGGCGAAGTCGTCCTCTGCCAATCGATCCCTCGACTATTCCCTCCAATACATCATGCAGGAAACATTCGTGTCGCAACACACGACCAATCCATCTCGCGCGCCTCTCCGCTATGGTGTTCAACATGTGCCTTTTCTCTTCAACTCTGCTGAGAACCTCCTCATTTGTAACGTGGTCCCTCCATGAAACATGGGAAATTCGTCGGTAGTTCCACATTTCAAATGCCTCCAGCCTTTTGCGCTCTCTTTTGCCCAGGCACCAAGTATCGAAGCCGTATAGTAAAACACTCCACACCAAGAGTTATAATAAGTTATACTGCTATTTGTGTGAAGAAAAAATCTCCCTCTGGTCTGATAGATATTTGTGACAATAAAACTGGCGATTTGCTAGCTACCTATCAAATGTCATGAGAATCAATAGATAAAAGTTGTTATACAGTAAGAGGTTGTGTACAAGCAACGGGAAACTATCACATTAAGGATTAGCAAAACTAATAGACTAACTGGATGGATCGCCACAATGTTCTGTGCTGGCATACCTCTCGGGCTTCCTCTACATTCATACATCATACCATGCACGCACGTCGATTATTCCGACTTCGAATGTAGCCGCCTTTTAGTAATTAATTAATTTGGTCATGCCATGCTTTCCTCGGTCGTCCTCAGCTTATTTTTCCACTCACGCTGCTTGTGTACCACTTTTTAACCATTCTACTCTCATCCATTCGTTCCATATGTCCCAACTATCTCAGGAATCCTTTTTTTAATTTTATCCATGATGCAGTCATCTATCTGCCTTGCATTTCTTTCTTATTTCATCGTTCGGTAATTCTATCATACAACGTTTTCCCGCACATTCTTCTTAGTGATATCATTTTTACGGTATTTATCGTGCTTTCATCCTTCTTTTGTCAGTTCCAAGCTTCGCTTCACTTCCATAGATGAGGGTTGGCACTAGAACTCCATTGTGAACTGCTATCTTTGCTTCTGTGGATATATTTCTATTTGCAGTAATGACTTTGAGTGCACAATTTATTTTATTCCCAGCACCAACCCTTCTTTCGATGTCTTTCTCCATTTTTCCGTCTCTTGTCAACATGCATCTCAGATACGTAAATTCTGTAACTTGCTCCAATTTCTCGCCCATCGCACTTATATCACAAATCGTCATATATTCTTCTTTCTCGAAAACCATCACTTTAGATTTAGACACATTCATCACCAGGTCACTATTTTTGATTGCCTCATACATCCTTGACACAAAGACTTGCAAATATATCACAAATCATCATACATTATTCTCTCTCGAAAACCATCACTTTAGATTTAAACACATTCATCACCAGGTCACTCTTTTTGCATGCCTCATACATCCTTGACACTAAGACTTGCAAATATATCACAAATCGTCACACATTATTCTCTCTCGAAAACCATCACTTTAGATTTAGATACATTCATCACCAGGTCACTCTTTTTGCACATCATACATCTTGACACCAAGACTTGCAAATATATCACAAATAATCACACATTATTGATTTAGATACATTCATCACCAGGTCACTCTTTTTGCATGCATCATACTTCCTTGACACTAAGACTTGCAAATATATCACAAATCATCATACATTATTCTCTCTCGAAAACCATCACTTTAGATTTAAACACATTCATCACCAGGTCACTCTTTTTGCATGCCTCATACATCCTTGACACTAAGACTTGCAAATATATCACAAATCATCATACATTATTCTCTCTCGAAAACCATCACTTTAAATTTTGACACATTCATCACCAGGTTACTCTTTTTGCATGCCTCATACATCCTTGACACTAAGACTTGCAAATATATCACAAATCGTCATACATTATTCTCTCTCGAAAACCATCACTTTAGATTTAGACACATTCATCACCAGGTCACTATTTTTGCATACCTCATACATCCTTGACACTAAGACTTGCAAATATATCACAAATCGTCATACATTATTCTCTCTCGAAAACCATCACTTTAGAATTAGACACATTCATCACCAGGTCACTATTTTTGCATACCTCATACATCCTTGACACTAAGACTTGCAAATACGAGGTCTGTTTAAAAAGTATCGCGAATTTTATATTTTTTCAAAAAGTATTTATTTATTCATGAATATCTATTTTGTCCCCTTCAAAGTAATTCCCCTCGGATATAATACATTTATGCCAACGTTTTTTCCAATCCTCGAAGCACTTAAAAAATCATTTTTTGTGATCTTGTTCAGCTCCTCCTTCGATGCCGTCTTTATCTCCTCAATCGTGGCGTAGCGTCGTCCTTTCATGGGCCTCTTCAGTTTTGGAAACAGGAAAAAGTCACAGGGGGCCAGGTCTGGGAATACGGTGGCTGCGGCACCATTACTGTGTTGTTTTTGGCCAAATATTCGCGCACAAGCAACGATGTGTGAGCAGGGGCGTTATCATGGTGCAAAAGCCAGTTTTTGTTCTTCCACAAATCCGGGCGTTTCTGGCGGATTGCTTCGCGCAAATTGCGCATAACTTGCAGGTAATATTCCTTATTGACCGTACTACCCTGTGGCAAGAACTCATGATGCACCACGCCCCTGCAATTGAAGAAAACTGTGAGCAAAACCTTCACGTTCGATCGAACTTGGCGCGCTTTTTTTGGTCTTGGCTCATGCGGCAGCTTCCATTGGGATGATTGAGCTTTGGTTTCCACGTCATAACCATAAACCCATGATTCGTCACCAGTTATGACCCTCTGGAGCACATTTGGGTCGTCACGGACCGAGTCCAACATCTCCTGAGCAATGTTAACGCGATGCTGTTTTGGTCGAAATTGAGCAATTTTGGCACGAATTTCGCGGCGACCCGACTCATGCCCAAATCATTGGTTAAAATCGAATGGCACGAGCCAATCGATATGTTTAGGTCCTCAGCAACTTCTCTAACGGTGATTCGACGATTGGCTAATACTATTTTCTTCACTTTATCAATGTTTTCGTCATATCTTCTCGGCCCTCTGAGAACATTTTGTACCACCGATAAACGTTGCTTTGGTCCAAGGTAGCTTCACCATATACCACAGTCAACATTCGAAATGCGTCCGCGCACTTTATTTTGTTTTTCACACAAAATTTGATACAGATTCTTTGATCCATTTTTTGGAATAGGCAAAAATCGAAGACGAGCCAACACACATCTAAGCAAAACAGCTGTCAAAAATTAACTAAACATTCAAAATGGCCGACCTTGTCAGCATAAGTAAGAGACATGAGTACCAACATAACGCTACAAAAATCAAAAATCAAATATACGTAGCCAGCGGAAATTCAAAATTCGCGATACTTTTTGAACAGACCTCGTATATCACAAATCGTCATACATTATTCTCTTTCGAAAACCATCACTTTAGATTTAGATACATTCATCACCAGGTCACTCTTTCTGCATGCCTCATACATCCTTGACACTAAGACTTGCAAATATATCACAAATCATCATACATTATTCTCTCTCGAAAACCATCACTTTAGATTTGAACACATTCATCACCAGGTCACTCTTTTTGCATGCCTCATACATCCTTGACACTAAGACTTGCAAATATATCACAAATCGTCATACATTATTCTCTCTCGAAAACCATCACTTTAGATTTAAACACATTCATCACCAGGTTACTCTTTTTGCATACCTCATACATCCTTGACACTAAGACTTGCAAATATATCACAAATCGTCACACATTATTCTCTCACGAAAACCATCACTTTAGATTTAGATACATTCATCACCAGGTCACTCTTTTTGCATGCATCATACATACTTGACACCAAGACTTGCAAATATATCACAAATAATCACACATTATTCTCTCTCAAAAACCATCACTTAAGATTTAGATACATTCATCACCAGGTCACTCTTTTTGCATGCATCATACTTCCTTGACACTAAGACTTGCAAATATATCACAAATCATCACACATTATTCTCTCACGAAAACCATCACTTTAGATTTAGATACATTCATCACCAGGTCACTCTTTTTGCATGCCTCATACATCCTTGACACTAAGACTTGCAAATATATCACAAATCATCATACATTATTCTCTCTCGAAAACCATCACTTTAGATTTAAACACATTCATCACCAGGTTACTCTTTTTGCATACCTCATACATCCTTGACACTAAGACTTGCAAATATATCACAAATCGTCACACATTATTCTCTCACGAAAACCATCACTTTAGATTTAGATACATTCATCACCAGGTCACTCTTTTTGCATGCATCATACATACTTGACACCAAGACTTGCAAATATATCACAAATAATCACACATTATTCTCTCTCAAAAACCATCACTTAAGATTTAGATACATTCATCACCAGGTCACTCTTTTTGCATGCATCATACTTCCTTGACACTAAGACTTGCAAATATATCACAAATCATCACACATTATTCTCTCACGAAAACCATCACTTTAGATTTAGATACATTCATCACCAGGTCACTCTTTTTGCATGCCTCATACATCCTTGACACTAAGACTTGCAAATATATCACAAATCATCATACATTATTCTCTTTCGAAAACCATCACTTTAAATTTTGACACATTCATCACCAGGTCACTCTTTTTGCATGCCTCATACATCCTTGACACTAAGACTTGCAAATATATCACAAATCATCATACATTTTTCTCTCTCGAAAACCATCACTTTAAATTTTGACACATTCATCACCAGGTCACTCTTTTTGCATTATTTTTGCATTATTATCATTTTTGCTAAGACCTGCAAATTTTTTCTACTGTCATCGATTAAAACTTTGCGGCAAATCAATCCCTAGGTGTAAAGCATAAAACAGTTGTAACTGTTACACTGATTACGCATACAAAGTTAGTTAATTTGTATTCAATGAAGTGGCTCGTATGAATTGTGTATTAATCTGGGAACAGGTCTGGAACCAACGAAAACGAAAACAATGAGAGGTGACGAGACATTTGAGACAATCCCGCCGGAAAAAAGTGACATTGAGGTCCGAGGCCTTTTTTGTCGACTTTCATTTTTTAAATGAAAATGCGCAGCGGCCGCGGGAGTTTTTTTGGCGCCGGAATGCGCTCGAAAACGTTTTTTCACACAATAGTCACCATTTGAGGTTACGCTCGCCGCCTTTTTGCCTCCGAAGAAAGTGTCCGGCGGGCTCGGGCGGGAGGCACTCGACACTTTTATTAATATTACGAATTAAATCAAATATTTTGACAGACGGATATTTCTGGCTGCTGTACAGGTGACGCGAAACGTTATTTACGGTTTGAATCCATCAAACTTTTAAGGCAGAAATATACTATTAACACGCGACGTGGCGTGTTTACTCCCACCACCGGCAACACGTCGATCTAGCTCGTCTGGATCGGGTGGCGTGTGCGCGCATGGCGTCGCGTCGGGTGTTCATAGTGTGATTCTGTCCATAGAAAACAATACAATTTGATTCGACTCAACACGCATCACGTGGCATCGGGTGGCGTGGCGTGTTAATAGTATGTTTCTGCCTTTATTCTTCTTCTGATTGTAGAACTTGTGATCTGTTTATGCAGGATATCAACTTTCTTCCTGTGATGAAGACGACCAGCCTTCTCTCCATCTCTTTGGTGGTCGTCCTGGTGGTCGACGACCCTCTGGAGTCTCGTGCATCACGATATTAGGATTTCTTGCTGGATCCATTGTCTCGATGTGGTCCTTCCAGAATCGTCTTCTCTGTCTTCTCCATCTCACTATGTCTTCAATTTTAATGTCTCCAAACTTTTATTATTTCACAAAAAATTACAATTATTTTCACAGTAGAATGCAATATTTTTAATGTATATAAATAAGCAGAAAATGTGATTTTAAATAAAATAAAATTTAATTCAAATGCTCGAAATGTTCCCGTTATCCCTGCCCTCTCCTCAATCCTAATTATACCCCTCCACCTTTATACATAATTCCACCCTTTTTAGTTTAAAAGTGGTCACTCTGTTTTATTATATTGTTAAAATTTTGTTCATCGAAAAAGGTTGGATTTCAACCGAAACATATCTGTGAAAAGTAAAATAAAGTGTTGTAAAAATACTAAGTGCAGTTATAATATATATTCAAATAAAATAAATTGTTTCTAATTGCGAAAATTAAATATTATAACTAACTAATTTTTGCGGAAGGAAAAAGAAAGAATTCAGAAAGGATCATCATTCATTCATGCATCGTAACGCGAAAGCTCGACAATCGTTCCGACTTCGAACATTTCCGTCTTAAAAGTAAAAGCACGACCAAATTAATCTATTACTAAAAAGTAATAGATTAATTTGGTCGTGCCATGTCTTCCTTGGCCTTCCTCAACTTCTTTTTATATTCACGCTACTTGTACATATGCCTTTTTAAACCATTCTTCTCTCATCATTGGTAATTCAAATGTTTCTTAGATGGACATTTGATAATGGTTTTGTTAGCAAGACATGTCACTCCCATTAAATATATTAAAGCTTCTAGAAAACACACGTTGTCATCAATATTTAATATGGAGTTTTATATCATTGTTCAAGAAACAATAAACAACTTAAATGATAATTCGTTATAATTATACAAGGAATAAGAAAACAATAAAAAAAAAGTGATAAAATCAGTCAAATGTATTATGGCGCTACAAGAATAATTAAAGCATTTATTTAAAATACAACCACAATTACAAAACACGAAGCAAAAATACTAAAACTCAATTACAAATTTAATTAACCATTGTAGAATTTTATTGTTTCTTCGGGAAAACTTCGCAGAGGATGCAACCTTATTGACGATCTTTGATGGAGATACAAAAAATCAAAATCCACGTGGATTTCCGGAAGCAGTGATTGTGAACAGACGCGGATTCGTATACAGCCGAAAAAATCTCTCTTGATTTAACCACAGACGTCACGCCATCTCACTCTTGATTTTCTTTTTTCATTTCTTAATTTGAATGCGGCCTTGAAAACCTTGAAAGATAAAATTATTTATCAAATAATTATTATTTAAAAATAAAAGTGGCAAATACGTCATTATGTGTGTCATTTTTGAGAACATTGTATTTTCACAAACGTGTTTCGGGACATAGACGCCCTTCCTCAGTGTAGAAATGTTAAAATTTAACACAATGTTACATAAAGGTTTTTTTAGAGGTATACAAATTCAAAATGAAATAAAACACAATAAAATAATGTTAATGTCTATGATATTGGCTTTATTTAATAGAAACGTTTATGCCATTATTGCTTAATTATGATTTCGGGCATATGAGCGCCATGGCTAACTCGAATGAAGCGCAATCCTGAAGTCCAATTTTTGACACCTCTATTGAGCAACTGAGTAAAATGGCAAAACGTACCAATTACAAATCATTTGTCAACTGTCAATTTGACAGTCTGTAGAAACAATGTTGCTAGTTTAAAAACCAAACATCTAAAAAAAACTGTAGAATAAATATGTCAAATATGTCATGAAATTAAATCAATTGTGATATTATATAATTGTTGATATTATATTACTGTGATTCAATTAAACAGTTAATAATGTCATTTTTATTTAATTCAATCACTCTTTCAATAACATAATTCAGTTATGACGCTAGCCAATGTCACGATTTTATATACATATGATAGAAACATACACGATACCACTGTCCTCCTAGCATCCCTTATTAGCTTTTCACCCCCGGGGAGAGTCAGTAACGTGTGTAACGGGGCGGTAGGGTCGCCTTCGTACCTTACGAGATCTCCTTTTGATCGTAGAACTCTTTCTTCTTTTCTAAAAAAATGTATTAATAGATCATTCTTTTCTAAAAAAATATATTAATAATTCTTTAGAATCTGAAATATTTTTTAAAACCTTAGAAAACATTCTACCAAAACACTTCACCTATTTATAAAATATACGCTATAAACAAAACATACATTATAAAATTATCTGATTGCAACAAAACACATTGGCATTAAGATGTATAAAAATAGCCGAAACATTTAAAAAGTGAAAAAAAAAACAATAAAAAAAAACATATAAAAACGTTATATTAACCTATCTACAAAAGGTTGGTAGTGGCAACAAGATGACGTCCGTGCGCAAGCTGTAATTTGAAATATGGAAAAACAGAGACATGGCCATTAAGAGTAAGATAAGAATCTATAAAGCATGCGTGAGACCAATAATAACATATGGCGTCGAAGAGAGGGCAGACACTGTAAGACCAAACAAGTTTTGGGGCCTTCCGAGATGAAGACACTGAGGACGATAGCAGGCAAGATCCTGAGAGCTCGCGTGAGGAACACCAGAATAAGAGAGATATGTGAGGTTGAGGATATTATAAGATGGAGCAGACAGCGAAAAGAGGACTGGTACGGCCATGTTCAAATAATGGATACCACCAGACTCCCCTATATTACATTGCATAATCAGCTTCATGGGACTCGTCCTCGTGGAAGACCTCCTAAAAGATGGAAGGACAGCTGGAAGTCTACCGCACAGGAGGAGCAACACTCTGGAGAACAGAGCAAATAGGTCTACAACAAGGAAAAAGAAGAAAAAAAAATAATATCTTTGAGATTTCTATTAATTAAAACGGGTTACCTTCTCATGCCCCCCACAGTAAGGGCAAACCGTGGTTGGTCCTTTCCTTTTCCGAAATGTAGTTCGTTTCATTGTTTTTAATTTGACTTTATTCAATCAAACTCTTTTAGTATCTGTAAGAAAGTTTATTTATTTTAAGCATAAATAAATTAATATATAATATTATATTATGCATATAACATGCTTTTTTTTCCTGTTAATGACAAACTAGTTTTATGTATCGTTAGGAACGTTCTAAAACGGCATTTTCTCTCATATTTCTCTTGTCATTGTAGTTTTATAATTTTCTTTTTTTATATACAACCGTACGTTTGTATGTTTCATGAACCCAATTACTTTATATATTTTGTTGGGAGTGACCACACTTCATGAAAAGTCTATGATTCATGCATACTGCCGGTGATGACTTATGGAATGGAGACTATGACCCTCACCAAGACAAACTTAGTGAGATTAAGAGTCACACAGCGTTCCATGGAAAGACATTTGCTCGGCGTCAGTCTCCGAGATAAAATCAGAAATGAGGAGATTAGACGCCGAACAAAAATAACATCATGGAACGACTAACGAGACTGAAGTGGCAGTGGGCGGGTCATGTAGCGAGACAAAGTGAGGATAGATGGACCCAGAAAATAATAAGGCAGGCCACAAAAAAGGTGGGCCGAAGATATTGCTGCCTTGGGGGGTAGAATGTGGCAGCAGCTGGCAGAAAATAGAGACGAGTGGAAAGGAAGGGAAGAGGCCTATGTCCAGCAGTAGACCGATTAAGGCTGACGAAGAAGAAGAAGAAGAGTGACCACACAGTAAATAGAGCTTTGTTTGTGAATCTTCCTTGTCAACCAACCAGAGGAAGACCTAGGAACACGTGGATGATTCAGTGCAATAGGGTCTTGCAGAGAAAAGGCTTGAGTGAAGGTGATACTCAGAACCGTAAGAAGTACAGCCTGAGATCGAGAAGAGCTGATCCCAACAGACAACACAGACAATGAGTTGGGATAGCGCCAGAAAGAAGATATATTGATTCTCGTGACATGTGATAGGTAGCTAATCTATCGCCATTTTATTGTAACGTCAATTCTACACCAGACAAAAGACAGTGTGAAAATCACGCTGCCATCGCAATGTGATTCTCACACTGTCTTTGTCTGATTCTCACACGGAAATCGAACCCGGGACATTGGGTGTGGCAGTCATAACTCTTGTCACTTGTCACGAAGTTCATCTTTGTGAAAGGTTTAACCGATTTTGTACCTTTTTCAGGGGCGCCGGGTGTTGTAGAATACTACACGTGGAAACACTTTTCTTTCCCCCCTATATGATCCTGATATGTAAATAAAGTATCAAGTATTTATGTTATGTTAGTAGATTCGCTAGACGCAATGGCTGTGGATCGGTCACACTCTGAGACGGAACCTAGCCTGCATCGCTCAGGGCGCACTATACTAGACCCCTATGGGAGGAAAGAGGAGGCGAGGCAGACCTAGAGCCACCTGGAGAAGAGCCCTGCAGGACAAGGTCAAAGCAGCAGGCCTCATTTGGTATGATGTTAGGCATCAGGCATGCGGTAGAGTCGGGTGGAGAAGGTTCCTTGAGGCCCTATGCACCACGGAGGTGTGACAGGACAACAATAAGAAGAAGAAGAAGTAGATTTTTATGGATATGGAAAAATCTAATGTTCCAACATAAATGATAAAGCATATTGTAAAATTATTTTCTTTAATTTCATCAACAAGACTATTGGTCGAATAAATTTAAAACACTTTATTAACTAACTAGCTTACCATCACGCCGTTTCCCGAAGGGGTAGACAAAATTATGGATCGTCACACTGTTCATTCCCGACACACTCCTATCAATTCATCAACATCTATACATCGTGTCATGCACGCACGTCGATTTCTCCGACCCCTCGTGGCCGAAATTCAATATTGAATTAATTTGATCGTGCCACGTTTCCCTCGGTCTTCCACTATTTCTAGTTGCGTTTACATCGTTAACATGCACATTATTTACCATTATCCAAACCATCTTAATGATCCTTTTATTATTTTGTTCAAAACATTTTCATTCGCACTGCATTCACATCTTATATTATTATTCAAGACTATAATCATACACAGTTTTTCCACACATCCATCTAAAAGATCACATTTCTACTGCATTTACTCTACTTTCATCCGTCTTTTACCAGTTCCATGCATCAATTCCACACATAAGGTTCGGTGAAAGAGCACCACTGTCTTGCCATTATAGCTTTTTGGATAGGATTTTGTTTGCGATGACAATTTTAAATAATTACCAATTTATCTTAAATTACTTACATGCTTATATTTCGAATAACGTTCACTTTAAACTGAATACAATTTAAAAATCAAAATCTTCTTAAACCTTTTTAATCAATTCCGAAATCGTAAAAATTTTGAAGCAACACAAACGTTTTGAAGTAAAAAAACAAAAATCGACACATCGATTGTGAAATTCTTTTGTTAAAAAAATATTCAAAATTTCGCGATCTTGGGTATTTATTGAATTTACGTAGGTTCCTACTTTTCTCCATTCGCATATGGTTTTATATGGGCATATAACCTTAGTTCAATGTCTAATTTCTTCATTTTTTTTTCGAAACTCTACCTCTCTGTAGATCGTTGTAAACATTTTAATTAATGGATACTTTTTACAAAAATATACATAAAGAAAAATAATGTTTGGAGCAGGTGAGTGAATTTGTGTATTTACGAGTATGTAGCATGTTCACAGCGGATGGCTGAACGGATCGTGACGTCGAAAGAAGGTTTGGTGTTGATAACAAAGCGAATGGAGCTTTAAAAATAGTCATTGGAAACAAGAATTTATCAATGTAGAAATGGGATCTCTTAGCCGAATGTGTGAATACAATGCGCATGAAAGAGTGTCGAATAAAAAGAATTCTATCACACATTCGTCTTATGGACCTCATCTCTACTGCATTTATTCTACTGTCATCCTTCTTCTGCCCGTTCCGTGCTTTGCTTCCATGCATAAGAGTTGGGACCAGAACTCGAGTATGAACGGCCATTTTCGCTTTCATTGATAAATTCTAAAAAAACTAACTAACTTACCATCACGCCGCCGACTGCCACAATTTTCTTTCCTGACATATTTCTCTCGCTTCCTCCACATTCATACATCGTGTCATGCACGCGCGTCGATTTTTCTGACTCCTCACGTGACCGACTTTGAATATCTGATTTATTTGTTCGTGCCACGTTTTCCTCGGTCTTCCTCTATTTCTGGTTCCATTTACATCGTTAACATTATAATTTTTTACCATCATTTCTTCATTCATTCTTTCCATATGTCCAAACCATTTTGATGATACCTTCATTATTTTGTTCATAGCACCATCATTCGCACCGCATTCACTTCTTATATTTTCATTTGACACTCTATCATACACAGAGTATCCACACATTCGTCTAAGAGATCTCATTGATACTGCATTTATTCTTCTTTCATCCTTCTTTTGCCAGTTCCATGCTTCACTTCCATACAGAAGGGTCTGTAGAAGAACACCATTGTGCACTGCCATTCTAGCTTTTTTGGATAGGTTTTTGTTTGCGATGACAACTTTAAGTTAACGCATTATTATAATTGAAATAATACAGTAGAACGTCGTTTATCCGGACTAATTGGGAACGGAAGGTTTTCCGGATACCGATTTTCCGTATAATTACACGTAATCTCGAATAAATAATGACAGGTTGAAACTAACGAGATGACACGTTGAAACTCAAACACAGTGGGAGACTGACTGTCCGTAGAGTGCGGGGGAGAACGGGAGGAAGCCACATACAACGTTGCGAAGGTGTGGTGGTGTAAACTTAGTCGTAGGTAGGTCACGGTACACAACGCTTCTTCATCTCGCCTTCTCCGGATAATTGACGAACCAGTTAACTGACGTTAGGATAAACGACATTCTACTGTACTTCTTCTTCTTCTTCTTCCTCAGCCTATTCCCGTCCACTCCTGGACAAAGGTCTCCTCCATTCGCTTCCGTGTCACTCTGTCCTGTGCAGACTGCATCCAGGTTATTCCGACGTGTCTGTTCAGATCATCCTTCCGCCGTAGTTGCGGTCGCCCTGCACTTCTCTTCGCCGTCCACGGTCTCCAAGTCAGCAGTCTTCTTGTCCACTTTTCATCTGAGCTTCTGGCTACCTGACCTGCCCATTGCCATTTTAGAGTCGCCACCCGGTGGATGATGTCAGTGACCTTTGTTTTTTCTCTCACCGTATCGTTTCTGACTCTGTCTCTTAGGCTTATTCCTAACACAACGACCTTCGTGGCAGAGTGGTTACGAGCTCTGACTTCCATGCCGAAGGTCCTGGGTTCGATTCCCGGCGATGGCAATGTGATTGTCACATTGTCTTTGGTCTGGTGTAGAATTCACGTGACAATAAAATGGCGATAGATTGGCTACCTATCACATGTCACGAGAATCAATATAATAGCTAAACAAATTAAAATTGGATACTGTAATTGGGTCCAAACGACCTGTTGTGTACATAAAAAAAAAAAATAATAATAAAAAATAATAATAATAATAATAAAAAACATGGGTCTTTGGGTCACTCGTAGTTTCTCGGTACTTTGTTTGGACAACGTAACAGTTTCAAGACCATCATAAGTACCAACTGGCAGAACACAGGCTTCATAGACTTTTCGTTTCAGGTTGATTGGTATTTTTCGGTTTTTAAGGATGTACACACACACGTAATATCGAATAAATAATGAAACGTTGAAACTCGAACACAGTGGGAGACTGACTGTCCGTAGGGTGCGGGGGAGAACGAGAGGAAGAGGGAGGAGAAGGATGATGCAAACCACACCCAACGTTGTGTAGGTGTGGTGGGGTAAACTTAGTCATGCGTAGGTCACGGTAAAGAACCCTTCTTCATCTCGGTTGTCCGGATAATTGACGTTCTGGTTAACTGACGTCGATAAACGACGGTCTAATGTACTAGCAAATTAATATGTCGCTCAGTGTCTGCTAAGTCTTAAATGTATCCCGAACATGTTTCTTCAGATGTAAGGAAGGTAATTAGTATTGTTATAATTTCAACATTTCCTCCGCTAGTGATTTACATACAATTATTTCAACGTCCGTCAATCGATTGACAAACAATAACATGTATAACCAATCCGCGCGGCTTCTATTAATATTATTATAGTTTTTAATCATTCACATTACGAAATGTAATTAGAAAACATTCATGTTTATTACATATATACACATTGAAGTGTTTAATATTGATTTTCTAGATATTTTGTTTTATGCTATGGTAGTAAAATTTCAGGTCAATGACAGATTGTCATCCTAACGCAATCTCTTGACCCAGATGTAGAGATAAAATGCAAAATAAAGAGCTACATTTAATAAAATGAAATCACTCTTCTGCAATGATAACATCAATTTGAAACTCCGCCAGAGAACGATCAAATGCTATGTGTGGTCTTATTTATTGTATGGTTGTGAAACGTGGACTTTAAAAGTCAACTCAATGAATAGACTGGAAGCATTTGAAATGTGGCTCTATAGCCGAATGCTCAGAATTCCCTGGACAGATATGGTTACCAATACGGTTACCGAAGTCCTGAGGCGAGCTAGAGTTCACAGGGAGCTGTTATCAACTATTATGGTTTGGAAGATTTCACATCTGGGACATGTACTGCGTGGGGAAAAGTACCACCTTCTCCAACTGATATTGAGGGATGCTAAGGGCCCGGTAGGAGACAGATGTCCTGGCTGCGAAACGTGAGGGAGTGGACCGGCATCCGAAGTGTGGAGGAGCTGTTCTGAGCGGCGCAGGATAGGGACAGGTTCGCCGAGGTGATCGCCAACGTTGTGGGGACCCGACAGGGCACTTGAAGAAGAAGAAGATAGACTTTCAAATGCAAATATAAGAAGTGAATGCAATGCGAATGAAAGTGTTATAAACATCATTGTGACAGGTTTATTAAGATGGTTTTCCCACATAAACAGAATGAATAAATAAAGAATGGTTAAGAAAATATATTATATTTTAACGAAGTAAACGAAACAAGAAATATAAGAATTTCAAAGGAACGTGACCCGATCAAATCAATCGAATATTAAATCGACGTGCATGGAATCGAAAGATATATGGCAAGAACAAATAAAATCAAACATAGCACAGATTGTTTTATTTGCCACGTTGCAGAACCAACCTGCCGATGGTTATGCTTGTGATCGACATATTTCGTGATAGTGTAAGTTGCCTCAGGGATGCAATATCAATGTTGTGATTGTTATCTCTGATGCCATAGTATTTATGTATTTTCTTTTGTATGTTATTTTGAAAATAATTCGTATTATGTAATTGACTGAGGTTGCAGACGACTTGGATTAAGGCATCTATAATGTTTGTAAACTTTATATGAATTTATTTTTATGTTTGTAAACTTTATATTATTGAACAGACCACTTAGGTCTACAACAAGAAAGTAGAAGAAGAAGAAGATAATAATCAAAGGATTTATTTTGTTCAAGCAAAAGAACCACTATATTTTGACCATTTTTATGACCCAGATTATAAAACTGTGATATAAATATATAAATAATAAAATATCTTCTTCTTCTTATAGGTCTGATGGCCTGTTATTGTTTGCATCTCCGTTCTCCTGGGAAATGGACCGCCAACTATCTCGCCATCTTTTCAGTGGTCGGCCACGTGGTCGGGAATACTCCAGTAGACTGACGGGAGCTTTCTGAAATGATTAATACCTCAAATTAAAAATATATTTATTAACCAATAAAATTGTAAGTACTTGTAAAGAGCGGTGTATTCCATATAATTAATTCAATGATCTATTGTATGTAATTAAATCTGTTATCGTCATATTTTATTGTATGAAGTCACGCTAGTTTATACATATGAATGACGATAAAATTGCTTTATTTTATGCAATATTATTACATATTAATATAGTTATGTACATTTGCTTTGTTTATATCAAACTACTACAAATAACAAACATAATATTCGCCTTTTTCTTCTTCTTTTTACAGATCTTGGGATCTTTTCAAACAGGATCTCAATCATAGTCCTGTAATAAACACATAGAATTTTTTCACAATCTATTTGATGGTCGTCCTGATCGTCGGTGGTCCTTTAAAGTCTCGTGCATCACGATCTTTAAAATCCTCGCTGGGTCCATCCTCTCAACAGTCTTTCCAGAATCTAATACTCTGCCTACCCCAACTCATAATGTCATTGTACAATATCTTCTTCTTATTCTTCAGACTATTCCCGTCCACTTCTAGACAAATGCCTCCTCCATTCGCTTCCATGTCACTCTGTCTTGTGCAGACTGCATCCAGGTTATTCCGGCGTGTCTGTTCAGATCATCCTTCCACCGTAGTTGCGGTCGCCCTGCACTTCTCTTTGCCGTCCACGGTCTCCAAGTCAGTAGTCTTCTTGTCCATTTTTCATCTGAGCTTCTGGCTACGTGACCTGCCCATTGCCATTTTAGAGTCGCCACCCGGTGGATGATGTCAGTGAACTTTGTTTTTTTTCTCACCGTATTGTTTCTGACTCTGTCTCTTAGGCTTATTCCTAACATGGCCCTTTGGGTCACTCGTAGCTTCTCGGCACTTTGTTTGGACAACGTAACAGTTTCAAGACCATAAATACCAACTGGCAGAACGCAGGCTTCATAGACTTTTCGTTTCAGGTTGATCGGTATTTTCCGGTTTTTAAGAATGTAAACCATGTTTCTGAAAGCTGCCCAGTTTAGTCCAATTCCTCTTTTTAGCTCTGCGGTTTGGTTATCTCGGCCCAATCGAATATAATTAATTATCCAGGTTCTACTGTACCTTGAAAACTTAGCTATAAATTAGAGATTCGCCTTCAAACGTTCGCCGATTTGCGCTGATTGAATTGTAGATATTAAAGTATAGTGATAACACGTGAGCAGTAATAGAACACAATTTTGCATATTTTTTTCTTCCCTGACCCTCCCATTAACGATCCCAATCACCGGCGCTCAATTAAACAGCGATTGTGTTCTGCAGCCGTGATTGTCGCTCCTATCGCGCCATCTCGGTGCGATCACGTTTGTACATAAAAAATAAGTCACTCCGACACGCAAGTTATACGTATATAAGGGCCCGACATCCCACTGATATATCATAACTCGTGTGAATTTAACGCCAAAATGAAACTGACATATTTTTTCTTCATCCTGTCCGCTGTAGTCCTGTGCTTGGTGAATCTTGGAACTGCGCAAGAGGCCCAGGAATCCTTACGTAGAGTAAGCAAAAAAAATTTTTCTTTACTAGTTTCAATAATATGATCTTTGCTGGATGTTATCTCGAAAATATTACTAGTAATTATAAAATTTCTCTATTTTGTAATTAATTTTAACTTCACTGAGCTAGGATCTAGACTAGCGTTTCTTAACCGTATTGAAAGAATCGCCCCCTTTACCACGTTTAAATTATCCAGCCCCCCCCAAATGCGAAATTCAAATTTTACACTTTTCTCCACGTACGTATTTAATGCAATCGATTTCCTACTATAAATAAAAAAATAGGAAAAATAAAAATAAGACACGTGATTGTTTTTATAAACATTGTGTATTTATTGCCTTTTTGGCATATTAACATTACAAACAACATTGTAATATTATTTCAATAAAAAAAAGTGCATGATTCAATACGAAATATGAAATTTTTAATAAAAAATAAATTTAATGAGATCCTTGAGCCTTCTGTGATTGCGCCAATTTCGTTACATTAGGTTCAAATTTACTTAAATACAATCTCAAATCTCCTCTTTGGCTTATTTGTAATCGATTTGGTGATTTTTTGTAATATATGCATTACTACACGAAAACTCTTTTCCACTAAATACGACGAAGGAAATGTGAATACCTTATTTTTGAATTTCGACATAACGCCCACTGGAACTGCTGCAGCGCCCCCTAAATTCTAAAAATGTATAAACGCCCCCCAGACGTCTAAAACTGATCACTGATCTAGAGCAATGTTTCTTAGCCTTTTAAATGAGCCGCACCTCTTTGAATCTGAAAATAGGTCTCCGCACCCCATTAGAAAAAATATCAAAGTGTTAAATTAAATAACGTTGTTTTTTGTATCACAATTGTACTTTATTTTACGCGACAGCTGTTTCATTAACCTATGTTGACATCATCAGGTGCTACAATTATAGGATCAAATGTATTTTTTTTTAATTAACCGTTTACAATGTTAATCCTTTGGGCTCCAAGTTTTTTTCATAAAAGTTCATAGTAAGTTAGTTTTCATAAATATTTCTAGAGTATTCATTTGATTCTTATAGATATAGATTAGCAAAACCCTATTTGAAGTTCATAAAAAATGCCTGAGAAAAAATGGCCAAACGTAGTGGACATAGGAGTTGGTGGGAAAAACCCAATGGCCACAACGTATGGACATAGGAGCTGTAAGGATTAAGGTATCATAGTGTATCGGTCAAAACAATGGACTATTGAAAAATTATTACTTTAGAAAAATTATTTCTTTCGCGTATTTTTTTTTATTTGTTCTTAGTTTTGGCATATTTGTATTTTTTTGCGAAAAACCCATAACCCCTATTTTTTGTATTAGCTTCAATACTACAGCTATTCTAATAACGCGGTCTCGACTTACGTGTCATTGGTCGAGAAATCGACATGCGTACATGACATGATGTATAAATGTTGAGGAACGAGAGAAATATTTCAGAAGAGAAAAGTGTGGCGGTCCATTATTTCTACCTACCCCTTCATTCTACACCAGACCAAAGACAGTGTGATAATCACTTGCCACTCTGCCATACGACTGACATTCATCATGTGTTGTCTGTCCCCAGGTAGCGCGCCAGATGCCCGCGCCGCCGCCGATGCCAGACATGCCCTCTCCGCCCATGCCGGGGCGCCGCCGTCGCGACGCCAAGGGTGGGGGCTCCATGCCAACTAGAACAGGCTAATGCCAACACGTATGTTCCGAGTGACACTCCTCCCAGCACCCACACCACTCGCCCTTCCCTCCTGACTAATTGCTTTTCTTACTAACTAACTAACTAACCATCACGCCGTCTCTCCGAAAGGGTAGGCAGAAAGAATGGACTGCCACACTTAAACCGATGCGGCACTCCATCCTCCTCTTTTCGCCCCGCAGGAGACGCGGTATGACGGTTTGCGAACCTCATCGCCTCATATTTAGCGTATTTCCACTTGGTTTTATGACTACGAAACTCACTTCCATCTTCTAATACTTCTCTTCATCTTCTGCTTACCAGAAGATGGTAGCGAGCCGCCAAAACCGGTCGAATCAATAATAACTATAGTGGAATTAAGCTTAATACATTATATATTACAAAGGCGTTTTTTTATATAAAAAATGACATTATTTACTTTTCCACGATTTCAATTAACCACATTAATATGTTTTATTCCTTGGGTTCCTTTTTCATAAAAATGTGCGATTATCTTCTGCTCATGTTGGAGATTACATAAAAATATTATATTATAAATAGTAAAAATAAATTTAACCGTCGCGTTGCCATGTGGTAAATTGAGTTTCCACTGCCAATTTAAAGTTGATTTTCTTAAAACCTATGGACCCTAATATTATAAAAAAAATTGTAATCCTCCATTGAAGTGTTCTCAATATTTCGTAATAAAAAAAAAAGCAAAAATTACTTCCTTCATCCCAAAAAAAAATATTTTCTAAGACTGCCCTCACCTTCATTCGTGTTAAGGTAGAATTTGTTTTGCTAATATTTACAACTTTATCAAAAGTGACGAATACTTACTCGCTGTTTTGAACGTATTATAAATTATATCTTTGACCTTTTCAATAGGTACGTAATAATACCGACTGGATGAAAACGCACCACGTAACTTAATAATATCAGAACTGTGAAAATATTAACACTTTACCAAAAGGGACAAATATTAATACGTACTCGTTGTCTTGAACGTACTATACATTTTGCCTAGGTGCCTTTATCTTCGCCCCGCCGGCCCGGCGTGCGGACAAGTTTCGACCCGACCCGACCCGATTTTTAGTCGCCTGTATGCTATGACGCATTACATATCAGAAATCGCATGGTTCCAGAAAAAAATTAATAATGATATGTTTTTCAAATAATCCATGTATGTTATAGATATCGATCTATTCCTAATGAAATTCCCTACAAGATGACATAAATTAAATTTTGATTCATCTAGTCATATGCTTGATATTTAGATAAAGTTAGCGGTAAACTGAACTTACCACATGGGAGCAAGCGTTTTGTTTTGAACACGGTACGTTAAGGGTTAAATTGTAGTTTTAAAATATATTTTAACCCAAAAAAGTGTAAGTATGCCAAAGCAATTTATGTTTTTTAAATGATTTATTAAACATTAATACTAAAACAATTATCAAATTAAATAAAATATTAATCGTTACCTGAGAGTAAGAAGGTTCCAACTGTCAAAAGTAAAAAGCTGAGAAAAATGAAGTCAAAGTTTCTAAGACTTGTATTTTTGTAACGAACTACGATATTTTAATGAAATTTTCTACAATACCCTAGAAGTTATATATCTTTAATATACATTCAAAAAAATAACTTATTTTTTTAGTTAACACAATTTTTTAATGTCTTAAATCAGATGGAACCTTCCTCATCTATTTTCGTGACAAAACCTTAGTGAGTAAGGGTTTAACATCAAATGGAACCCTTTTCACTAACTTGCGTATAACAAAGTTTGTGTAATGTTGGTTATCAAAAATTCTTCAGAGATGTCCTTATTTTTTATTAAAAGTATATTTTTGCCTAAAGATATATTTTTTTCACTTTTTTTTCACACGTTGAAGACTTAAATGGTTTCGGCAGCTCACTGGCATCTTCTGGTATATTACCACAGATTATCCACTATAACAACTACATATTATTGTCGTCAATTACCAGGTCTGGCCACCAAACTATAATGCAAGATACAGAAACTAGTCGGAACTACATTAGAAGAGCAAGTGGAATAAATTAATTATTTTAAATAAATACTTGTGATTTATTTTAATAACTTACTTTCATACAACTGTTTGTAATTAAATGTTAATAAACTCCACATACTTATTTCATTCTTTCAACAACATTTTGAATGTATACAAATTCTTGTAGTCAAATACTGGATTTTACCCATTGCGGATAAATTATTTTTTTATAAGGATTAATTGTATCTCAATAGAGACGAAGATGTAAATTGTTTTCTGGGAAAATATGGTGGCCGAGGCGCTTACAGGACCTTTGACCTGTCATTGGTTGGGTTGAGCGATCGCTTTATGTTTAACAACATTCCCCATTCCACCCTTCTTATTCTGCCACCATATTCTGTTCCCAGAAAACAATTTATACCTTCGTCTCTATTGAGATACAATTAATCCTTATAAAAAAATAATTCATCCGCAATGGGTAAAATCCAGTATTTGCCTACAAGAATTTGTATACATTCAAAATGTTGTGTAAAATAACTGGTCCAAGTTAAAGGCATAAAAATTGGAGAGACATCTCCAGGCGTAATCTAGTACTGTATGATTTGCAGAGCCTTTCACAGTGCATTAATAAAGATTTTTGCTTTATGCTTCCCAATCTTAATAGATGACGCTAGTGTAGAGTGAACTAAAAAATGTGAAGATAAGCGCAGCATTCTAGCATATATACAACTTCCAAAAAATTGTCAGACGTGGTGGTCGTAAGAAGGGCGGAATGGGGAATGTTGTTAAACATAAAGCGATCGCTCAACCCGACCAATGACAGGTCATAAGTCCTGTAAGCGCCTCGGCCACCATATTCTGTCCCCAGAAAACAATTTACATATTCGTCTCTATTGAGATAGAATTCATTATTTTAAATTATTATCCAAAGTGCGAAAAGCATTTCACGTATAGCTCACGTAGTTTCACCAAGAATTGGCTAACACTTCCAGTAACTATATTTTAAATTTATTATTTATTTATATTAACATATACCTGGCACATTAATATCAAATCTTATTATATTTTAAATACTATACATATTATTGTATCATTTAAAACATTTGCTTTAATTTAAGAATGCTGGCTTGCCTGCTATTAGCTGGTTAAGCAAAAGTTTTTTTTTGATATTCGTATTTTTTCTAAACTATATAGGTACTCAATACGCTCACAATTGTGATACATGCCATACATGGAATGAACTTCCCAGAAGAAGGTTTTAACATTCACCTACCGGGTCCAATTGTGAATCTAAACCATATAGGGACCCACTCAAACACACACAAAAAAAAATGTCAAAATAGGGCCCGCCGTTTAGGAGGAGTTCAACTACATACGCTCATATAGAAGAATTATATATATATAAAGATTATGTGATAGATACAATACACTCAATAGCTTCTCTCACTCTCGTTAAATGTTCGTGTGTTCTTAAGGTTTTGGGTCTTCCTAAACCCCTAGGTCTTAGTATGGAACCAGTTCCTTCTAATGTATGCACCCAAGCCACGATTAAATTACGGTGAGGGACGGTATCACGACGCCCAAGATTGAAGTGCAGCCGAAAGGCCCGCTGGGTGGCGATGACAGAACGGCCATTTTCAAGAAACGTGCGGACGGCAAAGCCCCGGTGTTGTCCGGACCAAACCATGGCAACGACTGAAAACGGCAAGACCCTCCCGACACAATGAGACCACTCTCAGGTTTCCACCCCCACCACACGGAATGTACCGGCCTTTCAAAACTCCACTGTCTGTTCTACCGCACGCTGAATTAATTAATTTCACCAATTAAAAATATTTGTTTCTTTTACAGAGTGAACAAAACTAGGAGTTTGCTGATGCTGAAAGGTCCCGAATTGCTCACAGTTTGTTTTATTTACCAGAATATCTTCTACTAGAACCTCACCACGTATTAATTTCTATTCATTTGTAGTTGTAGAGTAGCAACAAAACTTTGTAATTCTTATTTCTTTAGACCCACGCCTAGATCTTTGCAATCCAATAAAAATTAAATTTGAATATTTTTGTTTTACTATCCTGTGTATTGAAAATATTACTTTGACATCACTATTTATGACATAATGGAGTTGTGAAGTGAATGGATGATGAGATCAATCAGATTAAGAATGATAAAACATTGTGTAATGGAACATTAAAATATAATGTAAGAATATAATGCAGTACAGATGAAAGACATGGCAGGACATTTCAAAATTATAAAAAATCTTTAAAACTTAGAAGGAAACTAAGCACTATAGAGGATTACCAGCCCTTACTCGAAGCTGTTATAGGCAAACGGCCCCTTTCGTCAGCTTCGTTCATTCAATCCATAGGTTCATCCCTTGTCCATGCGAGACTTTAAAAAATATATATGTAAGAAATCAAGAGAGACCCTGGAAACATTTAATCTACTCCTTTTTTCCTCTATGTCCCGCCGTAAGTGCAAATTACAAAATTATACTTAAAATATACCTTCTTCTTTTTCTTCTTCAGCCACTCTTGGACGGGGAAGCCTCCTCCATGTCCCTCCATGTCGATCTCTCCTGCGCACTCTGCATCCATACCACCCCAGCGTATCGTTCCAGGTCATCCCTCCACCTCATTAGTGGTCTTCCTACTCTTCTTCTCGTGTCTCTCGGTCTCCAATTCAATCAATCAATCAATCAAATCAAGAATCAAATCAATCAAATCAAATCAGTTTATTTTCTCAAAAGACATTACAAACATTTATTATATTATAGTTTAAGGCATCTATTGAGAACAGGTAAAACATAATAAATATATAATACCAGGAACGCAGTATTTTGGTCCATCTTTCGTCTGCAGCTCTAGCGACATGCCCTGCCCATATCCATTTTAAAGTCGTCACCCGGTGGATCACGTCTGTGACTCTTGTTTTATCCCTTACCGTTTCGTTCCTGACTCTATCTCTAAGGGACAGGCCTAGCATGGCTCTCTCCATCGCTCGCTGCATGACTCTTGGTCTCTCAGCACTGTGCTTTGTCAGAGTGGCAGTTTCAAGACCATATGTACTCCATGTTAGGGGCGGCTACAAACAGCATCTGTACCCCAGGTTAGGGGCGGCTGAAATTTTACACACTAACCCGCACTGGCAAGCGTGGTGTGTCAAAATGCTAACGAACCCTCTAAAATATACCTAACAAAATATAAATGGGACACGGGATTTTATGGGGAGCAGATTCATGGACACATGACAGTTAAACGAAAGGAGGGACAGAGGAGGCAAATGTGAAATATGTTAAGGACGCACAACTTTATTATATGTCGGACGTGGGACAGGTCAAGGGAACAGGACATTATAAAAAATTTAAAGCACCAGCGACTTGTGTAAGTGGTGATGATGCGAATGAGGCCAACCCAAAATGATGGAAATAAAGACTGTGGAAAATATGAGAGATATGTCACAGTCAAAATTTTTTTTTCACCTTATTTCAATTAAGATTGGCTTGTTATGTACAGGTATATTTTAAAAATTCAATGACAATAAATCAATTTAAATGTGTAATTAAATACACAGCATAGTTTATATTCCTTTTTTATTTAAAAAAATAATTTTACAATTGTATATCAGTATAAAAATCACATTGTTAATACTAAAAATTTAAAAATTTAATTGACTATATTTTTTCATTTCGCAAAGAAAAGTTAAAAGCAGTATTAAAATATGTAAATGCAAGGAAAGACTTAACAATGAATAACAAAATAGGTATTTTAATGCAACATTTAACTTAGCAGCGCTAACTTATAACTAAAAATATATTATATAAAAATCACAAAATTCAGAACTCAAAAATATACTAAAAGCATTGAAGCATCAAATGTTCTTACTTTGAAAGAAGAATATGTTGAAATGTTTTAATCTGATTTTGTCTACGCATATTGACAGTTATTAAAACAAATGCATAAATAGCAAATGAGGACTGTGTTTTTTAAAAATCTTTGAAATTGAGAAAATAATTCAAATTAAAGCAAGGTGGAAGATTGTTTAACAACTTCAAATTTCATATGGTTCTTTTGAAGATTATCCAGCAGAGATGTCTTGGAGAAGGCTGCACCGGGGGTGAGGACGCCTCCACTGCAAAAATAAACATCAAATTTTACAATAATTCAATTGAATATCTTACAAGACAATAATAATCTAAGATCAAAGAAAATTGTTCATAACACGAGTATTCTTGTATCATGGCATAGAGTAATATCTATGGCCACTGCCATTATCTATGCATGGATTTACTTTTTCAAATATTAAAGTTTTTCTATAAGCTTGTAGTGTTGTCAATATTTATCAACAGACGGCACCACTGCACACAAAAATGAGTGTTTAGTATTAGAATGTTACCATATTTGAAATTATATCTGTACCTTAGAGCCAGACGGATGCAAATCCAAATAGTGAGTTTTTCAGTAGAGCCAAAAACAAAAGTACGTTTTTATTTATGCCTTTTAATTCATTGAAATAAATATTTGAGATGTGTTTTTTTTATTTTATATTGTAGTTCACTTCAAGTACTTTCATTTTATGTAAAAAAAACATTATTTTATTTTATTTCTGGACCTTAAAAAATACAAATAAAAACAGTCTTGTGGATTTGCATCCTTCTGGCTCTAAAGTATGTGGGACTTGGTGCCAAATTATAAAATTATACTTAACTTGATTTAAATGATTTGAATTGGGAAAATTATAAAAAAATAGAGATTGGGTGTTTTTATTGATTATTTTAAAATTCTGTCAAATTTTTTTTTTTAAATTCATACATAGAGGGAAAAATGAGTTTTATTTGAAAAAATTATTGTGATTTATTTTTTAATTATTAGTTTTATCTGTTTCTGGATCTTTTGGAGGATATTCAGGAACTGGTAAATTCAGGTGGGGTAAATTATTATAAAAAATGTGAAGAGGTTTCGGTATCCACTTCAATTTTTATCCACTTATTATTTTTGCAATTTCTAATGAATTGTTCCCAGTCATGGGGTATGAACATTTTATATGAATTTCGAATCTTTTTCTTGGCCTGTTCAATTACTGAATGCTCAAAATCTACTTCCAGATGAGTGTGACCTCGAAGAAGAAATTTGTGATTTACAAATTTTAAACTGGAAATGTTTTGCATCAGTAACCATACGTAAAACATTCTCTCTCTCCGGTTTCAATCTAGCGATTGGTCTGCAGCAAGGCGAAACATCTCCTCTTCCACTCCGCTCGATCCTCGGCAACTCTCTTCAACTCCGCATTAGAGGTGCAGCCCATATCTCGGTAAATCTGGTCTAGGTACTATTGTCGAGGTCGTCCTCTGCCAATCGATCCCTCGACCATTCCCTCCAACACATTATGCAGGAAACATTCATGTCGCAACACATGACCAATCCATCTTGCGCGCCTCTCCACTATGGTGTTCAACACGTGTCTACTCTCTTCAACTCTGCTGAGAACTTCTTCATTTGTAATGTGGTCCCTCCATGAAACATGGGCAACTCGTCGGTAGGTCCACCTCTTAAATGCCTCCAGCCTTTTGCGTTCTCTTTCGCCCAGGCACCAAATCTCGCAGCTGTACAGTAAAACACCAATGTTTTTTAAAGTTGTTTTCGGAGGTTCAGGTCTATATTGTTGGACTCGAATATTTTAGACTTTTTATTGAAGGCATGTTTAGCTTGGTGGATACGACTATCGACGTCTTTCTTGGATCGACCATCCCATGTAATACTGCTCCCCAGGTAAAAAAGTCTTTACATTCTTGATCGCAGTTCCAGCCATCTCAACCCACAGTCATTACCTTAGTTTTACCTTTGTTTATTTTCATGTTATACTTAGTATTTTTTCCATGGTATCTAAGGTATCTTTTAGTTCAATTTCATCGTTGGCAACAATGGCGATATCGTCTGCAAATCTTGTCATATCTACTTTCCGTCCGTGAAGTCTTACACCTCTTCTATGTTCCATTTCCTCTCTTATTTCATCTATCGCACATTGAATATACCATTGAAGAGTACAGGGGAAAGAGAGCAGCCCTGTCTGACCCCTTGTCTTATCCTTGCTTCCTTTTCTTCATTGCCCAGTCTAAGGATGGCGGCTTCTTCCTTATATATCGCTTGGATAATTCGTTTGTCTCTGTGTTTGACTCCAATTCTGTCCATCATCCCGAACAACCCTCTCCATTCCACCGTGTCGAATGCCTTCTCTATACCCCATGACTGGGAACAATTCATTAGAAATTACAAAAATAATAATGGGTAAAAATTGAAGTGGATACCGAAACCTCTTCACATTTTTTATAATAATTTACCTCACCTGAATTTACCAGTTCCTGAATATCCTCCAGAAGATCCAGAAACAGACAAAACTAATAATTAAAAAATAAATGACAATCATTTTTTTAAATAAAACTCATTTTTCCCTCTATGTATGAATTTTTTTAGACAGAATTTTAAAATAAGCAATAAAAACACCCAATCTCTATTTATTTATAATTTTCCCAATTAAAATAATTTAAATCAAGTTAAGTATAATTTTATAATTTGGCACCAACTCCCACATACTTTAAAGCCAGAAGGATGCAAATCCATAAGACTGTTTTTATTTGTATTTTTTAAGGTCCATAATAAAATAAAATAATGTTTTTTTTACATAAAATGAAAGTACTTGAAGTGAACTACAATATAAAATAAAAAAACACATCTCAAATAATTCATTTCAATGAATTAAAAGGCATAAATAAAAACATGCTCTTGTTTTTGGCTCTACTGAAAAACTTACTATTTGGATTTGCATCCGTCTGGCTCTAAGGTACAGAATTGCAGCGTCGTGAGAATAGAGTATAAGCGCGTCACCCATAGACAAAAAAAGATGCAAATCCACAGATTTTAGAGGCAGAAGGGTGCAAATGGATTTGAGTCTTTTCGCCGATATTACAAATGGATGCAAATCCATGTATATGGAGTTGCATCCTTCTGGCTCTATGATCATTTTGGTCTTTACATCCTTTTGATTTTTTAAATTCTAAACCATAGCAAGTAGCTCTTCCATCTTTTTACCAATAAAAGATAACGTTTTTGTCATTATTATTCAATAAAAAAGTCATTTTACGAAAAATGGTCTTTGCATCCGTCTGGCTCTAAGGTACAGATATTAAATCCCTAAATTAATTAAAATTAATAAATGTGTTATTTATAATAATAATATAATGTAAAGCTTACCTTCCGGGCATCTTGTCACTCTCCTTGATGATGGTTAAAGCAGAGAGTATGAAAGCAGTGCTAGTTAATCCATAGGCGGGATTGATACCAGATACCTGAAAATCAATCAAAATAATGATCAGCAAAATATTTCAACAATTTTCAACTGCAGAAAATAATTGTTGCTACATATTATAACTCAAAAATTGGGTCAAGAATAGCCTTAAATTTGACATATCATACATTCTTATTTCTTTATACGAACATTCTGATTCACTAAAATTACTAAAAAGCAAAAAATAAAATAAATCGTCACCTTAACAATCATGCTCTTGTTTGGCTTTTTCTTGGTCGTATCCTTCACACTTTCGTCCCATCCCTCCCCGTAGATATTGATCCAGAATCTGGTCCTACTCGAGGCAGCCTCGCTTGGCCCTTCGTGGGACACAAATCCCAGTGAGAACAACCTCGGATACTTCAGAAGCACGTTCCTTGTGAAAGAGAATCTTGCTAGAACCCCGAGGATCATGATTCCCAGGGTGACCAGCAAGAGAGGGAAGAGTGTCGTCCAACCAAAGTAGGCCATCATGTGCGCTGGGCGCTTGTTCTCGTTATCGTAGAAGAAACGCTGGGATCTGTTCACAACAGTCGTATCTGCTCCGGGGAGTTTAAGGTACCACTCATCGTCAATTTTACTCTTATGAATGATCCACCTAGAAAATAAACAAAAAGATTGTTTGTTTCAGGACAGGAGGAGTTGAAGTCAGAAGTTGATAGAGACCAAGGTTCCATTTGGGCTGTAGCGCTAACAAAGAAGATTAAGAAGGATCAGTTATTTCAGGGTTGGTACATGAATTAAATAAAAAACTTCTCGACACTAACCTCGACTTGGCTTTGGGTTTGAAGGCGGGCAGCTTCTCGGGATAAATCTGGTCCCTAATGCTGGAGAGCTCGGACATCTTGGCTGTCGCATTGATGAGGGACTCCCAGGTAGCACTGTGAAAGATTGCCTCCCCAAACCTCATATACTTGGGTGGGACATCAAGCCTCACGTATTCTTCCACCATGTTTACTGTACCTGAAGCACCATAATCAATTTTTAATAAAATATAAAATACATTTAGTCAGGGTGAGTTCAATAACATATATTACAAATATATAGCTATCAACAATATCTTATCACCAATCAAACCTCACCTAGCCTATCAGTGCCCAAATTTGTAAATTAAGCAATATCGTTTTAAGTTTTAAATTATCTTTTTAAAATTATTCATTACTGAGATACTCGTATAACAAAGAGAGAAAGAATGGACTGCCAAACTGTTGCACATTGACTTCTCTGACTGTAATTTTAATAAAAGATATTGTTTTAAATGAGATTAGGTTAGGTTAGATAACGATAAAGGGCAATTTATTTTATATTTCAAGTAATATATTCCATCGCACTAATTGTAACACAGTTCTAAAACTGGATTTATGTATCTTCAACTGGTTTCGGCAGTCTTCTGGTCAAAACATCAGTGGATTTTAATAACTAAATACTTATACATCTTAAAATTATTTTCATTATTTACAATGAACTTTCTACCATGAAATTTCAAATAACAACATTAATTTAATAAAATTATTCTTTCAAACCATTTTTTAAATCATTGCAGTGAAGTACAATAGCCAAAGAGATTGAAAAATTGTGAATGCAAACTCTTAGAGAAAATCAGCAAACTTCAATATTTGATACTTTTGAAGCGCTTCCGTATATATTATATAATAAAGATTATTTATTTTATTCTGGTAATAAGGATTTTGAATTATACGAACAAAGATGTAATATAATTACCAGACAAAATAGAGCGTAATAAATTCTTATTCATTAATTTTCTTTTGCAAATTTCATGACTTAAATATAGTGTCTCAAATACATTGATTCAGATTTGAACAAAATAAATAACAAAATTGAAATATAAATTAAATTATGACTCATTGTACTTTTGTAGGGATCATGCAGATTTAATTTTCTTTGTTTTCCTGTTTATAATGTGAAATATAAAAAATATTGATAATAATCGGGCTAATTTGTACAGCACAGTTTTTGTGATTTTTGTCATTTTTTGTGATAATTCGAGAGCGCTTTGACAATGTTTTTTTTTGTCATGAGAACTGCATCTGACACCAGCAATCATTAACCCTAAACCCCTGTATATACCTCTATTAAAGACTGCTTTTGTGTGTGATTTTAACTAAGTGTTTGTAAGTGTGCTTGACTTGTGGTTCCATGGACTGTCTAACAAGCATCCCGACATTCGTCTTACAGCTGAGAGAACCATGGAAAACCTTAGCTAGGATGCAGGGTACCTGTGGAAATACATATTTCTATTGTTGGATACATAGTTTATTATTGGCAGATAAACCCCATTAAAATGTCCTTATCATGTTGAGTACTAGAATGAGAAACTAATAGATTACCTTTGAATTTTTGTTGCAGAAACACAACTCCCATGTCGCCGGGAATGCTGTCAAATGCGCAGGCACTCACGATGTACACCCCCGCCTCTTTAGCTTCCTCATTGTATTTGAGTTGCATTCTTTCCATAAACTAGAAACAACCACAAAACATAAATACATTTTAAAACTAATTCAAAATGCCACATTGAAAATAATGTAAATTGAATTGTTAATGGAAATTGAATTCATAATATTGATTAAATAAGATAAAAAACCTAATAACTATGGTAAGTGTGTGTTAAATAATTTATTGTATCATGAACAATGATGTAAAACTCCATATTAAATAGTTAATACTAATGGATTCTAGAAGTGTTGTTATAATTTATGTGAATTACATGTTTTGCATGCTAATTCATTCATACCATGACTTTGTCTAATGTATAACATATAATTATATTATATAATACCTAAGACAGGCGATTATTGTCTAATGTATAACATTTGATAATGCCTTACCTAGGTGAAATATGTCATTCCAATAAAATATAATAATACTTCTAGAAAACAGGCATTTTCGTTTGTATTAATCATTTTAAATTTTCCATTGTTTTGGCCGAAACACTATGATACTTCAACATTATTAACTGCTAAAATTTATAACACTGTTATGATATCACAATTTTTATTATTCACTTTTTGAGAGTCGCGATAGCTGTTTCGCCAACCGATGTTGGCATCTTCGGGTATCTGTAACACCTGATGATGTTGATCAACATCTGTTGGCAAAACAGCAGTTATAACAGTGTTATAAATTTTAACAGTTAATCAGTTATTTTAAATAACTTTGCTTATTAGAGGTAATAGCAAAAATCTGTAGATAAGTAATGTTTACAGTGATCCAAAGTAAAATTTTCAATTAATCTTTTTAGATAGTTGAAAATCATTCAATCATAATTTATCCAATTAATTGTTGACTTAAGTTATAATACAAATATGAGACATACGATTGGTTCGGCAGTGAGATCGACATAGTGGGTTTTGGTATCGATGCAAGCCTTTATGACAGGTTCACCGAACTGTTCGTACGGCCCACAGCAGTTCAGCAAGACCTTGGCCTGTTTCGACATGTCGGTCAAGGATTGATCGTCGCCTATATCTGAGATGATTGTTGTAATTTTGGATAAATCATCACCTGGAAATAAATTACCTTCAACTATACACAAACTAAGACAAACAACTTGAACTATACATAAACTATAATAAACACAGAATGGTCAAGTACTATATTTGGTCTATATTACTTTACGAAGTGAAGACCTGGACCCTCTGAGTCAGTGATTCTTAACCAGGGCGCCAGCACCCCTTTGTGGGCATTTTGGAGGTCTAGCGGGGCGTTTTTAAATTTTTAGCATTTAGGGGGCGCGGTAGAAGTTCAAGTGGACATTGTGTCAATATAAAAAAATAGCTCATTGACAAGACACACTGATACATTTTTACAGTTTCTTTTGGAGCATTGAAGTTCTGTTAAATAAACTGCACATTTTATTTATACTTCTCATCATTTTTAAGATGATGGATGTTAAGGTGTTATGTGTGGTCTGTTCTGTTATATGGGTGTGAGACATGGACATTAAAAGTAAATACAATGAACCGGTTAGAGGCATTTGAAATGTGGCTTCACCCAAGAATGTTCAGGATCCCATGGACAGACAGAGTGACGAAAGAAGTCCTGAATCGTGCAGGAGTAAATATAGAGCTGCTGACATTGATCAAAGTCTGCAAGATTTCATATCTGGGTCACATTCTACAAGGAGGATAGGGCAGGATAGGGAAGAGTTTACCAGAGTGATCGCCAACGTCGGTGGGACCTGACAGGGCACTTTAAGAATAAGAAGATCATTTTAGAAGGAAATCCATTGCATAAAATACATACCTACATAGAGAAAAATGATAATTTTAAATTTCGCTTTTTGTTCGGGGGGAGGGGCACTGGATAATTTTACTGTGGTAAAGAGGGCGATTGTTTCAATGCCGTTAAGAAACACTGCTCTAAGTGAACACAATGTACCTTATAGAAGCATTTGAAATGCCTACATGGAATGTTGCAGATCCCATGGATTGACGTGGTCACCAACAACGAAGTGTTACATAGAGCCAGAGTAGAAAGAGAATTATTGTATAATAGAAAGATGGCATATTTGGGACACATTCTCCGCAATGAGAAATACAGTCTGGTGTACCTCATCATGAAACGGAATATTTAGGGTAGGCACGGTGTGGGAAGACCCCAGATGTCCTGGATGGAAAACGTCAAGGATTGGTCTGGAATTCGGAGGGTGTGGGAGTTGTTCTAGCTGGCATAGGACAGAGGGCCGAAAGCCGATGTTGGGGGGACCTGACATGGCACTTTGTGAAGAAGATACACAAACTCTATAACTATGTGTATCTCCATTATGCTACAGCAAAATTAAATACTTTAACATCTCGACACCTGCATTATTTGGAAAATTATTTTTTTTTTACTGCTGCTATTTTATGAGAATTATGCCATGTGCAAAAAAAAACTAAAAATTAATTATTGTTTCTTGAAAAATGATGACAACTCCACACTAAATAATTAATACGAATGAAAATGTCTATTTTCCTAGAAGTTTTATTATATTTAATAGGAATGATATCATTCGCCTGCTAAGGCATTATCAATGATAATGCCTAAGCGATAATGATAATCCCGTCAAATATTATAAAACTTGATGACCTTCTAACCTGGCAGAGCAGCAAGAGCTTTAACTGTCATACCAAAGGTCCTGGATCCAATTCCCGAAGATGGCAGTGTAATTGTCACACTGTCATTGGCTTTGTATAGAATTCATGTGACAATAAAATGGTGACAGATTAGCTGCCTATCATATATCATGAGAATAGCTATTAAGTTGTATATGGTAATTGGATTCAAATAACTTGCTGTTTACAATTGTGGAAAGCAACGGGAACTACCACAATAACAGGCTCTATTGGCATATCAATAACCATCAAAAAATGTTACACTTTTCTGTAAACTAATCACGATTTGAAACTAGCGAAGAAGAAGAATCTTCTAGGAAAACAGATGATTTCATTCGTATTAATAAAACTTTAAATTATTTAAATTTCAGTAAACAATATTCTTCAGAGATTTTCTCCATCTTGGAGTTAATGTGATGCAACTAACCGGTCTTCTCTTGTAAATCCTTCAGCACCTTGTCCAACTTGGACTGAGACCGGCCCGAGATGGCCCACTTGACAGAGGCGTCTGCCGGAAACATCCTGTTCAACTCTTCCACCACATACTTCCCCGTGAAGCCTGTGGCTCCAAGCACAATCATATCAAACCTGGAAGCCATCTTGTGTTAATCTGAAACATAATATAACACCTTATAAAAAACAAATGACAATCAAAAATCTATACATTTTTATGTTTTTTATTGTTTAGATAATCCATTGTTTTGGCTGAAATACTATGATACTCGTACATCAAGATTATTAAATGGTTTAATTTTGAAACACTATTATTATACGTATCACCATTTATTTTTATGAAATTATCGCAACAGCTGTTTCGCTAACATATATTGGCATCATCAGGTGTTACAAACAACTTGTAACACCTGATGATGTCAAATTCAATATGTTGAAGTTTTGGTGAACAGCTGTTGGCAACCTATGTTGACATCTTGCAGTACATTTAATGATTTTAATTGTACCATTGAATAAATCAGTTATCACATTAATTGTTTTTTTTAATAATGATGCAAAACTCCATGCAATCTTACTTAAACCCCGTTTCAAAATGTGGATTCAAACAAAATATTTACCAAAAGTCTTTGAATGAAATTATATATTAAATTTCATCTATAGTATATCCATCATTACTTTCTATTGTGAATTCGTAATTAAACAATATTTGTTTAACTTGGTTACAAAACACTTTATTAATAGAAATAAAATCAATAACTAAAACAAACATGTTTCAGGACACAGTTTAGTTACATATTATAATATACAATTACAAAATATATATTTAAAAAATATATCATGAATGTGGTTAGTTTTGACAGATGTTGAAATGTTTTTTTTTTTTTTATGAAAAGATCAGTTGTTCAATAAAGATAATGGTGTTGAGATTTAAATGTTAATAATATAAATAAAACTTTGAATAATTTTGTAATTTTAGTAATTTTTTGTCAATTTTAGTCATAAAAACAATGAAATAAAATATTATAAATAAACAAATAAATTTAACTTCAAGAATAATAAATTATTTATTTCCTTTATCACAACCTGGACCCTAATAAGAACTTTTAAATATTATTTAAGATTTTAAAATATTTATTACAAAAAATGCATTAAACGTTCGAAAAAATCATTTCTACATCAGCCCAAAAGAAAGAAAGAAGAAAAAAAATTATTTTGTATATAAAGTTATATTATGTAGCTACACTGTTGAAGGGCTAATGTGTTCTAAAACATGTTTATTAATTTTCTATTAATAAAATGTTACAAAGTTAATAAAATATTGTTCAATTGAAATTATACAGTTTGTATCGCATGGTAATAAAAACATATTTACAAGTTTTACAATATATTTTGAACACAGGCATGTCCCACTTCAAGAAAATTTATAAAACTTCTGTAATACATACAGTTATCTTTATATTTCATATAGACTTATACACCATTGATCAAACAACGCAGGTTCTACACTATTATATAACTTAAAACAGAAAATTGTTTGATAAATCGAAATTACTGATACACCAAAATTGAAGGCGCTATTTAAAAGTACCAGATAAAATATCAAAGATAAACTTACCTATCTTCACTTGACACTGAACGTTTACGACGATAAACCAAATGTATCTGTCTTAATGGGATAGTAAACTCCACTATATATTTCTGAATATTAATCAGTATCAGAATAATCACTAACTGATAAAAATATTATTTAACATTAATGCATAATCAACTAGAAAAATCATCTGATAGTGTGAGAAGGAGTTTTAAAGTGCAAAATGTATTAATTATTTTAGTATTTAATACATTTGTTTCAAATGTAAATAAAAATTATATTGATTTTTTTAATATTAATTTTGATTTAATAGCAAAACACATTGCTAAAATCAACTTTGAATGTCTTCTATATTTGCTTCACTTTGTGTTGTGGATTCACATTTGAATAAATATAAAACTCAGACATTTTTTGGTTACAAGTAACCTTTATCAATGTATACAATTTTTGTACAAAATTGTATACATTGATAAAGGTTACTTGTAACCAAAACATGTCTGAGTTCAGTAAAAATGAAAAGTGTTGCAATACAAAGTGTAACTATATTTATTCAAACTTTGAATATATTTATTGTTTCTTGAACAATTGTGTAAAACTCCATATTAAATAATTAATACGAATGAAAACGTCTGTTTTCTAGAAGTTTTATTATATTTTATGGGAATGACATATTTCACCCTTCTAAGGCATTATCAAATGTCATTTGATAATGCCTTAGAAGGGCGAAACATGTCATTCCAATAAACTATAATAAAACTTCTGGAAATTTCATTTGTATTAACTTTGAATGTAACGTGTAATATTATAATTATTCCCATTGTCCTTAAAAAGTTAAATAAATGTTTTAACTTGTTTATCTCATTATTACTAGAACAATTAGAAACCCCAACATAACACTAACCAATGAACAGACAAACATTTACTCATCTCTACGCCTTAATACAGTTTTTCATTATTATTTTTTTTTTCATTTACGAAAATTAAAAGAGACAACAGGCCACATTTAAGCTACTCTATGTTTTCCCCTTCTACGTATGCCCCGCACTTACAAACGCAAACACATGGTATACATAAAAAATATAATCAGCTTAAACTTGTATTAAAAACAGTCAGCTAAAACAGAGAACTCCATGTGAATCTCTATCATAGATCAGTGGTTCTCAACCTTTTTGGGCGACAGAACCCTTTTTTTGTATACAACAGGTCGTTTAAACCCAATTACTGTTTACAATTTATTTTAGCTATTATAATGATTCTCATGACATGTGATAGGTAGCCAATCTATTGCCATTTTATTGTCACGTGAATTCTACACCAGACCAAAGACAGTGTGACAATCACATTGCCATCGCCGAGAATCGAACCCGGTACCTTCGATATGGAAGTCTGAGCTCTTACCACTCTGCCACGAAGGTCGTCGTTTTGAAACACTTTTAAATATTTTACGGTGCCCTAAAATAAGCAAAAACTGGTTTTATGTTCATTATAACATTGTTCCTGCTGCGTGGGTATTGTTATACTGAAGTTCAAGGTTATAAAAATTGCTGAGTAATAATTACAAACAAATACTTTACTTAGAAGAGTACTTGGACTTGGAACATATCAGTCCGATTGTATTGATGATTGGACGGTGAATTCTAAGATATAACATGATGTAAACCATTGTTATCAGATCATACCGTTCAAAGTCCTTGATAAGAAGTAAAATTAGACAATCAAAACTGATTGATATAATAACAGGAATTGTTATGACTTACAAAGATAACCGCCGGCTGTCACCGCGAAACTGTCACCGGCGAAATTGCGCGAATTAATTAGAATATGAACTTTTGACTATGATTTATGTATTGTTATCGGTATATGGATGCATTGATTTTATATTTGTTCCCAAAAACCAAATTAGAAGCGAAAAACCAACGACGCACAACGGCAAAACCAATGCCAAAATGCCAATGCCAAGGCTGCCTCGACAACTGTTATGTAATTCGTAATGGTGTGAAGCGGTCATTACCTAGTAGTGGATATAATCACGGGACTATTGCCATCTCATAATCGACTACATCTCCCTTTAACGGCACTGGCGAGACCCACGCTTATCTCTATCATATGGGTGGGTCAGAATATTAATGGATCATGTCCAAATTTTATAAATTTGGAGTTTAATGTTTCTACAGGTAGATAAAACAGATGTCTATGTTTGTGTGTAAACAAGCTCTCCACATCGGTCTCCACCAGCGGTTTAAAACTGTGTAGACACTTGTTTTAAACCAAAATTCGTTTGACCTTTGTGGACGGACGCGCATAGTAGCGTGTGGATCCACCGTTCCACACGCATTCCACATGTGGGGCTGTGGATTCCACCAGTCAAGGTCAGTTGCATAGCGGCGTCGCGCAGTGTTCAAGTTCGCAATATTACGAGCTACTTTTTATTATTCTGTAAAATTATTATTTTGATATTTTTATTCTAATAAAATTTATATGTCTGTTGACTTCTACGATAGAAACACATATATCTATCACATATACATAAAGTGGGTATTTGAATAGCGCATTTCGTAAGATTTTTTTTAAATATGAGACCGTAAAAGGCCCTTTGCAGCTCAACCTTGAGTATAAAGATAGAAATAGAATTTTTTTTTTAAATTTTGAATATTAAATTCGTATTTCAGAATATTAGTGAATCATGGCCAATTTAACAGCTCGTTCACCTTCAGAGGTATATTACTTTAACTGTTGATTGCTAAAAATGAGTTCAGGTGAAGACTTTAGTCCGTCCAGTGCATGAGACTTTACAAATTAGTGTTGGGCGTTTATACAAGTGTTTGAAGAAAACAAGTCTAAATTCAGTGACAAATGAAACCCGGGAAGTCAGAACCAAGTGACCATGACCAAAGTGAGGAAGGTTTTAAAAACGATGTAGTTATTATTTACGATTAATGTTGTATTTTAATGTTGCTCTATTTTGATTTTGGTTTTTAATGTGTTTCATTTGCGTAAGGAAAATTTTCAGAATAATAGTTAATCAATTTATTTTCTTTTATTTGTACTTTTAATATTAATAAAGCCTTTGTGTATCTTATTTTTTTTTCTATTTATTTAAATTGATTCATTTACTATCAAAATAAATTAAGTGTTTGCAGTGAAAACATCCCTGGATTTTACAAAAGTCTTTCAACTTTAGATCTAATTATCTCAGAATCAGGATCGATGGACTTGATCCATTAATATTCTGAACCACCAATATGATCGGTTAGGGATGTGCGATCCGCTCACGAGTTAACTCAAAGAGTCGACTCACTTTGGTGTGCGAGTGAGCGATGATTCATAAAAAAAGAGCGGCAGCTCAATGATCCGCTGGGTGAATCATGAATTATTGCAAAAGGGTCGACTATTTTTATAGTGAGCTTTTTAAGGGATCTGAGCTGAATGGTTCCGCTCAGCAAAGTGAGCTGACTCTTCTTAATAATTCATGGTTCACCGTTTTGAGTCGTTTGCTAAAAGTGATACGAGGTAAATAAAAAAAAAAGTTCGCCGCTGATTTTCTGCAAAGTTGGAAAATTGGGGGACAGAAATCGTTGGCGACCTTTTTTTATTTTTTTTTAGGTAATTGTTAGTTAGAGTTAGTTAGAAAGATTCAATCCTAGGATTGGTTTGCAGCAATTTCTTATATTCTTCTCTTCCATTCTTCCCTGTCTTGTGCGGCTCTTTTGAAATCTGCATATGATGAGCAGCGCACGTCCACCAACAGGTCCTCCAGGTACTCTCGGCGTGGGCGTCCCCTAGAGTTTGTCCCCTCGGTCATACCCTCCATTATGGCATGCAAGAGACCTTCTTGACGTAATTGAGTAAATATTTATCCCTGTGTGCTAAAAAATTTTCATCACCAATAATTTTTTTCGGTTATTTTTATATTTTCGATGATAAAGCTTAATTCTTTAAGAATGTGTCTTTAAGAGGATTTTTCAAAATTCAAATTATTTTCGGAGATATAGCTGTTATAGTGACCCGGCATCCAAACCGGCTCGGCCGGAACGAATCGAACAAAATATAATACATTAGGGACCGTCCGTCTACCTGTGATCGAAAATCCTCCTCTGAATGATATTGTATTAAAACTTATAAAGCCAATTTTCGAGAGTTTATCGGCGGAGGAGTTACTCAATGTTTAGGTACAGAAACCCAAAATAATAATGAGTCTCTAAACTCTTTGATTTGCACTTTCGCACCTAAACATATTCATTCCGGAGCTCGAGTAATTGAAATTGTTACATTTATTGCTGTTTGTATATTCAATGAAGCCTTCATTCCCATTTTAAAACTGATGACACTTATGGGAATCAAAATTGAGCGCTCAGAGATTCGAACATCTAACTCGTCAAAGGAGGCTAGAACTGCTCGATCGGAAGAGAGAAACGCGGAAAATGCTTTTTTCGAAGTCGAGGAAGGTCCCATGTATGCAGCAGGAATAGTGGATTGAATAAATGTATGTATAAAATATCACAACAAGACTTAGACTCCGCGAAACTTTACGCGGAACTTTAAACGCATTTTTCTCGAAACTATCTTTTTTTAAATGGTGATCACGATTTTTCATGTTCTACTGAACCGATTTACTTGAAATTTGGCGTGGGTCTTCTCTATACACCTATCTATCGTACTAACTATCCTCATCTCCAAATTTGAATTTTTACTATTTTTAAAAAATCCGGAAAACTCGAAAAAAGTAGTAAAAAAATAATTTTTGTTCAGGCTGCTGTCATTTTGTGAAAAAAATATGTTTCCACTTTTTTTTAGTTAGTATGATAGCGGCATTACTCTAGATTAATAATATTAGGTTCTTACATATGAAATTGGCGTTTTGCCGTACTGGCAACTTTGATCTCAAATATCTTCTCTTTGGTTAGGAATTCCAAATTCAAATTTATACAGCTATTTACTCAAGTATTTGTGTTTCGAAAATTATAATTCATTTGTTTTTTCCTCAATTGTTTTTTTCTTTGCGTCACTCAGTTTACAAAATGGAAAACTTGAAATATCGCGTTATTTACAAGTACGAGTTCCACCGTGGCACCAGTGCTGCAGAAACGGCTCGAAGGATTAATGATGTGTATGGCGACGGTGCCGCAAAAGAAAACACAGTGCGTTTTTGGTTCCAACGTTTTCGTTCTGGAAATTTCGACCTGCAGAACAAGCCCCGTGGACGGCCGGAGACCAAAGTTGATAATGAAGAATTGAAGGCTATTGTGGAAGCGGATCCATCGCAAACCACGTCCGAGTTAGCTGCAGGCTGCGGTGTTAGTGATAAAACTGTTTTAATCCACTTGAAGCAAATCGGGAAGGTGAAAAGGCTTGAAAGGTGGGTACCTCACGAATTGAGTGAAGCAAATCAACAAACGCGCGTTGACTGCTGCGTTGCATTACTCAACCGGCACAATAATGAAGGGATTTTGAATCGAATCATTACCTGTGATGAAAATATTGAAATTTTATGTTTATTTAATTATTATTGAATCTTCAAAATATATTTGTACATAACAAGACAATCTTAATTGCAAAATGGTAAAAATAGAAGCTTTTGGCTGTGACATAACTCTCATCTTTTGAGTCTTTATTACCATCATCTGGGGTTGGGCCTTTTTATATGTAGATTCCACATCATCACCACTGACGCAAGCCTAGAAATTAACAATCTTGACGACTGTCTACACCTCCAGTCGGATATTAATAATATTGTTAACTGGAGTCACAGTTATCCAATGCAATTTAATGTCTCTAAATACGTTATGCTATCTTTTACTAGACCATTGAACTGTGTATCATAGATCAAAAAGGCCCAACCCCAGATGATGGGAATAAAGACTCAAAAGATGAGAGTTTTGTCACAGCCAAAAGCTTCTATTTTTACCGTTTTGCCATTAAGATTGTCTTGTTATGTACAGATATATTTTGAAGATTCAATAATAATTAAATAAACATAAAATTTCAATATTTTTTTTTATTAAAAAATAATACAACAATTGTATATCAATATAAAAATCACATTTTGTTAATACTACAAATTAAAAACAAAAATTAATTATTTTTTTTTATTTCACAAATAAAGTTAAAAACAGTATTAAAATATTTAAATGCGAGCAAAGTCTTAACAATGATTAATAAAATAAGCATTTTCAATGCATTGCAACATTGAATATAGCAGCGATAACTTATAATTAAAAATACATAAAAATCACAAAATTCAGTACCGAAAAAAATATTAAAATCATTAAAAAGTCAATTATTAAAACAAAAGCATAACTAGCAATTGTTGATTTTGTTTTAATGACACAAAGTGATAATAAAAAATCCTCAAAATTGAGAAAACAATAACATTTAAAGCAAGATGGAAGATTGTTTAACAACTTCAAATTTAATGTGGTTCTTTTGAAGATTATCCAGCAGAGATGTCTTGGAGAAGGCCGCACCGGGGCTGAGGACGCCTCCACTGCAAAATAAACATCAAATTTTACAATAATTCAATCAAATCTTACAAGACAAGACAATAATCTAAGATTAAAGAAATTGTGTATAACAACATAGATACGAGTATTCTTGTATCATGCCATAAAGCAGTATCTATAGCCACGGCCACTATCCATTATCTTGGCTTAGCCATTATCTAGGTACAGTTCAACTTATTCAAATATAATATAATATTATATTAATGTTTTTTTAATAAGCTTGTAGTGTTGTCAATATTTATCAACAGATGGCACCACTGCACACAAAAGTGCACGTTTAGTATTATAATGTTACCATATTTGAAATTATATTAAATCCCTAAATTAATGACACCTGTGTTATATAATACGAGTATATATTATAGCACAATGCCATAATAAAAATATATTAATCTTTTATGTATTTCTCAAAATAACTTTTATAATATTTTTTGTGAATGTATACTTATACTTGTATACGAATACTGGATTTCACCCACCGTGGGTTATCAATTCATGATTTAATTGTATCTCAATAGAGACGAAGATGCAAATTGGAAACTGAATATGGTTGATCAAGGTGTTTACAGGACTTATGACCTGTCATTGGTTGGGTTAAGCGCACGCTTTATGTAATTACAACATTCCCCATTCCACTTTTATATGTTAATTATAATTATAATTTAATGTTAAGCTTACGTTCCGGGCATCTTGTCACTCTCCTTGATGATGGTTAAAGCAGAGAGTATGAGAGCGGTGCTAGTTATTCCATTGGCGGGATTGATACCAGATACCTGAAAATCAATCAAAATAATGATCAGCAAAATATTTCAACAATTTTCAACTGCAGAAAATAATTGTTGCTACATATTATAACTCAAAAATTGGGTCAAGAATAACCTTAAATTTGACATATCATATATTCTTATTTCTTTATACGAACATTCTGATTCACTAAAATTACTAAAAAGCAAAAAATAAAATAAAGTCACCTTAACAATCATGCTCTTGTTTGGTTTTTCCTTGGTTGTATCCTTCACACTTTCGTCCCATCCCTCCCCGTAGATATTGAACCAGAATCTGGACCTACTCGAGGCAGCCTCTCTTGGCCCTTCGTCGGACACAAATCCCAGCGAGAACAACCTCGGGTACTTCAGGAGCAGCTTCCTTGTGAAGGAGAATCTTGCTAGAACCCCGAGGATCATGATTCCCAGGGTGACCAGCAAGAGAGGGAAGAGTGTCGTCCAACCGAAGTAGGCCATCATGTGCGCTGGGCGCTTGTTCTCGTTATCGTAGAAGAAACGCTGGGATCTGTTCACAACAGTCGTATCTATTCCGGGCAGTTTAAAGTACCACTCATCGTCAATTTTACTCTTATGAATGATCCACCTAGAAAATAAACAAAAAGATTGTTTGTTTCTTAATTCAAAAAATGTGTCAAATACTTTCATCACCTCAATATTTAAAAATCTTATGAATTTGTAAACTTGGCTTTGTTTACAAGATAAATTAGTTAGTCAATTTATTTTATTCAAATATGAATCAATGTATTTGAGACTCAATATATTTATGGCATGAAATATAGAAATGAAAATTAATACATTTGTTTTTCTCTATTTTGTATGCTAAATAATTTCCTAATAATAGAAGTACATTACATTTTCGTTTGTACAATTTTAAATCTTTAATACCAAAATAAAATTAATATATTTTTATTATCTGAGCCGTGGGAAATAGAGGTGAAATTTCTAACAAATATACTGAGAAGTTTGAGACCATTCTTCTCAGGATTGGCTGGCTGGTCAATTTCTTACTTTTACTTCTACAAAGTCTCATCCCAAAGTCAATTTCCCATCATGCCCTCACCTTGCAAGTTTAAAATAATTTAAGTAGAATCCTTAATAGAATAATAGAATAAAAGTCTCAACGCCTACGGTGGGCTGGCCATTTAGAAAGAATGCCAGAGGGTAGAACACCAAAAATTATATAATTTGGTCCAGATGGGTGCCCCGCGAAAAGAGACCGAGAAAAAGACCCTAGTATCTCAACACACATAAGACTTCTCAGATTGAGATAGGTTGGACACGTACAAAGAATGTCAAATGCACGAGAAAATAATGACTAGACATCCGGGGGGTAAAAGAAGAGTTAGAAAGCCAGGCTTAGGTGGGAAGATGACGTGAAGAAAGATGCCGCACAGCTCCTACTAATTACAAATTAGAAGATGGCAGCACAAAACAAAAAGAGTTGGACACTGAAGATGAAGGAAGCCATGGCTCGATTTGGGCTGTAGCGCCATCGAAGAAGATGATGAAGAATTATTTATTCAGGATACTTCCATTTAATAAAAAAAACTAACCTCGACTTAGCCTTGGGTTTGAAAGCAGGCAGCTCCTCAGGATAAATCTGGTCCCGGATGCTGGAGAGCTCGGACATCTTGGATGTCGCATTGATGACGGAATCCCAGGCAGCAGTGTGAAAGGTTGCCTCCCCAAACCTCATATACTTGGGTGGGACATCAAACCTCACGTATTCTTCCACCATGTTTACTGTACCTGAATCATTCATTACCATGTTTGAAATAAAATAAATATTTAGCCAGGTTGAGTTTGATGATATATAATACAAATATAATGTATGTATAACTAATTATCAACAATATCTTATCACCAATCAAATCTCACCTAGCCGAGTGGCCAGATTTGTAAATAAAACCGTATGACATAACCTTTTAAAGTTTATTTCTTTAAGTATTCATTACCAAGATATCCATTACTAAACTAACTAACAGAGAGAGAAAGAACTAGTCTCTTACTGTAACTCAATTTATAATATTTGGTTGAACTATGTAAGGTTAGATTTATATCATTAACAAGGTTTGATTTGATGCAAACAACTCCTAGATAATATCAAAAAACTAACTAACTAACCATCACGCCGTCTCCCCGAAAGGGTGGGCAGAAAGAATGGACTGCCACACTTTAATCGATGTGGCACTCTATCCTTCACTTTTCGCCATCGCGAGAGACGCGGTGTGATGAGTTGCGAAAAAGAATGCCTGAGATGGTTTGGACATGAATGAGAGAAGAATGGTTAAAATCTTGTATACAAGTAGTGTAAGAGAAGCTGTGGAAGACCAAGGATAGCATGGCATGACCAAATTAACCAAATACTGAAAGGCTGCCACATTCGAAGTGGAAAAAAATTACAAGAGTGCATGTTACGATGTATGAATGTGGAGGTAGCTAGAGAGGTATGTCAGGAAAGAACGGTACAGCGGTCAATCCTCTCTGCCCACCCCTCCGGAGAAACGGCATGCTGGTTAGTTTGTAAGTTATTTCTATTGTTAGACAGGGGCCGGATAAATCATGTATGATGACCGGATAAATCACCTCATGAATATATGCTATCACGTTGAGTACTTAAATCATAAAATAATGACCAAACCATCTCAGGCATTCTTTTTCGCAACTCATCACACCGCGTCTCTCGCGATGGCGAAAAGTGAAGGATAGAGTGCCGCATCGATTAAAGTGTGGCAGTCCATTCTTTCTGCCCACCCTTTCGGGGAGACGGCGTGATGGTTAGTTAGTTAGTTTTTTGATATTATCTAGGAGTTGTTTGCATCAAATCAAACCTTGTTAATGATATAAATCTAACCTAACATAGTTCAACCAAATATTATAAATTGAGTTACAGTAAGAGACTAGTTCTTTCTCTCTCTGTTAGTTAGTTTAGTAATGGATATCTTGGTAATGAATACTTAAAGAAATAAACTTTAAAAGGTTATGTCATACGGTTTTATTTACAAATCTGGCCACTCGGCTAGGTGAGATTTGATTGGTGATAAGATATTGTTGATAATTAGTTATACATAGATTACCTTTAAATTTTTGTTGCAGAAACACAACTCCCATGTCCCCGGGAATGCTGTCAAATCCACAGGCACTCACGATGTATACCCCTGCCTCTTTAGCTTCCTCATTGTATTTGAGTTGCATTTTTTCCATAAACTAGAAACAACCATAAAAATATACTTGAAAACTATTTCAAATCGCTACAATGAAAATAATATTCATTTAATAATTGTGCGGAAAAAGGATGTATTCAAGAATTTTAATAAAAATTTGGTACTTAAAATATCCGATATATTTATAATAAAGAACTTTCTTTTTTAATTTATTGTTTTTTTGAACAATGATATAAAACTACACATTACATAATTTATACTAATGAAGAGGTCTTTATTATAGATATGTTATTATATTTTATGAGAGAATAAAACTTCTAGAAAAGATGTTTAACACAACATTACATAGTAGAGATAATAGCACAAAAACTGTAGATAAGCAGTTGCACTTGACTTGGACTTTGATCTTCTGGCTTGCGAAGGCTCAGCTCTAATGGCTATTCCTCTTCTTTCTTTCTGTCTTTAACAGCCGTTGTCGTCCGCTGCTGGACATAGGCCTCCCCCATACTTCTCCATGTATGACATGTCCATACGGGGGGTGGTTGGCATTACAACGCCACGCTTGCCAGACAGGTTGGCGAGGTGTCCTTCCACATTAGCCTATGCATCAATATTATCCACCGAGGTTATTCACACTCGATCTCTAACATTTCACATAGTTTCCAGGGGAGAACAAAGTCGAGGAGGTGTGGATAGGTTACTTGGGATCAGATCAATCCTCCAGTGTAGCATGGCCATCACCACGGTGATGGCCATGCACCGCTGGAAGAGTTAATAGGATCCCCCTTACTCCCCTCTTAAGTTTGTTACAAAACATTGTTGGAAATTTGATTAATGGAAGTTTTTACAATGACCAAAAACAAGAACTACAATTAATCTTGTAAGATAGTTAAAAGACTCAACACAGAATTATATAAAGTATCTGTTTATCTGTTGACTTTTGTTATAATATAAATGTAAGACTTACAATAGGTTCGCCGGTGATATCGACATAGTGAGTTTTGGTATCGATGCAAGCCTTAACGACGGGTTCACCAAATTGTTCGTAAGGTCCACAGCAGTTCAGCAAGACCTTGGCCTGTTTCGACATGTCCGTCAAGGATTGCTCGTCGCCTATATCTGCGATGATTGTTGTAATCTTTGATAAATCATCACCTGGAAATAAATTACCTTCAACTTTACACAAACTGTGTAACAATATGTATCTCCATTATACAAAGAAACATTATATTTAGTGAAGATGTTAGCCGACTTCTTGATGCCTGAAGTGCAAAACTTTCCTGGCTATAACCAAAGAATATATTATAGTTTCAGCAGAACAGAGCGACGTCACATATGTCCAATACGTCTCTGCCACGAGTTCATGAAATTTTCCCTGGCAAATTGATCTCCAGGAGAGGTGACATAAATTGGCCTCCACACAGTCCTGATTTAACCCCTATGTAATTTTTCCTGTGGGGTTATCTCAAATCTAAAGTTAACACCAAAAATAAATTGACTTCCCTGGCCCTTTTGAAAGAAAATATTCGTCACGAAATGGAAGCCATCGCGGAGTCTACCTTCCGAGCCGTCATATGAAATTTTACTGTTCGACTAAATGAGTGCCGCGAATGGGAGGGTTTACATTTAGACAATATTATTTTTAAGAAATAAATTCGCAAATTGTGTACTTTAATAATTAATAAACATTTTTCAAATAAAAGGTTTACTTTTTATTTATCGATCCCCTGGAAATTAACTTTCTTTTGAGACACCATGTACTAGAGCAAAATTAAACACATTAACATCTCAAAGCGTAATTTATTTTGAAAATAATTCAATCGTTTTTGCTGCTACTGTTTACAAATATGGAAAGCAATGGGAAACTACCACATTAACAGGCCCGATTGGCATTCCAAGAAACTAACCCTTGGATTTAAACTAGCGAAGAAACGATAAAAGAACTTCTAGAAAAACCATATTCTTCAGGGAATTTCTCCATCTTGGAGTTAATGTGATGCAACTAACCGGTCTTCTCTTGTAAATCCTTCAGGACCTTGTCCAACTTGGACTGAGACCGGCCCGAGATGGCCCACGTGACAGAGGCGTCTGCCGGAAACATCCTGTTCAACTCTTCCACCACATACTTCCCCGTGAAGCCTGTGGCTCCAAGCACAATCATATCAAACCTGGAAGCCATCTTGTGTTAATCTGAAACAAAATATAACACCTTATAAAAAACAAACGACAATCAAAAATCAACAAATTTAGAATTTTTTATAATTTAAATAATCCATTGTTTTGGCTTAAACATTTTGATATTTTAACATTATTAAATGTTTTCATTTTGAAACACTGTTATTATACGTAACACTATATATTTTTCTGAGATTGTCACAACAGTTGTTTCGCCATATTGGCATCATCAGGTGTTACAAATAAGTTGTAAACCTGATATTACCAACATAGGTTGACAAAACAGCTGTCACAACAATGTCTTGTGATAAGTATAACAAGTGTTTTAAAATTAATGTGTTTAATGATTTTACTTGTGCCCTTTTTATGAACAAATAAGTTATCGTATTAATAGTTTTATTTAGTAATGATGCAAAACTCTATATTAATTATTAAATATTTATGAAAATGTCTGGTTTCTGTGTAATGTAAAATGTATTATTATATATTTTGAGAGTGACATGTTTTGCCTCACTACGGTATTATCAAACATTTGATTATGACCTAACAAGGCAAAATATGTCAATACCATATAAGATAATAATACTTTTAGAAAACGGATGTTTTCATCAATAATAAATTTAATATTCATTGTCCCTTGTACAATGATATAATGCTCCATTTTTAATATTAATAAAAAACACCAGTATTATTGTACATTATTTTATGGAAGTGGAATTTTTCAAAACATTTTTAAATGTCTATTCATTAATTGTTTCCAATCTGGACCTATACATACATATCTAAACATTTGCAAGTTTAACAGTTTAAAATATATCGCTCCCATAAAATATAATAATACCGACATAAAATTTACTTTTTCAACGCATGTTATACACTATATAATACACATGTTAATAAATCAAAATTACTGATACATAATTGAATTGCTTAATTGAAGGAGCTATTTATAAGTACTACATAAAGTATCAATGATAAACTTACCTATCTGTACTTGACACTGAACGTTTACGACCATAAACCAAATGTATCTGTCTTGCTGGGACAGTGCACTCCACTATATATTTCTGAATATTAATCAGTACCAACATAATCCCTAATAATAAATATTTATAACACGAAGGCCTAATCAATAAAAGAAATCATCAATGATAAAATTAAGGTGTGTTAAAGTGCAACATACATTTATCATTTTAAAGCTGACCCGGCGAACTTCGTTCCGCCTCAGAAGCAATGCATGTTGTATAATTAAAACGAATGAAAACGTCAGTTTTCTAGAAGTTTTATAATATTTTATGGGAATGATATGTTTCAGCCTTCTAAAGCATTATCAAATGTCACATTTGATAATACCTTAGAAGGGTGAAACATGTCATTCCCATAAAATATAATAAAACTTCTAGAAAACTGACGTTTTCATTCGTATTAATTATTTAATATGGAGTTTTACATCATCGTTCAAGAAACATTTAATAAATGTTGTGTTTACTTATTATCTGAGCTAAATTCAGTTCTTTTATTTAGTTCAAATGAATACTCAAAATGAATTAATTTTAATAAATCTAAGATTAATAAATTAAGGTTAATCGTCTAAGAGTTCTCATTTCTACTGCAATTATTATTTCATCTTTCTTTGCCAATTCCATTCTTTGCTTCCATACATAAGGGTCGGTACAAGAACACCAATGTGCACTGCCATTTTAGCTTTTTTGGATATGTTTTTGTTTGCAATGACAACTTTAGGTGCACTATTTACTTTGTTGCCTGACCCAACCCTTCTTTCAATATCCCTCTCCACCCGCCCATCTTTTCAAAACATACTACCAAATACACGAACTCATCTACTTGCTCCGAATTTTCACCACTCACATTAATGTTGCAGACTGTCATGATTTCTTATTTTTCAAAAATCATTACTTTGGACATATTCACATTCATCATCAGATCGTTTCAAATGCATACCTCATACATACATAAGGGTGTTAGTTGAAGTTCACCGGTTTTACTCATAGATGTCGCTAGAGATATGTATACATTTCTATGATTTGGCATCTATGTCATATTTTTCTATGGACATTAACCTTCAAAAATACACAAGTTACATTCTGCCAAAATAATAGTGTCATAGTTGTTTACCTCAGTGAATATGTCGAGTTTCGTTCCAAGTAAATCACATTTGCGGCATTCGTTGCTTTTCTTATTTCATCAAAAGAAAAAAGCAGTTGAAGCTCATCGGTTGCTGGTAGAAACTTATGGTGAACATGCTACAGTTATTAGAACATGTGAGACATGGTTTCGTCAATTTAAAAGTGGAGATTTCGATTTAACAGACAATGAACATCCTGGTGCAACGAAAAAGTTCGAAGACGAGGAATTGCAGGCGTTATTGGATGAAGACCCAACCCAATCGCAATAACAATTGGCCCAAACACTTAATGTGACCCGAGGAGCAATTTGCCAACGTTTAAAAGCCATGGGAAAGATCCAAAAGTATGGAAAATGGGTACCACACCAAATGAACGAGAGAAAAATCGAAAATCGAAAAACCATTTGTGAAATGCTGTTTCAAAGGTTCGAAAGGAAATCTTTTCTGCATCGAATTGTCACGGGGGACGAAAAATGGATTTATTTTGAGAACCCGAAGCGGAAAAAATCATGGCTTTCACCTGGTGAGGCCGGCCCATCGACTCCAAGGCCAAATCGCTTTGGCCGTAAGACAATGCTCTGTGTTTGGTGGGACCAGTGTGGTGTGGTGTACTTCGAGTTATTAAAACCTGGTGAGACGGTGAATACGGATCGCTACCGACAACAAATTATCAATTCGAATCATGCGTTGATTGAGAGCAGCGCTTCGCCAATTTTGAAAAAGTCGAAAAATGGCTCGTCGAATGGTTTCCATGATTTGCCTCAAAGATGGGCAAAATGTATAGAATCCGATGGTCAATACTTTGAATAAAAAAAATTTGAGATTCCCTTGAGAATTAAGCGTTTTCTTTATTGAAAAAACCGGCAAACTTCAACTAACACCCCTGGTACTATTCACCGGGACTTGTAGTTCATGCTCGTTGTCTGCGAGTAGGACAGCGTCATCCGCATACAAGAGACACCTTATTGACACTCCGCTCATTTTGGCACCTACACCAAACCCTTTCAGCTCTTTCATACATTTGTTTTATATCTATGGTATACATTATTTAATACATTTGGTTCAAAAGGTAAATGAAAAATATTTTTTTAAAGATGTTAGCAACCTAGACATTTAGAAATTAAATAATTGCAGATGTTATTTATGTAGATTTATTTTTTACCTTTGTTTGCCGACCTGTAAAGGTATTTGAATATTATCGCCGTATTTTCCGGCAAATAAAATAATAAATAATTTTTTGGATATTATTTGTATAAGCCGAACGGTCAAAGGTGCTGACTTAAAGTAGTTTACTCAAAGATCTTATAGCAACAAGACATTAAAGTTAAAATATCAGCAGATATTCTTTAGTTATTATATTACCCCTCATTCGCCTGTAATTTAGAAAGGTATTTTTAAAAGATCAATAGATATAATTGCAGTATTTGTGAGCAATTGACACAAGCACAACACAGAGCATTGTCTTACGGCTAAAGCGATTTGGCCATGGAGTCGATGGGCCGGCCTCACCAGGTGAAAGCCATGATTTTTTCCGCTTCGGGTTCTCAAAATAAATCCATTTTTCGTCCCCCGTGACAATTCGATGCAGAAAAGATTTCCTTTCGAACCTTTGAAACAGCATTTCACAAATGGTTTTTCGATTTTCGATTTTTCTCTCGTTCATTTGGTGTGGTACCCATTTTCCATACTTTTGGATCTTTCCCATGGCTTTTAAACGTTGGCAAATTGCTCCTCGGGTCACACTAAGTGTTTGGGCCAATTGTTATTGCGATTGGGTTGGGTCTTCATCCAATAACGCCTGCAATTCCTCGTCTTCGAACTTTTTCGTTGCACCAGGATGTTCATTGTCTGTTAAATCGAAATCTCCACTTTTAAATTGACGAAACCATGTCTCACATGTTCTAATAACTGTAGCATGTTCACCATAAGTTTCTACCAGCAACCGATGCAGGCTCGCTGGCAGTCTGTCGATGCCAGCGAGCCTGGCGAAACCGGTCGCTGTCTAAATAAAGACAAAAGTGGAAGTAGTTAAAAAACATCGTTTTATTTAATTATTATTTAAAATGAACTTCCATCAAGAGATTTCAGTAAAATCATTTGATTATTGTAATGTTTAAATTTTGTAATGTGTGTGTCTTTGCTTTGTCTTTGCATCTTTGTGTTATATAAATAGATATGGAACGACTTAGTAATTAACTTAGTAAACTTAACTTAGTAGACTTAGTAAACTTAATTGTGTTGGTGAGGTTTTGAAGGTTAGTCACTGGCCACGTTACTCCTTTGTGAAGGAGTGGGAGAACAGAGCGAGGGCGCCGCGGCTTCCTACTGTCGGAAATAACTGACTAGGCCTAGCGCGTACTCCTTCTGTCTCTCGCGCTTTTTCACTAAAATGTTTATATCAGAATACACGGGGCCTAAACAGTAAATGTTCTACGTTTTATAACGAAGTAGCTTCCTGTGATTCTGATATTATATGTTTGACGGAGACGTGGATTAGTGAAAGCGTTCTCAACTCGGAACTCTTCACTAATGACTTTTCGGTTTATAGAAGAGATCGTGAATCCTCTGCAATTGCGCATAAACGAGGCGGAGGGTGTTTATTGGCGGTGCGAAACAGACAATCTTTGAATATTCAAAGATTGTATGCTTTAGAAACCATTAATGAAGACCTTTGGCTGAAGTTATCGTATAGAGACATTACTATCTTTTTATGTGTGGTGTATTTTCCTCCACACAGTAGTCCGGAGAGTTATAACATATTCTTTAATAATATTTATTCGAATGCGCATTTATTTGCAAACAAGCGTGTTATTATACTGGGAGATTTTAACATGCACTCGGTTCAGGACGGAGTTACAATCGAACTCAATTTCTTGTGCTCAGTTTTGGGGCTCACTCAGTATAATGACATTCTTAATTCTAAAGATCGCGTCTTAGATTTAATATTGTCAACTACTCCGATATCCGTTTCTCGAAGCGAATCTCCCCTTACATCTGAAGATCCGTACCATCCCGCATTACAATTTGAATACACTTACCAGTCGCTGCGGACTCGTACGGATGTACCATCCGTGAATACAGTGTCGTGGAGAGGGTGGAATTTTTCCAATGGAGACTTTGTTCACTTTTATGAAACACTGAGCCAAATCAACTGGGAGTGTATTGGGATGGCAACGGATGTGAATGATGCTGTTAACTCTTTTTATGATTTACTGTACTCGTGTTTCGATAGATGTTTTCCGAGGAAAGCCCAGGCTGTTAGTGGAAGGCGATATCCGAAGTGGTTTACTCGAGAGATCGTCAGCGACATCAAAACAAAGCATCGGTACCATCAAAAATGGAAGTCTTCTATCACAGTTATACAATGGATGATATACTACTGGATAGGACTGTTTCTTCGAAAGATTTGGGAGTTACATTCGATCCCAAATTATCTTTCAGTCTTCATATTACATCAGTATGTAATAGCTCCCAAAAGATTTTGGGATTTGTTCTTAGGAATGGAAAGGATTTTAAAAATTCAAAAGTCCTGAAGTTATTGTATAATCTAACAACAGCATGTAACAATAAACCGTGCAATCAAAAACCACAGTATTTTTAATTATTATTCTGTCTAACTCTACAGTGAGGCGGGCATAACAGAACTGCTCATACGAAACTTAGCTAAAGACTATCCCAAGGACACTGATTTAAAAAAAATAGTATATAAACACATGATTTAATAGGGTGGTCCCAGAAGTAACAGACTTGACCAAAAACTATTGTATTTAAACAATATGTTTATTTTTCAACATAGTATACCTGTATTTTTAGCTGGATACACTTTTTCCTACGATGTTCATTAGCTTTGATAGTATTTTTATAGTGAAAACCGCCTAAATAATAAGAATACAGGTATAATACATCTATGGATTGTTTAATAAAGAAGGATTAATACAAGAGTGTACTATTTATACTTTAAAGTATATATTTTAATTAATTCCACTTAGGTTTATGGCTTCGAATGGTTTTGGCAGCTCACTGCCATATTCTACTGAATATATACTGTCATATTCTGGTGAATATATGAGGCAGTCAAAGGAAAAGTGAACTAATCCCATCTACCATAGATTTGAGTAATGGCGCATTTTAGAAATTATCAAATTGAATATCTTTGTGTTACGTAAATTTTACAGCAAATACTAATTGCAAAGAAAGATTCTTGCTAAAAAAGATAAGTTAATTTTGATGTAGATCCGTTTTTGACCAAAAAAATTAATAAATACCTCTTTTTTTGGTGGCTTGGTATGTTATTATGCTTTGTTAAGTTTAGTCCATTTTTTTTTATTAGGATAGAAGAAAAGTGAAATGAAATTTAAGGGATATAGAAAATATACCTATTATAATTTTAATCCCTTTCGGAATCAGACACGTCTATTAAATCTGACTGAATATTATTGGTCTTCAAATTGTTATAAAAATGGTGGAAAATGGGCGGTACGAAATCAAGAAAGAAATGAAATCCTTCTTCTTCATCGCTGTGATAGTATTTCCTTGGGGATACAATGCATCTAGAGTAGTGATTGAGACTGACAATCTTTTTGAAATATCCCCTATGGAGAAAATCACTTCAATGTTGTTTGAGTATTTGAAATATATTTTAAATGGTTCGGTTTTTGTATACCTCAATCACTGTATTTTCAACCACTCTACTTTGGATCCATCAAGTGAGACCTTTCTATTTACTATGTTACTCTCCAATTTAATTGTTGAATAAAAATTATCCCTTTCTATTGAGATTATTTTAAATTGATTACTTTTGCTGGCTGATTGTATTACTTGAATCCAGTGTTCCGGATTGTAAATATCTCGAAAAAATCTTTTTTAAACCTGATCACATGGTAAATAGAAATGACCACTCACTAAAAATTTGTGGTCAATGTCATTCACCACATAATCAGAATTGGACACAATATACTGGCATAATAAAGCAAGCTTAATGTTTCTATTCTGTCCGCCGCACTGATCAGAATACAACTTGCTAGTATTTACAAAGTTTTTAATATAGTACAGGAGACATCTTGAGGGTCGCGGGAAGCAATAGATTCATTCCATGCAGTCATTGTAACATCATCGTCACCCAAATTGTGGATCCCAAAACAATATGTCCACACGTGTCGTTTATAATAGCCAACACCTGTTGCCAGTACGGGTGTTGCCAATGTCTTCATGAGATCGAATGCAATAGCGGTAACATTGTCATCAGTCTTTGCATGAAGCCCATCTGCGCGCATATCAGATCTGGCAGATTCTGCCTTTTTTTAATGAACTTCATTTTCGGCACTAATACTTTGGACTAACCATCATGGTCCACTTTTGCATTGAGAATATTTTTAAATATTTAAATACAAAAACAAAAACAACACTCCCATCTAAAGAATATTGTTGGAACTAAGTTTATTCCGTTTTTGAATCGAAGAAACACATGTTATAGACACATTCCCATAGTTAACTTAATATTGGCCATCATGTGGGTAAGTCCACTTATCCTTTGACTGCCTCATATAATGTTAACATCATTTTAATTAAATAAAAATATATTTAAAAAAAAACAACATCAACTCTACATTTTGCAATGAACTTTTTCTATGAAATTTTAAATAACAACATTGAATCTACGTTTTACAATGAACTTTTCTAAAAAATTTAAAAAAAACAACACTAACTCTACATTTTACAAAGAACTTCTTCTATAAAATTTAAAAAACAACATTAACTCTACATTTTGCAATGAATTTCTTCTGTGCAATTTAAATTAAAAAAAAACATTAATTCCATTTTTAACATTAATTCTACATTTTACAATAAACATCTTCTATGAAATTTCAAAAATAAACCTTTACTTTTCTTTTTACATTGAACTTCTTCTATGAAATTGAAAAAACAACATTGACTCTACGTTTTACAATGAACTTCTTCTATGAAATTGAAAAAACAACATTGACTCTACGTTTTACAAAGAACTTCTTCTATGAAATTTAAAAAAACAACATTCACTCTACATTTTGCAATGAATTCTTTCTGTGCAATTTTTATTTTATTTTATTTTTTATTTTATTTATTTATAAACATACAATAGTTACATTGTATTCCCATGAGTAGAAAACTCATTATGGGACAGAAGGGATAAGTTACATATAAAATAATTATGGACCTTTAGAAAACAGAAAAGGAAATTGACTTAAAACTAAAACATTTTACACTATGAACATTTTGTTGCTTTATACAATTATTTTACATAATATTTGATCATTTTAATACATCATAAATTGCACTATTTAAAGGAAATATAAGAACACATTTAAATAGTGAATTCCATTAACTTAATAGTATTCACCATATGAAAATAAAAAAACAAAAACCATATAAAAATAATAATTTTATGCAATCGCACGTTAATGAAATTGATGTTAAAAGTGCAATTATATTTCTAATATCATTTAGGTATATGAAATTTCTACTCAACTTCTATTAAATTAACTAAATCATCATATCATACAGTTTTTAATTTTACACAATTGCGGTTGGTATGAAATATGAACACAGTTCGAATACATGTTAAAAATAAAATCCAAATAATATCACTGTTTTTCTAGTAGCATTCATATTCAATATCTATCCAAAATATACCTACACTTATTCTCACATACACATTCATAATAAAACACAGACACGTACATACACTTACATTTAAATGCATGATAGTGCACTTACACACAAGTACATATCACGAAATTTCGTCAAATCACACCAAAATTACATTACAGAGAGATACCTAAGAGCATTACACTACAGAGAAATACATTACAGTGAAGTACATTACAAATAAGTACAACACAGAGAAGTATATTACAGAGAAATACCTGAAAGTATTACATTACAGAGATATACATTACAAAGAAGTACATTACAGAAATAAATTTATTATAGAGAAATTACATTACAGAAAAGCGCATTACGGGGAAATTTATATAAATAATATATAAATTTCTTAATAATAATATATAAAGATTTTTATAAATATTATAATATAAATCTGCAATATAAATCTCTCATTAGCATTACAGAGAAAATATGGGCATACAAACAAAATTAGAAACTTCAGATTAATCACCTTACACCCGAAAAACCAACGACGCACAACGGCAAAACCAATGCCAATGCCAAGGCTGCCTTGACAACTGTTATGTAATTCGTAATGGTGTGAAGCGGTCATTAGGAGAGGATATAATCACGGGACTATTGCCATCTCATAATCGACTACATCTCCCTTTAACGGCACTGGCGAGACCCACGCTTATCTCTATCATATGGGTGGGTCAGAATATTAATGGATCATGTCCAAATTTTATAAATTTGGAGTTTAATGTTTCTACAGGTAGATAAAACAGATTTCTATGTTTGTGTGTAAACAAGCTCTCCACATCGGTCTCCACCAGCGGTTTAAAACTGTGTAGACACTTGTTTTAAACCAAAATTCGTTTGACCTTTGTGGACGGACGCGCATAGTAGCGTGTGGATCCACCGTTCCACACGCATTCCACATGTGGGGCTGTGGATTCCACCAGTCAAGGTCAGTTGCATAGCGGCGTCGCGCAGTATTCAAGTTCGCAATATTACGAGCTACTTTTTATTATTCTGTAAAATTATTATTTTGATATTTTTATTCTAATAAAATTTATATGTCTGTTGACTTCTACGATAGAAACACATATATCTATCACATATACATAAAGTGGGTATTTGAATAGCGCATTTCGTAAGATTTTTTTTAAATATGAGACCGTAAAAGGCCCTTTGCAGCTCGACCTTGAGTATAAAGATAGAAATAGAATTTTTTTTTTTAATTTTGAATATTAAATTCGTATTTCAGAATATTAGTGAATCATGGCCAATTTAACAGCTCGTTCACCTTCAGAGGTATATTAGTTTGACTGTTGATTGCTAAAAATGAGTTCAGGTGAAGACTTTAGTCCGTCCAGTGCATGAGACTTTACAAATTAGTGTTGGGCGTTTATACAAGTGTTTGAAGAAAACAAGTCTAAATTCAGTGACAAATGAAACCCGGGAAGTCAGAACCAAGTGACCATGACCAAAGTGAGGAAGGTTTTAAAAACGATGTAGTTATTATTTACGATTAATGTTGTATTTTAATGTTTCTCTATTTTGATTTTGGTTTTTAATGTGTTTCATTTGCGTAAGGAAAATTTTCAGAATAATAGTTAATCAATTTATTTTCTTTTATTTGTACTTTTAATATTAATAAAGCCTTTGTGTATCTTATTTTTTTTTTCTATTTATTTAAATTGATTCATTTACTATCAAAATAAATTAAGTGTTTGCAGTGAAAACATCCCTGGATTTTACAAAAGTCTTTCAACTTTAGATCTAATTATCTCAGAATCAGGATCGATGGACTTGATCCATTAATATTCTGAACCACCAATATGATCGGTTAGGGATGTGCGATCCGCTCACGAGTTAACTCAAAGAGTCGACTCACTTTGGTGTGCGAGTGAGCGATGATTCATAAAAAAAGAGCGGCAGCTCAATGATCCGCTGGGTGAATCATGAATTATTGCAAAAGGGTCGACTATTTTTATAGTGAGCTTTTTAAGGGATCTGAGCTGAATGGTTCCGCTCAGCAAAGTGAGCTGACTCTTCTTAATAATTCATGGTTCACCGTTTTGAGTCGTTTGTTAAAAGTGATACGAGGTAAATAAAATTAAAAAAAGTTCGCCGCTGATTTTCTGCAAACTTGTAAAATTGAGGGACGGAAATTGTTGGCGACCTACTTTTTTTATTTTTTTTTTAGGTCATTGACTAAAAATTTATCCCTGTGAGCTAAAAAAATTTCATCACCAATAAATTTTTTGGGTTATTTTTACAACTGATGTCTGATGACAAAGCTTAATTCTTTAAGAATGTGTCTTTAAGAGAGTTTTTCAAAATTCAAATTATTTTCGGCGATATAGCTGTTTTAGTGACCCGGCATCCAAACCGGCTCGGCCGGAACGAATCGGACAAAATATAATACATTAGGGACCGTCCGTCTACCTGTGATCGAAAATCCTCCTCTGAATGATATTGTATTAAAACTTATAAAGCCAATTTTCGAGAGTTTATCGGCGGAGGAGTTACTCAATGTTTAGGTACAGAAACCCAAAATAATAATGAGTCTCTAAACTCTTTGATTTGGACTTTCGCACCTAAACATATTCATTCCGGAGCTCGAGTAATTGAAATTACATTTATTGCTGTTTGTATATTCAATGAAGCCTTCATTCCCATTTTAAAACTGATGACACTTATGGGAATCAAAATTGAGCGCTCAGAGATTCGAACATCTAACTCGTCAAAGGAGGCCAGAACTACTCGATCGGAAGAGAGAAACTTTTCGAAGTCGAGGAAGGTCCCATGTATGCAGCAGGAATGGTGGATTGAATAAATGTATGTATAAAATATTACAACATGACTCAGACTCCGCGAAACTTTACGCGGAACTTTAAACGCAGTTTTCTCGAAACTATCTTTTTTTAAATGGTGATCACGATTTTTCAAGTTCTACTGAACCGATTTAGGTACTTGAAATTCGGCGTGGGTCTTCTCTATACACCTATCTATCGTACTAACTATCCTCAGCTCCAAATTTGAATTTTTACTATTTTTAAAAAACTCCAGAAAACTCAAAAAGAGTAATAAATTAAATTTTTGTTCAGGCTGCTGTCATTTTGTGAAAAAAATATGTTTCCACTTTTTTTAGTTAGTATGATAGCGGCATTACTCTAGATTAATAATATTAGGTCCTTACATATGAAATTGGCGTTTTGCCGTACTGGCAACTTTGATCTCAAATATCTTCTCTTTGGTTAGGAATTCCAAATTCAAATTTATACAGCTATTTACTCAAGTATTTGTGTTTCGAAAATTATAATTCATTTGTTTTTTCCTCAATTGTTTTTTTTCTTTGCGTCACTCAGTTTACAAAATGGAAAACTTGAAATATCGCGTTATTTACAAGTACGAGTTCCACCGTGGCACCAGTGCTGCAGAAACGGCTCGAAGGATTAATGATGTGTATGGCGACGGTGCCGCAAAAGAAAACACAGTGCGTTTTTGGTTCCAACGTTTTCGTTCTGGAAATTTCGACCTGCAGAACAAGCCCCGTGGACGGCCGGAGACCAAAGTTGATAATGAAGAATTGAAGGCTATTGTGGAAGCGGATCCATCGCAAACCACGTCCGAGTTAGCTGCAGGCTGCGGTGTTAGTGATAAAACTGTTTTAATCCACTTGAAGCAAATTGGGAAGGTGAAAAAGCTTGAAAGGTGGGTACCTCACGAATTGAGTGAAGCAAATCAACAAACGCGCGTTGACTGCTGCGTTGCATTACTCAACCGGCACAATAATGAAGGGATTTTGAATCGAATCATTACCTGTGATGAAAATATTGAAATTTTATGTTTATTTAATTATTATTGAATCTTCAAAATATATTTGTACATAACAAGACAATCTTAATTGCAAAATGGTAAAAATAGAAGCTTTTGGCTGTGACATAACTCTCATCTTTTGAGTCTTTATTCCCATCATCTGGGGTTGGGCCTTTTTATATGTAGATTCCACATCATCACCACTGACGCAAGCCTAGAAATTAACAATCTTGACGACTGTCTACACCTCCAGTCGGATATTAATAATATTGTTAACTGGAGTCACAGTTATCCAATGCAATTTAATGTCTCTAAATACGTTATGCTATCTTTTACTAGACCATTGAACTGTGTATCATAGATCAAAAAGGCCCAACCCCAGATGATGGGAATAAAGACTCAAAAGATGAGAGTTTTGTCACAGCCAAAAGCTTCTATTTTTACCGTTTTGCCATTAAGATTGTCTTGTTATGTACAGATATATTTTGAAGATTCAATAATAATTAAATAAACATAAAATTTCAATATTTTTTTTTATTAAAAAATAATACAACAATTGTATATCAATATAAAAATCACATTTTGTTAATACTACAAATTAAAAACAAAAATTAATTATTATTTTTTATTTCACAAATAAAGTTAAAAACAGTATTAAAATATTTAAATGCGAGCAAAGTCTTAACAATGATTAATAAAATAAGCATTTTCAATGCATTGCAACATTGAATATAGCAGCGATAACTTATAATTAAAAATACATAAAAATCACAAAATTCAGTACCGAAAAAAATATTAAAATCATTAAAAAGTCAATTATTAAAACAAAAGCATAACTAGCAATTGTTGATTTTGTTTTAATGACACAAAGTGATAATAAAAAATCCTTAAAATTGAGAAAACAGTAACATTTAAAGCAAGATGGAAGATTGTTTAACAACTTCAAATTTAATGTGGTTCTTTTGAAGATTATCCAGCAGAGATGTCTTGGAGAAGGCCGCACCGGGGCTGAGGACGCCTCCACTGCAAAATAAACATCAAATTTTACAATAATTCAATCAAATCTTACAAGACAAGACAATAATCTAAGATTAAAGAAATTGTGTATAACAACATAGATACGAGTATTCTTGTATCATGCCATAAAGCAGTATCTATAGCCACGGCCACTATCCATTATCTTGGCTTAGCCATTATCTAGGTACAGTTCAACTTATTCAAATATAATATAATATTATATTAATGTTTTTTTTAATAAGCTTGTAGTGTTGTCAACATTTATCAACAGATGGCACCACTGCACACAAAAGTGCATGTTTAGTATTATAGTGTTACCATATTTGAAATTATATTAAATCCCTAAATTAATGACACCTGTGTTATATAATACGAGTATATATTATAGCACAATGCCATAATAAAAAATTATTAATCTTTTATGTATTTCTCAAAATAACTTTTATAATATTTTTTGTGAATGTATACTTATACTTGTATACGAATACTGGATTTCACCCACCGTGGGTTATCAATTCATGATTTAATTGTATCTCAATAGAGACGAAGATGCAAATTGGAAACTGAATATGGTTGATCAAGGTGTTTACAGGACTTATGACCTGTCATTGGTTGGGTTAAGCGCACGCTTTATGTAATTACAACATTCCCCATTCCACTTTTATATGTTAATTATAATTATGATTTAATGTTAAGCTTACGTTCCGGGCATCTTGTCACTCTCCTTGATGATGGTTAAAGCAGAGAGTATGAGAGCGGTGCTAGTTATTCCATTGGCGGGATTGATACCAGATACCTGAAAATCAATCAAAATAATGATCAGCAAAATATTTCAACAATTTTCAACTGCAGAAAATAATTGTTGCTACATATTATAACTCAAAAATTGGGTCAAGAATAGCCTTAAATTTGACATATCATATATTCTTATTTCTTTATACGAACATTCTGATTCACTAAAATTACTAAAAAGCAAAAAATAAAATAAAGTCACCTTAACAATCATGCTCTTGTTTGGTTTTTCCTTGGTTGTATCCTTCACACTTTCGTCCCATCCCTCCCCGTAGATATTGAACCAGAATCTGGTCCTACTCGAGGCAGCCTCTCTTGGCCCTTCGTCGGACACAAATCCCAGCGAGAACAACCTCGGGTACTTCAGGAGCAGCTTCCTTGTGAAGGAGAATCTCGATAAGACCGCGACGATAATGATTCCCAGGGTGATCAGCAAGAGAGGGAAGAGTGTCCAACCGAAGTAGGCCATCATGTGCGCTGGGCGCTTGTTCTCGTTATCGTAGAAGAAACGCTGGGATCTGTTCACAACAGTCGTATCTATTCCGGGCAGTTTAAGGTACCACTCATCGTCAATTTTACTCTTATGAATGATCCACCTAGAAAATAAACAAAAAGATTGTTTGTTTCTTAATTCAAAAAATGTGTCAAATACTTTCATAACCTCAATATTTAAAAATCTTATGAATTTGTAAACTTGGCTTTGTTTACAAGATAAATTAGTTAGTCAATTTATTTTATTCAAATATGAATCAATGTATTTGAGACTCAATATATTTATGGCATGAAATATACAAATGAAAATTAATACATTTGTTTTTCTCTATTTTGTATGCTAAATAATTTCCTAATTATAGAAGTACATTACATTTTCATTTGTACAATTTTAAATCTTTAATACCAAAATAAAATTAATATATTTTTATTATCCGAGCCGTGGGAAATAGAGGTGAAATTTCTAACAAATATACTGAGAAGTTTGAGACCATTTTTCTCAGGATTGGCTGGCTAGTCAATTTCTTACTTTTACTTCTACAAAGTCTCATCCCAAAGTCAATTTCCCATCATGCCCTCACCTTGCAAGTTTAAAATAATTTTAAGTAGAATCCTTAATAGAATAATAGAATAAAAGTCTCAACGCCTACGGTGGGCTGGCCATTTAGAAAGAATGCCAGAGGGTAGAACACCAAAAATTATATAATTTGGTCCAGATGGGTGCCCCGCGAAAAGAGACCGAGAAAAAGACCCTAGTATCTCAACACACATAAGACTTCTCAGATTGAGATAGGTTGGACACGTACAAAGAATGTCAAATGCACGAGAAAATAATGACTAGACATCCGGGGGGTAGAAGAAGAATTAGAAAGCCAGGCTTAGGTGGGAAGATGACGTGAAGAAAGATGCGGCACAGCTCCTACTAATTACAAATTAGAAGATGGCAGCACAAAACAAAAAGAGTTGGACACTGAAGATGAAGGAAGCCATGGCTCGATTTGGGCTGTAGCGCCATCGAAGAAGATGATGAAGAATTATTTATTCAGGATACTTCCATTTAATAAAAAAAACTAACCTCGACTTAGCCTTGGGTTTGAAAGCAGGCAGCTCCTCAGGATAAATCTGGTCCCGGATGCTGGAGAGCTCGGACATCTTGGATGTCGCATTGATGACGGAATCCCAGGTAGCAGTGTGAAAGATTGCCTCCCCAAACCTCATATACTTGGGTGGGACATCAAACCTCACGTATTCTTCCACCATGTTTACTGTACCTGAATCATTCATTACCATGTTTGAAATAAAATAAATATTTAGCCAGGTTGAGTTTGATGATATATAATACAAATATAATGTATGTATAACTAATTATCAACAATATCTTATCACCAATCAAATCTCACCTAGCCGAGTGGCCAGATTTGTAAATAAAACCGTATGACATAACCTTTTAAAGTTTATTTCTTTAAGTATTCATTACCAAGATATCCATTACTAAACTAACTAACAGAGAGAGAAAGAACTAGTCTCTTACTGTAACTTAATTTATAATATTTGGTTGAACTATGTTAGGTTAGATTTATATCATTAACAAGGTTTGATTTGATGCAAACAACTCCTAGATAATATCAAAAAACTAACTAACTAACCATCACGCCGTCTCCCCGAAAGGGTGGGCAGAAAGAATGGACTGCCACACTTTAATCGATGCGGCACTCTATCCTTCACTTTTCGCCATCGCGAGAGACGCGGTGTGATGACTTGCGAAAAAGAATGCCTGAGATGGTTTGGACATGAATGAGAGAAGAATGGTTAAAATCTTGTATACAAGTAGGGTAAGAGAAGCTGTGGAAGACCAAGGATAGCATGGCATGACCAAATTAACCAAATACTGAAAGGCGGCCACATTCGAAGTGGAAAAAAATTACAAGAGTGCATGTTACGATGTATGAATGTGGAGGTAGCTAGAGAGGTATGTCAGGAAAGAACGGTATAGCGGTCAATCCTCTCTGCCCACCCCTCCGGAGAAACGGCATGCTGGTTAGTTAGTAAGTTATTTCTATTGTTAGACAGGGGCCGGATAAATCATGTATGATGACCGGATAAATCACCTCATGAATATATGCTATCACGTTGAGTACTTAAATCATAAAATAATAGATTACCTTTAAATTTTTGTTGCAGAAACACAACTCCCATGTCCCCGGGAATGCTGTCAAATCCACAGGCACTCACGATGTATACCCCTGCCTCTTTAGCTTCCTCATTGTATTTGAGTTGCATTTTTTCCATAAACTAGAAACAACCATAAAAATATACTTGAAAACTATTTCAAATCGCTACAATGAAAATAATATTCATTTAATAATTGTGCGGAAAAAGGATGTATTCAAGAATTTTAATAAAAATTTGGTACTTAAAATATCTGATATATTTAATATAAATGTATGTATAACTAATTATCAACAATATCTTATCACCAATCAAATCTCACCTAGCCGAGTGGCCAGATTTGTAAATAAAACCGTATGACATAACCTTTTAAAGTTTATTTCTTTAAGTATTCATTACCAAGATATCCATTACTAAACTAACTAACAGAGAGAGAAAGAACTAGTCTCTTACTGTAACTTAATTTATAATATTTGGTTGAACTATGTTAGGTTAGATTTATATCATTAACAAGGTTTGATTTGATGCAAACAACTCCTAGATAATATCAAAAAACTAACTAACTAACCATCACGCCGTCTCCCCGAAAGGGTGGGCAGAAAGAATGGACTGCCACACTTTAATCGATGCGGCACTCTATCCTTCACTTTTCGCCATCGCGAGAGACGCGGTGTGATGACTTGCGAAAAAGAATGCCTGAGATGGTTTGGACATGAATGAGAGAAGAATGGTTAAAATCTTGTATACAAGTAGGGTAAGAGAAGCTGTGGAAGACCAAGGATAGCATGGCATGACCAAATTAACCAAATACTGAAAGGCGGCCACATTCGAAGTGGAAAAAAATTACAAGAGTGCATGTTACGATGTATGAATGTGGAGGTAGCTAGAGAGGTATGTCAGGAAAGAACGGTATAGCGGTCAATCCTCTCTGCCCACCCCTCCGGAGAAACGGCATGCTGGTTAGTTAGTAAGTTATTTCTATTGTTAGACAGGGGCCGGATAAATCATGTATGATGACCGGATAAATCACCTCATGAATATATGCTATCACGTTGAGTACTTAAATCATAAAATAATAGATTACCTTTAAATTTTTGTTGCAGAAACACAACTCCCATGTCCCCGGGAATGCTGTCAAATCCACAGGCACTCACGATGTATACCCCTGCCTCTTTAGCTTCCTCATTGTATTTGAGTTGCATTTTTTCCATAAACTAGAAACAACCATAAAAATATACTTGAAAACTATTTCAAATCGCTACAATGAAAATAATATTCATTTAATAATTGTGCGGAAAAAGGATGTATTCAAGAATTTTAATAAAAATTTGGTACTTAAAATATCTGATATATTTATAATAAAGAACTTTCTTTTTTAATTTATTGTTTTTTTGAACAATGATATAAAACTACACATTACATAATTTATACTAATGAAGAGGTCTTTATTATAGATATGTTATTATATTTTATGAGAGAATAAAACTTCTAGAAAAGATGTTTAACACAACATTACATAGTAGAGATAATAGCACAAAAACTGTAGATAAGCGGTTGCACTTGACTTGGACTTTGATCTTCTGGCTTGCGAAGGCTCAGCTCTAATGGCTATTCCTCTTCTTTCTTTCTGTCTTTAACAGCCGTTGTCGTCCGCTGCTGGACATAGGCCTCCCCCATACTTCTCCATGTATGACATGTCCATACGGGGGGTGGTTGGCATTACAACGCCACGCTTGCCAGACAGGTTGGCGAGGTGTGCTTCCACGTTAGCCTATGCATCAATATTATCCACCGAGGTTATTCACACTCGATCTCTAACATTTCACATAGTTTCCAGGGGAGAACAAAGTCGAGGAGGTGTGGATAGGTTACTTGGGATCAGATCAATCCTCCAGTGTAGCATGGCCATCACCACGGTGATGGCCATGCACCGCTGGAAGAGTCAATAGGATCCCCCTTACTCCCCTCTTAAGTTTGTTATAAAACATTGTTGGAAATTTGATTAATGGAAGTTTTTACAATGACCAAAAACAAGAACTACAATTAATCTTGTAAGATAGTTAAAAGACTCAACACAGAATTATATAAAGTATCTGTTTATCTGTTGACTTTTGTTATAATATAAATGTAAGACTTACAATAGGTTCGCCGGTGATATCGACATAGTGAGTTTTGGTATCGATGCAAGCCTTAACGACGGGTTCACCAAATTGTTCGTAAGGTCCACAGCAGTTCAGCAAGACCTTGGCCTGTTTCGACATGTCCGTCAAGGATTGCTCGTCGCCTATATCTGCGATGATTGTTGTAATCTTTGATAAATCATCACCTGGAAATAAATTACCTTCAACTTTACACAAACTGTGTAACAATATGTATCTCCATTATACAAAGAAACATTATATTTAGTGAAGATGTTTGCCGACTTCTTGATGCCTGAAGTGCAAAACTTTCCTGGCTATAACCAAAGAATATATTATAGTTTCAGCAGAACAGAGCGACGTCACTTATGTCCAATACGTCTCTGCCACGAGTTTATGAAATTTTCCCTGGCAAATTGATCTCCAGGAGAGGTGACATAAATTGGCCTCCACACAGTCCTGATTTAACCCCTATGTAATTTTTCCTGTGGGGTTATCTCAAATCTAAAGTTAACACCAAAAATAAATTGACTTCCCTGGCCCTTTTGAAAGAAAATATTCGTCACGAAATGGAAGCCATCGCGGAGTCTACCTTCCGAGCCGTCATATGAAATTTTACTGTTCGACAAAATGAGTGCCGCGAATGGGAGGGTTTACATTTAGACAATATTATTTTTAAGAAATAAATTCCCAAATTGTGTACTTAAATAATTAATAAACATTTTTCAAATAATAGGTTTACTTTTTATTTATCGATCCCCTGGAAATTAACTTTCTTTTGAGACACCATGTACTAGAGCAAAATTAAACACATTAACATCTCAAAGCGTAATTTATTTTGAAAATAATTCAATCGTTTTTGCTGCTACTGTTTACAAATGTGGAAAGCAATGGGAAACTACCACATTAACAGGCCCGATTGGCATTCCAAGAAACTAACCCTTGGATTTAAACTAGCGAAGAAACGATAAAAGAACTTCTAGAAAAACAATATTCTTCAGGGAATTTCTCCATCTTGGAGTTAATGTGATGCAACTAACCGGTCTTCTCTTGTAAATCCTTCAGGACCTTGTCCAACTTGGACTGAGACCGGCCCGAGATGGCCCACGTGACAGAGGCGTCTGCCGGAAACATCCTGTTCAACTCTTCCACCACATACTTCCCCGTGAAGCCTGTGGCTCCAAGCACAATCATATCAAACCTGGAAGCCATCTTGTGTTAATCTGAAACAAAATATAACACCTTATAAAAAACAAACGACAATCAAAAATCAACAAATTTAGAATTTTTTATAATTATAATCCATTGTTTTGGCTTAAACATTTTGATATTTTAACATTATTAAATGTTTTAATTTTGAAACACTGTTATTATACGTAACACTATATATTTTTCTGAGATTATCACAACAGTTGTTTCGCCATATTGGCATCATCAGGTGTTACAAATAAGTTGTAAACCTGATATTACCAACATAGGTTGACAAAACAGCTGTCACAACAATGTCTTGTGATAAGTATAACAAGTGTTTTAAAATTAATGTGTTTAATGATTTTACTTGTGCCCTTTTTATGAACAAATAAGTTATCGTATTAATAGTTTTATTTAGTAATGATGCAAAACTCTATATTAATTATTAAATATTTATGAAAATGTCTGGTTTCTAGATGTATTATTATATATTTTGAGAGTGACATGTTTTGCCTCACTACGGTATTATCAAACATTTGATTATGATCTAACAAGGCAAAATATGTCAATACCATATAAGATAATAATACTTTTAGAAAACGGATGTTTTCATCAATAATAAATTTAATATTCATTGTCCCTTGTACAATGATATAATGCTCCATTTTTAATATTAATAAAAAACACCAGTATTATTGTACATTATTTTATGGAAGTGGAATTTTTCAAACCATTTTTAAATGTCTATTCATTAATTGTTTCCAATCTGGACCTATACATACATATCTAAACATTTGCAAGTTTAACAGTTTAAAATATATCGCTCCCATAAAATATAATAATACCGACATAAAATTTTCTTTTTCAACGCATGTTATACACTATATAATACACATGTTAATAAATCAAAATTACTGATACATAATTGAATTGCTTAATTGAAGGAGCTATTTATAAGTACTACATAAAGTATCAATGATAAACTTACCTATCTGTACTTGACACTGAACGTTTACGACGATAAACCAAATGTCTCTGTCTTGCTGGGACAGTGCACTCCACTATATATTTCTGAATATTAATCAGTACCAACATAATCCCTAATAATAAATATTTATAACACGAAGGCCTAATCAATAAAAGAAATCATCAATGATAAAATTAAGGTGTGTTAAAGTTCAACATACATTTATCATTTTAAAGCTGACCCGGCGAACTTCGTTCCGCCTCAGAAGCAATGCATGTTGTATAATTAAAACGAATGAAAACGTCAGTTTTCTAGAAGTTTTATAATATTTTATGGGAATGATATGTTTCAGCCATCTAAAGCATTATCAAATGTCACATTTGATAATACCTTAGAAGGGTGAAACATGTCATTCCCATAAAATATAATAAAACTTCTAGAAAACTGACGTTTTCATTCGTATTAATTATTTAATATGGAGTTTTACATCATCGTTCAAGAAACATTTAATAAATGTTGTGTTTACTTATTATCTGAGCTAAATTCAGTTCTTTTATTTAGTTCAAATGAATACTCAAAATGAATTAATTTTAATAAATCTAAGATTAATAAATTAAGGTTAATCGTCTAAGAGTTCTCATTTCTACTGCAATTATTATTTCATCTTTCTTTGCCAATTCCATGCTTCGCTTCCATACATAAGGGTCGGTACAAGAACACCAATGTGCACTGCCATTTTAGCTTTTTTGGATATGTTTTTGTTTGCAATGACAACTTTAGGTGCACTATTTACTTTGTTGCCTGACCCAACCCTTCTTTCAATATCCCTCTCCACCCGCCCATCTTTTCAAAACATACTACCAAATACACGAACTCATCTACTTGCTCCGAATTTTCACCACTCACATTAATGTTGCAGACTGTCATGATTTCTTATTTTTCAAAAATCATTACTTTGGACATATTCACATTCATCATCAGATCGTTTCAAATGCATACCTCATACATACATAAGGGTGTTAGTTGAAGTTCACCGGTTTTACTCATAGATGTCGCTAGAGATATGTATACATTTCTATGATTTGGCATCTATGTCATGTTTTTCTATGAACATTAACCTTCAAAAATACACAAGTTACATTCTGCCAAAATAATAGTGTCATAGTTGTTTACCTCAGTGAATATGTCGAGTTTCGTTCCAAGTAAATCGCATTTGCGGCATTCGTTGCTTTTCTTATTTCATCAAAAGAAAAAAGCAGTTGAAGCTCATCGGTTGCTGGTAGAAACTTATGGTGAACATGCTACAGTTATTAGAACATGTGAGACATGGTTTCGTCAATTTAAAAGTGGAGATTTCGATTTAACAGACAATGAACATCCTGGTGCAACGAAAAAGTTCGAAGACGAGGAATTGCAGGCGTTATTGGATGAAGACCCAAACCAATCGCAATAACAATTGGCCCAAACACTTAATGTGACCCGAGGAGCAATTTGCCAACGTTTTAAAGCCATGGGAAAGATCCAAAAGTATGGAAAATGGGTACCACACCAAATGAACGAGAGAAAAATCGAAAATCGAAAAACCATTTGTGAAATGCTGTTTCAAAGGTTCGAAAGGAAATCTTTTCTGCATCGAATTGTCACGGGGGACGAAAAATGGATTTATTTTGAGAACCCGAAGCGGAAAAAATCATGGCTTTCACCTGGTGAGGCCGGCCCATCGACTACAAGGCCAAATCGCTTTGGCCGTAAGACAATGCTCTGTGTTTGGTGGGACCAGTGTGGTGTGGTGTACTTCGAGTTATTAAAACCTGGTGAGACGGTGAACACGGATCGCTACCGACAACAAATTATCAATTCGAATCATGCGTTGATTGAGAGCAGCGCTTCGCCAATTTTGAAAAAGTCGAAAAATGGCTCGTCGAATGGTTTCCATGATTTGCCTCAAAGATGGGCAAAATGTATAGAATCCGATGGTCAATACTTTGAATAAAAAAAATTTGAGATTCCCTTGAGAATTAAGCGTTTTCTTTATTGAAAAAACCGGCAAACTTCAACTAACACCCCTGGTACTATTCACCGGGACTTGTAGTTCATGCTCGTTGTCTGCGAGTAGGACAGCGTCATCCGCATACAAGAGACACCTTATTGACACTCCGCTCATTTTGGCACCTACACCAAACCCTTTCAGCTCTTTCATACATTTGTTTTATATCTATGGTATACATTGTTTAATACATTTGGTTCAAAAGGTAAATGAAAAATATTTTTTTAAAGATGTTAGCAAACTAGACATTTAGAAATTAAATAATTGCAGATGTTATTTATGTAGATTTATTTTTTACCTTTGTTTGCCGATCTGTAAAGGTATTTGAATATTATCGCCGTATTTTCCGGCAAATAAAATAATAAATAATTTTTTGGATATTATTTGTATAAGCCGAACGGTCAAAGGTGCTGACTTAAAGTAGTTTACTCAAAGATCTTATAGCAACAAGACATTAAAGTTAAAATATCAGCAGATATTCTTTAGTTATTATATTACCCCTCATTCGCCTGTAATTTAGAAAGGTATTTTTAAAAGATCAATAGATATAATTGCAGTATTTCCCGCATTATTCAAACAATGCATTTAGGTTGTTTGCATAGGCCAAACAGTTGAAAGGGTCAGTCCCAAACATTAAAATGAGTTCACTTAAAGTCTATGTAAACAGTCAATTCTATAGAGCGCTTATAAAGAATAATCCTAGCAGTAGGCACAATAACAAGAAACCATCATGCCGTTTCCCCGAGAGGGTAGGCAGTTAGAAAATTGTAATTAATAATTAAATAAAACGATGTTTTTTAACTACTTCCACTTTTGTCTTTATTTAGACAGCGACCGGTTTCGCCAGGCTCGCTGGCAGTCTGTAAGTTAATTACTAAGTCGTTCCATATCTATTTATATAACACAAAGACAAAGCAAAGACACACACATTACAAAATTTAAACATTACAATAATGTTAGGTATAACTAACATATATCTAAAATGTACTGTAACTAAACAACTCTTTTTATTTAATTAAATTTCTAAATAATAATTTTCTAACTGCCTACCCTCTCGGGGAAACGGCATGATGGTTTCTTGTTATTGTACCTACTGCTAGGATTATTCTTTATAAGCGCTCTATAGAATTGACTGTTTACATAGACTTTAAGTGAACTCATTTTAATGTTTGGGACTGACCCTTTCAACTGTTTGGCCTATGCAAACAACCTAAATGCATTGTTTGAATAATGCGGGAAATACTGCAATTATATCTATTGATCTTTTAAAAATACCTTTCTAAATTACAGGCGAATGAGGGGTAATATAATAACTAAAGAATATCTGCTGATATTTTAACTTTAATGTCATGTTGCTAAGATCTTTGAGTAAACTACTTTAAGTCAGCACCTTTGACCGTTCGGCTTATACAAATAATATCCAAAAAATTATTTATTATTTTATTTGCCGGAAAATACGGCGATAATATTCAAATACCTTTACAGGTCGGCAAACAAAGGTAAAAAATAAATCTACATAAATAACATCTGCAATTATTTAATTTCTAAATGTCTAGTTTGCTAACATCTTTAAAAAAATATTTTTCATTTACCTTTTGAACCAAATGTATTAAATAATGTATACCATAGATATAAAACAAATGTATGAAAGAGCTGAAAGGGTTTGGTGTAGGTGCCAAAATGAGCGGAGTGTCAATAAGGTGTCTCTTGTATGCGGATGACGCTGTCCTACTCGCAGACAACGAGCATGAACTACAAGTCCCGGTGAATAGTACCAGGGGTGTTAGTTGAAGTTTGCCGGTTTTTTCAATAAAGAAAACGCTTAATTCTCAAGGGAATCTCAAATTTTTTTATTCAAAGTATTGATCATCGGATTCTATACATTTTGCCCATCTTTGAGGCAAATCATGGAAACCATTCGACGAGCCATTTTTCGACTTTTTCAAAATTGGCGAAGCGCTGCTCTCAATCAACGCATGATTCGAATTGATAATTTGTTGTCGGTAGCGATCCGTATTCACCGTCTCACCAGGTTTTAATAACTCGAAGTACACCACACCACACTGGTCCCACCAAACACAGAGCATGTCTTACGGCCAAAGCGATTTGGCCTTGGAGTCGATGGGCCGGCCTCACCAGGTGAAAGCCATGATTTTTTCCGCTTCGGGTTCTCAAAATAAATCTATTTTTCGTCCCCCGTGACAATTCGATGCAGAAAAGATTTCCTTTCGAACCTTTGAAACAGCATTTCACAAATGGTTTTTCGATTTTCGATTTTTCTCTCGTTCATTTGGTGTGGTACCCATTTTCCATACTTTTGGATCTTTCCCATGGCTTTTAAACGTTGGCAAATTGCTCCTCGGGTCACATTAAGTGTTTGGGCCAATTGTTGTTGCGATTGGGTTGGGTCTTCATCCAATAACGCCTGCAATTCCTCGTCTTCGAACTTTTTCGTTGCACCAGGATGTTCATTGTCTGTTAAATCGAAATCTCCACTTTTAAATTGACGAAACCATGTCTCACATGTTCTAATCACTGGAGCATGTTCACCATAAGTTTCTACCAGCAACCGATGCAGGCTCGCTGGCAGTCTGTCGATGCCAGCGAGCCTGGCGAAACCGGTCGCTGTCTAAATAAAGACAAAAGTGGAAGTAGTTAAAAAACATCGTTTTATTTAATTATTATTTAAAATGAACTTCCATCAAGAGATTTCAGTAAAATCATTTGATTACTGTAATGTTTAAATTTTGTAATGTGTGTGTTTGCTTTGTCTTTGCATCTTTGTGTTATATAAATAGACTAGCTGACCCGGCAACGCTTCGCTATTGCTATATTAGAGTATATAAATACACCCAATATATATTAAAGAAATACAATGAAAGTTCAATATCAATTATTTTATTGGATAAAATGACATGTGTATAGGTGCAAGAATGTGTGTATCCTAATTCAGTTCATATCTTTAAAACATTTGTTTAATCCAAGAAAACTTGCTGTGAACTTGAATAATACTAATGTGAATTGAACAATTGAAGGCTGGGCATTACCAAGGTGGCAAGTTTGCAAAAAGTCTGAAATGAGTTTTTGATGCCAATTGGTCTTAAACATAGCTGTGCAAAAGCGCGTTATGATTTAATAATATAGTGTAGTTCAAACGTTACCCTAAAGATGCCACCCAAAAAAAAGTTTATATATATCTTTTTCAGCTTATGTTTAAACCATTAAACGTCCAGTCTTAATTTTTTTCCTCAATATTTTAAGTGAAATTAAAAAAACAAATAAATATACTATATCACATTTGCATAAAACATTCATACATATACAATTCATATCCGTTCACTCCTGGGCGTAGGCCTCCTCCATCTGCTTCAATGTCTGTCGATCCTAGGCAACACGCATCCAATGTCGTCCCTCCATCGAAGTTGAGGACGTCCTGGGTTTCGGGTTGCACTTCATCTACGCATATATCGAGGTGTGGGATCCATCCTCTGCACACGCGCATTCCATTATCTTCTGGGTTGTCTGCCTCATCTCATGACATCTTTCAGCTTGCAGATTTCACCGTTTCATGTTACCTAGAAATAAAAGGAAAATATTAAATTAATATAGTGTAGTTCAAATGTTACCCTAAAGATGCCACCCAAAAAAAAGTTAATATATATCTTTTTCAGCTTAATGTTTAAACCATTAAACGTCCAGTCTTAATTTTTTTCCTTAATATTTTAAGTGAAATTAAAAAAACAAATAAATATACTATATCACATTTGCATGAAACATTCATACATATACCATTCAAGGTCATAATAATGCTCTTAGAAATACAATGTTTAGAGAAACAAAACCCTTGATTTTGATGTCCATTAGATGAAGCTAATAATGCACATTCACTTAACCGATGACGAAATTTGTAAATTTGTGTGATGTCTGGAAATATACATTGAATCAATTCTCCTTTGGAGTGTGATTCTACAGAAATCAGTTGATAATTTAAAGCATTCATTCCATACAATGAACTTTCATTGTTGCAGAATTTTACCCATTCAGAAATATTTAAAATGTTGCATGTAGGTGTTTCAATGTTTTGTATCATCATCATCATGAGCCTATATCCGTTCACTCCTGGGCGTAGGCCTCCTCCATCTGATTCAATGTCTGTCGATCCTGGGCAACACGCATCCAATGTCGTCCCTCCATCGAAGTTGAGGACGTCCTGGGTTTCGGGTTGCAGTTCATCTATCATCAGGGCTGCGAGCGGCATGCCATTTTAGCGCTGCCACTCTTCCGATGATGTCCGACACTCCTGTTCTGCCTCTAATAGTGGAATTAAACCAATTAATCCAACCTGTACATACCATTTCAAAATTAGTTCATAAATATAACAATCTTCCTGGGCGTAGGCCTCCTCCATCTGATTCAATGTCTGTCGATCCTGGGCAAAACGCATCCAATGTCGTCCCTCCATCGAAGTTGAGGACGTCCTGGGTTTCGGGTTGCAGTTCATCTATCATCAGGGCTGCGAGCGGCATGCCATTTTAGCGCTGCCACTCTTCCGATGATGTCCGACACTCCTGTTCTGCCTCTAATAGTGGAATTAAACCAATTAATCCAACCTGTACATACCATTTCAAAATTAGTTCATAAATATAACAATCGGGTGTGGGATCCATACATGCCAGTATCTTGCGTTGCGTGCCCCATCTCACGACATCTTCCACCTTGGAGATATCGTGGATAGCCGTGTTCCTCACCCTATCTCAAAGAGTCTTTCCTGGTATCATCCTTAGCGTCGGCATCTCTGCAAAAATCAAATAATTATATTAAAATGAGCAGTATATTTAAAAAAAAACACTCGATCATTGTAAGATTGGCGTGGGAACATCAGACCATTTGGAAATGTTATATTAGTGGATTTTTCCAACTGAGGCAGCTAATGCTGTATGTAAGGATATGTTTACCTATCACAGCATAACAGAGAAAAACTAAAACAGCTGAAGTAAATCGTCTAATCCAAAAGATATTATAGGTTATCGCCCTGCCAGAACAATTTTACATTAAAATAACTAACTAACTAACTAACCATCACGCCGTTTCCCCGAAAGGGTAGACAGAAAGAATGGACTGCAACATTTTAATCGATGCTGCACTCCATTCTTCTCTTTTCGCCAACGCGAGAGACGCGGTGTGATGGGTTGAGAACCTCATCGCCACCAATAGGCATCTCCCGCGCACACTTCAATCATTCAACGTCTACATAATAAATCTAAAACAAATTATACAAAATACAATGATATAAAATTAAATAACACATAAAAATAATTTAACACATAATGTTCTTTTAGATGGTGCACTTGTCGTCAGCTGGACGATCCGGACATTTGTGTTTATTTAATTTTTTATTCCACTGTTTTAATTTTAATTAGGCACTTAAAACAATCCAACACCAGCAAAAACTTGAAAATTTGATTGAAGAATTTATTCAAATTGTCATTGGAACAAATGAAAAATTTATTTTTACACCTGTCAAAATTCTTTTTATAAACGAAAAAACTTGTATTATTTTAACATCAGAAGAGTGAAAACGTATTTCGTGTCACAAATAACTATCACAAAGTGCGGCAACAATCAAATTGACCAAAACAATTCACTTATACAGGAAATATCTCCAAATTGACAGGAGCACCACATGAATCAAATATTTTTTTTTAAATCAGAACCAGAACCAGATTCCTTGCAGGATTTGCGAATTTATTCGTTGGGTATCCTATCTCTAACGGTTCTCCCCACAATAAAATAACATTATTAAAATAGATTATACCAATTCATAGAATTGTTACTTAGAATTTAACGTTTTTCCATGTATTCATAACATAACCTAAAATAATACGTAAGTAAAACGATAGGTATGTAATTTCATTTCTATCTATATAAATTCGATATAATTTAGAACTAAAACTTTGAAATATGTAATGCGGAAATATAATCTGTATTCATTTCAACGGCAAAATAGAATAAACTGAAGATATATATGAATTAGAAATATAAATATTTTACTTACGAAACTAACACGCAATTCAAATTTGACATTTCAGAGATAGGGATGGGCAATCCGCTCACGAGTCGACTCAAAGATTCGAATCTTTTTGGTGAGCGGGTGAGCGATGATCCATAAAAAAAAGAGCGGCAGCTCAATGATCCGCTAGGTCAGGGGGGTCGGCAAAATTATTAGCCAAAGAGCCAAATGCGTACTTTACAACGATTTAAAAAAAATTGAGAGCCAAATATGTTTATTGATTTAGATAACCTTTATTATAATTTTTGCACTTCATTCAATTACGGGTACACTGAATAAAACATTATTTCATACTTCTTCCTGTGATGAAGGCGACCAGCCTTCTCTCCATCTCTTTGGTGGTCATCCTGGTGGTGGTCATCCTGGTGGTCGACGGCCCTCTGGAGTCTCTTGCATCACGATATTAGGAATTCTTGCTGGATCCATTCTCTCGATGTCTCTGCCTACTCCATCTCACTATGTCTTCAATGTTGCAGGATTTGCGAATTTATTCGTTGGGTATCCTATCTCTAACGGTTCTCCCCACAATAGGTCGCAGTCTGGTTCTGACAGTGTCTGTTCTTGCTTTGATTCCGTATGTTATTATGGACCTGATGCATGTTTGTTTGTTGTTATTCTTAATTTTAGGCACAATTCCATGTTCTCATCAATAAGACGACTTCGTAGTTTACTCTTGTTAAAATTCATGCTTGAATAAAATTGTCCGCATGAATATGTAGAAGCGAAAAGCGAAAGATCAGCAAGAGTCAGTAATACTATTTCAGGCGTTGAAGATGATGACTAAAAATCTTTGAATTGGCGATGATGATTAAGAGTTTTAGCTAAACCGGAATTGATAATCGTAATCACCAATTCCATAACTTTACAAATTTCTTCTGGAAATGTCTGCGGACAGAGCGTTCTTGATGAATGATGCGATGGTAAGCAAGTATCTCGCGATTATTTTTTCTTTCAACAAACCCCTTCGGCTCCGGAGCCGCATTTTGCCGACCTCTGCGCTTTCCACTCAGTAAAGTGAGCCGATTCTTCTTGATAAATATCGAGTCGTTTGTCAAAAAAGTTGTTTGTCGTTGTGAATTTTTTTTTTAGCTCATCGACAAAAAATTTATCCTGGTGAATTTTTTTTTTTTACCGGAATCAACTTTTTTGGTCGAGGAGCAAAAAAAAAAGGTCACTAAAATAATTTCAAACTTTGAATGACTCAAAATGGTGAACCGTGGATCGTTAAAAAGAGTCGGCTCACTTTGCTGAGCGGAACCGTTCAGATCAGATCCCTGAGATGAGTCGTTTTGCCCATCCCTATAACGTGCGTATATTTTTCAGTTCAAAGGAGCGACTAATTTCATATCTGACCACGCAAAGAGTCAAAAAAGCCACTAATTTGCATCTTATCACGCCAAGCGAATATAGACTCTAAAGATCGATACTCAGGTGATACGAACATGAAGGTCTATACTCGCTCGCACTACGAAAATTTATAAATTTACAAAGTTAATTAGAGCTCGATTAATAACAAAAATATGCCTATGCCCACCTATGTCTATCTATTAAGGAAGTGTATAACTTGGAAAATGATCAGCTCAGGAATAACCTCAGAAATAGTCCACACACACCCGGAAGATCGCCTTTTATTTATATAGATAGATAGATAGATAGATAGATAGATAGATAGATAGATAGATAGATATGGAACGACTTAGTAATTAACTTAGTAGACTTAGTCAACTTAATTGTGTTGGTGAGGTTTTGAAGGCTAGTCACTGGCCACGTTACTCCTTTGTGAAGGAGTGGGAGAACAGAGCGAGGGCGCCGCGGCTTCCTACTGTCGGAAATAACTGACTAGGCCTAGCGCGTACTCCTTCTGTCTCTCGCGCTTTTTCACTAAAATGTTTATATCAGAATACACGGGGCCTAAACGGTAAATGTTCTACGTTTTATAACTCAGTAGCTTCCTGTGATTCTGATATAATATGTTTGACGGAGACGTGGATTAGTGAAAGCGTTCTCAACTCGGAACTCTTCACTAATGACTTTTCGGTTTATAGAAGAGATCGTGAATCCTCTGCAATTGCGCATAAACGAGGCGGAGGGTGTTTATTGGTGGTGCGAAACAGACAATCTTTGAATATTCAAAGATTGTATGCTTTAGAAACCATTAATGAAGACCTTTGGCTGAAGTTATCGTATAGAGACATTACTATCTTTTTATGTGTGGTGTATTTTCCTCCACACAGTAGTCCGGAGAGTTATAACATATTCTTTAATAATATTTATTCGAATGCGCATTTATTTGCAAACAAGCGTGTTATTATACTGGGAGATTTTAACATGCACTCGGTTCAGGACGGAGTTACAATCGAACTCAATTTCTTGTGCTCAGTTTTGGGGCTCACTCAGTATAATGACATTCTTAATTCTAAAGATCGCGTCTTAGATTTAATATTGTCAACTACTCCGATATCCGTTTCTCGAAGCGAATCTCCCCTTACATCTGAAGATCCGTACCATCCCGCATTACAATTTGAATACACTTACCAGTCGCTGCGGACTCGTACGGATGTACCATCCGTGAATACAGTGTCGTGGAGAGGGTGGAATTTTGCCAATGGAGACTTTGTTCACTTTTATGAAACACTGAGCCAAATCAACTGGGAGTGTATTGGGATGGCAACGGATGTGAATGATGCTGTTAACTCTTTTTATGATTTACTGTACTCGTGTTTCGATAGATGTTTTCCGAGGAAAGCCCAGGCTGTTAGTGGAAGGCGATATCCGAAGTGGTTTACTCGAGAGATCGTCAGCGACATCAAAACAAAGCATCGGTACCATCAAAAATGGAAGTCTTCTATCACAGTTATACAATGGATGATATACTACTGGATAGGACTGTTTCTTCGAAAGATTTGGGAGTTACATTCGATCCCAAATTATCTTTCTGTTTTCATATTACATCAGTATGTAATAGCTCCCAAAAGATTTTGGGATTTGTTCTTAGGAATGGAAAGGATTTTAAAAATTCAAAAGTCCTGAAGTTATTGTATAATCTAACAACAGCATGTAACAATAAACCGTGCAATCAAAAACCACAGTATTTTTAATTATTATTCTTGTAATGAAGCAGATTTTTGGGTTTAGAAATTATAGAATTACGACTTTAAAACGGGAACAAAAAACACCACAACAGAGATTAAGAATAGGATCCCAAAATAGCTTTAAATAAGCCACATCCGCTCCAATACATAACGCCCGCGCGAACAATAACATACTTTATATACTAACGGTTTTTCAAAGACCGCCCCTTAGTAAAAATATTCGAGCATCAAATCATACTACGGCATAATATAAATAATCCTTTCGATAAACCGCCTTCCGGCCACTCAACACCCACGCGAATATCACGCACCCCCAAGGTGAAAGACGCAGGCACCTCACCAATAGGCTGTTCTTAAACCTCTCTAATGTTAAGCTAAATTAATCCCCGCTTACTCGGAAAGAAATTTCTTCACGCACTTCCCAAACAGGGAATTGTGTCATAGTATGTGTGTGCAAATTAAAATCCCAACGCGCAAAAACTAATTCCAATCACTCTACGGAACCACTTCAAACAAGGAGGTCGAATCGGACTCCGGCACTACTTCGGATCCTCGCGATTTCAGTTTCAAGGCAATTTCTTTGAATAATGGAGAAACTTCTCCTGGAATCCCGAATCCAATATACAGTACAACGTCTATCAAGTTTAAAATCAAGTGACACCAGTTCACTACAGTGATCTCATCATTAATTCTCTCCGCCATTAAGGTCGGCTCCGCCTTTCTGAAGCATCATATCTATATATCGCGAGGGTCCGAAGCCGGGTTCCCCGACCACCGACTGCCCGAAGTCGTGTCCCGATTGTCAAAAACAATCCAAGGGGCCGCCTCCTTTAACTGCATCACCACTCTCCGGAAGAAGGGACGACGTCCTCCGGAAGCCCACGAGCAATGCCGCACCCCTCATCCTCCAGACCTTCAAGGCCCCGGTAGGCCCCGGCCCTCTCCAGTCCCGGTGGCACGTAAGCAGCTCCTCACGTTTTACGTTCTCTCTCTCTCTCTCTCTCCCCATACAAGTACTCCGTTACGACGGTTATGACGCAATGCCAAGGGTTAGTAAAAAACTAGTTAAAGGTTAGAAATTTGTCGATGTCTGAGTGTACGGATCTGCCGTGTTGCAGGCCGGTCTCGATGTAATTAGACCTTACAATGAGCATGTTCACTTCGAAGCGTAAGCCCCTTTTGTCTGGGCCCCAACTTGTGTTTTTACCAATAAATATATAAACTCTCATCCTCTTTTAATTTATAAGACATGAATTCCCCTTGGCGGTTTGGGCGTGCGTAAGTGGCTCCCTAGAGAAATAGAACTTTTGTCCTGCCGGATGCTAGCCGCGGAATCCGGATCGGAGGAGGCACCAAGGCAAGTACAAGGAAATCTTCAGCCCACCAACAAGATAAGTAATCAGGTTGCTCGAGGTTCTGGTCCGAGCAACCCGCAGAATAGATTTATATCATATTACCATCACTCTCACCACTTCCAATTTTCGTCATGAGCCCCTCAAGTTAAAACCCTTTAACCGTCGCGTTGCCATGTGGTAAATTGAGTTTCCACTGCCAATTTAAAGTTGATTTTCTTAAAACCTATGGACCCTAATATTATAAAAAAATTGTAATCCTCCATTGAAGTGTTTTCAATATTTCGTAATAAAAAAAAAGCAAAAAATTACTTCCTTCATCCCAAAAAAAATATTTTCTAAGACTGCCCTCACCTTCATTCGTGTTAAGGTAGAATTTGTTTTGCTAATATTTACAACTTTATCAAAAGTGACAAATACTTACTCGCTGTTTTGAACGTATTATAAATTATATCTTTGACCTTTTCAATAGGTACGTAATAATACCGACTGGATGAAAACGCAGCACGTAAGTTAATAATATCAGAACTGTGAAAATATTAACACTTTACCAAAAGGGACAAATATTAATACGTACTCGTTGTCTTGAACGTACTATACATTTTGCCTAGGTGCCTTTATCTTCGCCCCGCCGGCCCGGCGTGCAGACAAGTTTCGACCCGACCCGACCCGATTTTTAGTCGACCGTATGCTATGACGCATTACATATCAGAAATCGCATGGTTCCAGAAAAAAATTAATAATGATATGTTTTTCAAATAATCCATGTATGTTATAGATATCGATCTATTCCTAATGAAATTCCCTACAAGATGACATAAATTAAATTTTGATTCATCTAGTCATATGCTTGATATTTAGATAAAGTTAGCGGTAAACTGAACTTACCACATGGGAGCAAGCGTTTTGTTTTGAACACGGTACGTTAAGGGTTAATCTTTATCTACTTTAAATCCTATAAGCTTTACATTCTGTCTAACTCTACAGTGAGGCGGGCATAACAGAACTGCTCATACGAAACTTAGCTAAAGACTATCCCAAGGACACTGATTTAAAAAAAATAGTATATAAACACATGATTTAATAGGGTGGTCCCAGAAGTAACAGACTTGACCAAAAACTATTGTATTTAAACAATATGTATATTTTTCAACATAGTATACCTGTATTTTTAGCTGGATACACTTTTTCCTACGATGTTCATTAGCTTTGATAGTATTTTTATAGTGAAAACCGCCTAAATAATAAGAATACAGGTATAATACATCTATGGATTGTTTAATAAAGAAGGATTAATACAAGAGTGTACTATTTATACTTTAAAGTATATATTTTAATTAATTCCACTTAGGTTTATGGCTTCGAATGGTTTTGGCAGCTCACTGCCATATTCTACTGAATATATACTGTCATATTCTGGTGAATATACTCGTATGAGGCAGTCAAAGGAAATGTGAACTAACCCCATCTACCATAGATTTGAGTAATGGCGCATTTTAGAAATTATCAAATTGAATATCTTTGTGTTACGTAAATTTTACAGCAAATACTAATTGCAAAGAAAGATTCTTGCTAAAAAAGATAAGTTAATTTTGATGTAGATCCGTTTTTGACCAAAAAAAAATATAAATACCTCTTTTTTGGTGGCTTGGTCCACTATTGCGTTGAAGTGTTATTATGCTTTGTTAAGTTTAGTCCATTTTTTTTATTAGGATAGAAGAAAAGTGAAATGAAATTTAAGGTATATAGAAAATATACCTATTATAATTTTAATCCCTTTAGGAATCAGACACGTCTATTAAATCTGACTGAATATTATTGGTCTTCAAATTGTTATAAAAATGGTGGAAAATGGGCGGTACGAAATCAAGAAAGAAATTAAATCCTTCTTCTTCATGGCTGTGATAGTATTTCCTTGGGGATACAATGCATCTAGAGTAGTGATTGAGACTGACAATCTTTTTGAAATATCCCCTATGGAGAAAATGTATCTTCTATGAAATTGAAAAAACAACATTGACTCTACGTTTTACAATGAACTTCTTCTATGAAATTTAAAAAACAACATTCACTCTACATTTTGCAATGAATTCTTTCTGTGCAATTTTTATTTTATTTTATTTATTTATAAACATACAATAGTTACATTGTATTCCCATGAGTAGAAAACTCATTATGGGACAGAAGGGATAAGTTACATATAAAATAATTATGGACCTTTAGAAAACAGAAAAGGAAATTGACTTAAAACTAAAACATTTTACACTATGAACATTTTGTTGCTTTATACAATTATTTTACATAATATTTTATCATTTTAATACATCATAAATTGCACTATTTAAAGGAAATATAAGAACACATTTAAATAGTGAATTCCATTAACTTAATAGTATTCACCATATGAAAATAAAAAACAAAAACCATATAAAAATAATAATTTTATGCAATTGCACGTTAATGAAATTGATGTTAAAAGTGCAATTATATTTCTAATATCATTTAGGTATATGAAATTTCTACTCAACTTCTATTAAATTAACTAAATCATCATATCATACAGTTTTTAATTTTACACAATTGCGGTTGGTATGAAATATGAACACAGTTCGAATACATGTTAAAAATAAAATCCAAATAATATCACTGTTTTTCTAGTAGCATTCATATTCAATATCTATCCAAAATATACCTACACTTATTCTCACATACACATCTATCTATCTATCTATCTATCTATCTATCTATCTATCTTCTATCTATCTATCTATCTTCTATCTTCTATCTATCTATCTATCTATCTTCTATCTATCTTCTATCTATCTATCTATCTATCTATCTATCTATCTATTCTATTCTATTTTATTCTATTCTATTCTATTCTATCTATCTATCTATCTATCTATCTATATAAATAAAAGGCAATCTTCCGGGTGTGTGTGGACTATTTCTGAGGTTATTCCTGAGCTGATCCTTCTGAAACTTGGAGAATGGATTAAGTGGAATTCAGCGGTCGTCATAGGCATATTTTTGTTATTAATCGAGCTCTAATTAACTTTATAAATTAATCAATTAATTGAAAATTTTCGTAGTGCAAACGAATATAGACCTTAATGTTCGTATCACCTGAGTATCAATCTTTTGAGTCTATATTCGTTTGACATGGTCTGGAGAGAATTCAGTCTCCATGTAATTTTGTGTAGTGGCAACAATGTGTTTTTCTTTCTGACAGTCTAATATATTGCGTTTTACTTTGGGATGTATAATACTTAATACGTTTTACTTATTACGTACTAAAATAATTGGTTGTTTAATTGGTACAGTCTATTTTATTGGCGTTATGTTAATGTACATTAATGCAGACAGGTAATTATGCTTCCAAATTTTGGCGAGTATAATTTTTACGCGAGTGTCATTTTGAGGTTATGAACGAAATTTTATTTTTTCGTGTCAGTCCATTCTCTCTGCTTACACTTTCGGGGAGACGGCGTGATGGTTAGTTAGTTAGTTAGTTAATTTGACAAATTAGCCTAATTATTATTATGCATATAGCATGAACTGCCTTTTATATGAAGAATATCTTCAGCAAACAAGTGAAAAACAGTTGTAATTCATTCATTGTATGGAAATTTAAATTTTGCCTTATGCGCCTCTTCGGTGTCCGCCTTATGGCAATTCAAAATTTTTTTTTTTAATTCCAGGGCCCAAAATTGATGAATCAAAGATCGGACCAAAGTTGCCGATGCAGCGTGTAAAATAACTAATGTTTAAATGGAATGGGATCGGTCATAAAGCAAGGACAACGGGTGATAAGATCTTCTGGCCTGGAGTGGCGAAAGAGAAACAGCTACACAAATTCTGGCAGATCACAAGCAAGATGGTCTGATGACATTAAACGAGTGGCAGGAGGTCAATGGCGCAGAGCGGCGAGGGATACAGTTGTGGAAGTCGGGAAGGGAGGCTTTTGTAGTATTATCATCTATATTACTATTCCACGCCAACGGACTCGCAGTGCCGAAATCACGATCGTAGAAACTTACTTTATTGGCTCTGATGTGAATTTCATGGACAACAAAATCAAGAGTTTTGTTTCTCTAAACATATGAATGTTTTGTGCAAATGTGATATAATATTGTTTATTTGATTATTAAATTTCATATAAAATATTCAAAAAATACTTTTTCAATTACATTAGTAATATGTATTCAAGTTTAAAATTCACAGCGAGTTTGCTTGGATTGAAACATTGTTTTATAGATATAGACACACATTTTTGCATCCATACACATGTCATTTAATCCAATAAATAAACTAATTGATATTGAACTTCAATTGTATTTGTTGAATATATATTCCTTTATTTTATTGAATTACATACATATATAATTGAATATATATAACCCTTCTTTCAATATCCTTCTCCACCCTCCCATCCTTTGTAAACATACTTCCTAAATAAACAAATTCATCCACTTGTTCCAGATTTTCACCGTTTACACTAATGTTGCACACTGTCATGCTTCCTTCTTTTTCGAAAATCATTACCTTAGACTTATTCACATTCATCATCGAATCGTATCGCTTGCATACCTCATACATCCTAGACACCAGGGCTTGCAGTTCGTGCTCGTTGTCTGCAAGTAGCACAGCGTCGTCGCATACAACAAACAGCTTACTGAAACATCTTCCATTTTTGCACCTGCTTCCAACCCTTTCAGCTCTTTCATACACTTGTCCATATATAGATTAAACAACCATGGAGACATTACACACCCCTGTTTGACACCTTTATTGATATCAAACCAGGCTGTAAGATCCCCATTTACTCTGACACTAGCAGTGCTTTCTGTGTACAGCGATGTAATTGCCGTGATCAGTTTTGTGTTTATTCCATATTCCGACAATATTTCCCACAGTTTACCTCTATCTACGCGATCATATGCTTTTTGCAAATCGACAAACGCACAGAAGAGTTTACGGTTTTTGGCCATAAACTTCTCTGTCACTGTACGAAGTGCAAAAATTTGATCCATGCATCCTCTGCCATTCATAAAAGCGCCTTGCACATCTCAAACTCTATCACTCGTCGTCTTTCTTACTCTTTCTATTAAAATTCTGCCAGGGTTGGGGCAGGCAACAGAATAAATGGTGCACTTAAAGTTGTCATCCCAAACAAAAGCCTATCCAAAAAAGCTAAGATGGCAGTGCACAATGGTGTTCTTGTGCCGACCCTTATGTATGGAAGTGAAGCATGGAACTGGCAAAAGAAGGATGAAAGTAGAATAAATGCAGTAGAAATGAGATCTCTAAGACGAATGTGTGGCAAATCTGTATATGATAGAGTGACAAATGCAAGTATAAGAAGTGAATGTGGTGCGAATGAAAGTGTTATGAACAAAATAAGGAAAGGGTCATTAAGATGGTTTGGACACATGGAAAGAATGAGTGAAGACAGAATGGTAAAGAAGGTATATGTAAACGGCGTGAACGGAGCTAGAAATAGAGGAAGGCCGAGGAAAACGTGGCACGATCAAATCAATCAAATATTGAATGTCGGTCACGTGAGGAGTCGGAAAAATCGACGTGCGTGCATGACAAGATGTATGAATGTAGAGGAAGCGAGAGGCGTATGTCAGGACAGAACAGTGTGGCGTTCCATTCTTTCTGCCTACCCCTCCGGGGAGACGGCGTGATGGTAAGTTAGTTAGTTAGAATATATATTGGATTTATTGATATACTCGAATTTAGCAATAGCGAAGCGTTGCCGGGTCAGCTAGTTCATAATAAAACACAGACACGTACATACACTTACATTTAAATGCATGATAGTGCACTTACACACAAGTACATATCACGAAATTTCGTCAAATCACACCAAAATTACATTACAGAGAGATACCTAAGAGCATTACACTACAGAGAAATACATTACAGTGAAGTACATTACAAATAAGTACAACACAGAGAAGTATATTACAGAGAAATACCTGAAAGTATTACATTACAGAGATATACATTACAAAGAAGTACATTACAGAAATAAATTTATTATAGAGAAATTACATTACAGAAAAGCGCATTACGGGGAAATTTATATAAATAATATATAAATTTCTTAATAATAATATATAAAGATTTATATAAATAATATAAATCTGCAATATAAATCTCTCATTAGCATTACAGAGAAAATATGGGCATACAAACAAAATTAGAAACTTCAGATTAATCACCTTACACCCATTGAACTTACATATTTTACTGCTATCTGTACATTCACAATAAGAAGAGAGAGAAGGACAGAGCGACGCGACGGTAGACAAGAGCGAAATGTCTCTATATTCTGTACCTGCATAGACATATCTACTTTCATATATACACAGATATCTTGTACACTTACCAACATATATGTACAATATTGACATCACTTTAAACATGTCATTTTTATAAGAACTAAAAATATATTTAAAAAAAATGAAAAAATTTTCGTTTATATAAAGAATCTTGACAGATGTAAAAATAATTTTTTCATTTGTTCCAATGACAATTTGAATAATTTCTTCAATATTCTTTTAAAGTTCTTGCTGGTGTTGGTTGGTTTTAAGTGCCTTATTACTGCCAAATAACAAAAGTGGATACGTGGAACATGAATTAAATCATATAACAGCTAATTTAAAAAACGGTGGATACGTGTAACATAAATTAAATAGACACAAAAGTCCGGATCGTCCATTTCAACATGTGCAAAATCGGAAAAAACATTATGTGTTATTACATTATATGCTAAATTTAAAAAAACGGTGGATTCGTGGAACATAAATTAAATAGACAAATGTGCACCATCTAAAAATAACATTTTGTATTAAATTATTTTTATTTTATTTTATATCATTGTATTTTATATTATTTGTTTTAGATTTATTTTGTGGATGTTGGAAGATCGAAGTGTGCGCGGGAGATGCCTATTGGTGGCGATGAGGTTCGCAACCCATCACACCGCGTCTCCCGCGGGGCGAAAAGAGAAGGATGGAGTGCCGCATCGGTTAAAGTGTGACAGTCCATTCTTTCTGCCTACCCTTTCGGGGAGACGGCGTGATGGTTAGTTAGTTAGTTAGTTAAAAAGGAAAATAACTTCTTACCGGTCCGTTTCATTCATACTCTTATGCACACATTCACAGATAAGTCGTGCGAGGGAGCAAAGTCACGAAAGAGAAGTAAATTTAAAAAAAACATTAATTCCATTTTTAACATTAATTCTACATTTTACAATAAACATCTTCTAAGAAATTTCAAAAATAAACCTTAACATTTCTTTTTACATTGAACTTCTTCTATGAAATTGAAAAACAACATTGACTCTACGTTTTACAATGAACTTCTTCTATGAAATTTAAAAAACAACATTGACTCTACGTTTTACAATGAACTTCTTCTATGAAATTGAAAAAACAACATTGACTCTACGTTTTACAATGAAATTCTTCTATGAAATTTAAAAAAACAACATTGACTCTACGTTTTACAATGAACTTCTTCTATGAAATTTAAAAAACAACATTGACTCTACGTTTTACAAAGAACTTCTTCTATGAAATTAAAAAAAAACAATATTAACTCTCCGTTTTGCAATGATCTTCTTGAAAAATATGTGTAAAAGAAATCAAGAGGGACCAGGCCACATTTAATCTACTGCTATTTTGCAGCATGCATGTCCCGCCATACATGCAGATTACACTTAAAAAAAACACTTAAAATATTTCTAAACAAAATATATAAAAAAAATACATGGGGTTAATCGGATTCATGGAAACATGACAGCGGGAAACAAGGCCGTGATCGTCTAAAGTGGTTAGGACCCTACGTTGTGATTTTCAAACAATTACTAAACAATGAAACAACTTCAAACTTAAGCTTTATAAGGTTCGTACATTTGACTAAAGTTTTTTTTTCAACCAGCCACTAAATACGTCAGGTCGGGTACTTCTGAGACCAGAGACTGCTGGAGGCGATAGCGCCATCGGAAGGAGAGAAGGAAATATTGTTAATAAGGTGATCAAACAATGAAATGTAAATCTTGTGAGATGTCTTAATTTTTCAGTCTATGATTTACTATTTATTTTCTGAATCTCTTTTTTCCAATAATGAGTTATCTATAACAGTCATGAGAATACAATAAAACTATTGTATGTAGATTCCACATCATCACCACTGACGCAAGCCTAGAAATTAACAATCTTGACGACTGTCTACACCTCCAGTCGGATATTAATAATATTGTTAACTGGAGTCACAGTTATCCAATGCAATTTAATGTCTCTAAATACGTTATGCTATCTTTTACTAGACCATTGAACTGTGTATCATAGATCAAAAAGGCCCACCCCCAGATGATGGGAATAAAGACTCAAAAGATGAGAGTTATGTCACAGCCAAAAGCTTCTATTTTTACCGTTTTGCAATTAAGATTGTCTTGTTATGTACAGATATATTTTGAAGATTCAATAATAATTAAATAAACATAAAATTTCAATATTTTTTTTTATTAAAAAATAATATAACAATTGTATATCAATATAAAAATCACATTTTGTTAATACTACAAATTAAAAACAAAAATTAATTAATTTTTTTTATTTCACAAATAAAGTTGAAAACAGTATTAAAATATTTAAATGCGAGCAAAGTCTTAACAATGATTAATAAAATAGGCATTTTCAATGCATTGCAACATTGAATAAAGCAGCGCTAACTTATAATTAAAAATACATAAAAATCACAAAATTCAGTACCGAAAAAAATATTAAAAGCATTAAAATAAAGTCAATTATTAAAACAAAAGCATAACTAGCAATTGTTCACTTTGTTTTAATGACACAAAGTGATAATAAAAAATCCTTAAAATTGAGAAAACAGTAACATTTAAAGCAAGATGGAAGATTGTTTAACAACTTCAAATTTAATGTGGTTCTTTTGAAGATTATCCAGCAGAGATGTCTTGGAGAAGGCCGCACCGGGGCTGAGGACGCCTCCACTGCAAAATAAACATCAAATTTTACAATAATTCAATCAAATCTTACAAGACAAGACAATAATCTAAGATTAAAGAAATTGTGTATAACAACATAGATACGAGTATTCTTGTATCATGCCATAAAGCAGTATCTATAGCCACGGCCACTATCCATTATCTTGGCTTAGCCATTATCTAGGTACAGTTCAACTTATTCAAATATAATATAATATTATATTAATGTTTTTTTAATAAGCTTGTAGTGTTGTCAATATTTATCAACAGATGGCACCACTGCACACAAAAGTGCACGTTTAGTATTATAATGTTACCATATTTGAAATTATATTAAATCCCTAAATTAATGACACCTGTGTTATATAATACGAGTATATATTATAGCACAATGCCATAATAAAAAAATATTAATCTTTTATATATTTCTCAAAATAACTTTTATAATATTTTTTGTGAATGTATACTTATACTTGTATACGAATACTGGATTTCACCCACCGTGGGTTATCAATTCATGATTTAATTGTATCTCAATAGAGACGAAGATGCAAATTGGAAACTGAATGTGGTTGATCAAGGTGTTTACAGGACTTATGACCTGTCATTGGTTGGGTTAAGCGCACGCTTTATGTAATTACAACATTCCCCATTCCACTTTTATATGCTAATTATAATTATGATTTAATGTTAAGCTTACGTTCCGGGCATCTTGTCACTCTCCTTGATGATGGTTAAAGCAGAGAGTATGAGAGCGGTGCTAGTTATTCCATAGGCGGGATTGATACCAGATACCTGAAAATCAATCAAAATAATGATCAGCAAAATATTTCAACAATTTTCAACTGCAGAAAATAATTGTTGCTACATATTATAACTCAAAAATTGGGTCAAGAATAGCCTTAAATTTGACATATCATATATTCTTATTTCTTTATACGAACATTCTGATTCACTAAAATTACTAAAAAGCAAAAAATAAAATAAAGTCACCTTAACAATCATGCTCTTGTTTGGTTTTTCCTTGGTTGTATCCTTCACACTTTCGTCCCATCCCTCCCCGTAGATATTGAACCAGAATCTGGTCCTACTCGAGGCAGCCTCTCTTGGCCCTTCGTGGGACACAAATCCCAGCGAGAACAACCTCGGGTACTTCAGGAGCAGCTTCCTTGTGAAGGAGAATCTCGATAAGACCGCGCCGATAATGAGTCCCAGGGTGATCAGCAAGAGAGGGAAGAGTGTCGTCCAACCGAAGTAGGCCATCATGTGCGCTGGGCGCTTGTTCTCGTTATCGTAGAAGAAACGCTGGGATCTGTTCACAACAGTCGTATCTACTCCGGGCAGTTTAAGGTACCACTCATCGTCAATTTTACTCTTATGAATGATCCACCTAGAAAATAAACAAAAAGATTGTTTGTTTCTTAATTCAAAAAATGTGTCAAATACTTTCATAACCTCAATATTTAAAAATCTTATGAATTTGTAAACTTGGCTTTGTTTACAAGATAAATTAGTTAGTCAATTTATTTTATTCAAATATGAATCAATGTATTTGAGACTCAATATATTTATGGCATGAAATATACAAATGAAAATTAATACATTTGTTTTTCTCTATTTTGTATGCTAAATAATTTCCTAATTATAGAAGTACATTACATTTTCGTTTGTATAATTTTAAATCTTTAATACCAAAATAAAATTAATATATTTTTATTATCTGAGCCGTGGGAAATAGAGGTGAAATTTCTAACAAATATACTGAGAAGTTTGAGACCATTTTTCTCAGGATTGGCTGGCTAGTCAATTTCTTACTTTTACTTCTACAAAGTCTCATCCCAAAGTCAATTTCCCATCATGCCCTCACCTTGCAAGTTTAAAATAATTTTAAGTAGAATTCTTAATAGAATAATAGAATAAAAGTCTCAACGCCTACGGTGGGCTGGCCATTTAGAAAGAATGCCAGAGGGTAGAACACCAAAAATTATATAATTTGGTCCAGATGGGTGCCCCGAGAAAAAGACCCTAGTATCTCAACACACATAAGACTTCTCAGATTGAGATAGGTTGGACACGTACAAAGAATGTCAAATGCACGAGAAAATAATGACTAGACATCCGGGGGGTAGAAGAAGAATTAGAAAGCCAGGCTTAGGTGGGAAGATGACGTGAAGAAAGATGCCGCACAGCTCCTACTAATTACAAATTAGAAGATGGCAGCACAAAACAAAAAGAGTTGGACACTGAAGATGAAGGAAGCCATGGCTCGATTTGGGCTGTAGCGCCATCGAAGAAGATGATGAAGAATTATTTATTCAGGATACTTCCATTTAATAAAAAAAACTAACCTCGACTTAGCCTTGGGTTTGAAAGCAGGCAGCTCCTCAGGATAAATCTGGTCCCGAATGCTGGAGAGCTCGGACATCTTGGATGTCGCATTGATGACGGAGTCCCAGGTAGCACTGTGAAAGATTGCCTCCCCAAACCTCATATACTTGGGTGGGACATCAAGCCTCACGTATTCTTCCACCATGTTTACTGTACCTGAATCATTCATTATCATGTTTGAAATAAAATAAATATTTAGCCAGGTTGAGTTTGATGATATATAATACAAATATAATGTATGTATAACTAATTATCAACAATATCTTATCACCAATCAAATCTCACCTAGCCGAGTGGCCAGATTTGTAAATAAAACCGTATGACATAACCTTTTAAAGTTTATTTCTTTAAGTATTCATTACCAAGATATCCATTACTAAACTAACTAACAGAGAGAGAAAGAACTAGTCTCTTACTGTAACTCAATTTATAATATTTGGTTGAACTATGTTAGGTTAGATTTATATCATTAACAAGGTTTGATTTGATGCAAACAACTCCTAGATAATATCAAAAAACTAACTAACTAACCATCACGCCGTCTCCCCGAAAGGGTGGGCAGAAAGAATGGACTGCCACACTTTAATCGATGCGGCACTCCATCCTTCGCTTTTCGCCATCGCGAGAGACGCGGTGTGATGAGTTGCGAAAAAGAATGCCTGAGATGGTTTGGACATGAATGAGAGAAGAATGGTTAAAATCTTGTATACAAGTAGGGTAAGAGAAGCTGTGGAAGACCAAGGATAGCATGGCATGACCAAATTAACCAAATACTGAAAGGCGGCCACATTCGAAGTGGAAAAAAATTACAAGAGTGCATGTTACGATGTATGAATGTGGAGGTAGCTAGAGAGGTATGTCAGGAAAGAACGGTATAGCGGTCAATCCTCTCTGCCCACCCCTCCGGAGAAACGGCATGCTGGTTAGTTTGTAAGTTATTTCTATTGTTAGACAGGGGCCGGATAAATCATGTATGATGACCGGATAAATCACCTCATGAATATATGCTATCACGTTGAGTAGGTACTTAAATCATAAAATAATAGATTACCTTTAAATTTTTGTTGCAGAAACACAACTCCCATGTCCCCGGGAATGCTGTCAAATGCACAGGCACTCACGATGTATACCCCTGCCTCTTTAGCTTCCTCATTGTATTTGAGTTGCATTTTTTCCATAAACTAGAAACAACCATAAAAATATACTTGAAAACTATTTCAAATCGCTACAATGAAAATAATATTCATTTAATAATTGTGCAGAAAAAGGATGTATTCAAGAATTTTAATAAAAATTTGGTACTTAAAATATCTGATATATTTATAATAAAGAACTTTCTTTTTTAATTTATTGTTTTTTTGAACAATGATATAAAACTACACATTACATAATTTATACTAATGAAGAGGTCTTTATTATAGATATGTTATTATATTTTATGAGAGAATAAAACTTCTAGAAAAGATGTTTAACACAACATTACATAGTAGAGATAATAGCACAAAAACTGTAGATAAGCGGTTGCACTTGACTTGGACTTTGATCTTCTGGCTTGCGAAGGCTCAGCTCTAATGGCTATTCCTCTTCTTTCTTTCTGTCTTTAACAGCCGTTGTCGTCCGCTGCTGGACATAGGCCTCCCCCATACTTCTCCATGTATGACATGTCCATACGGGGGGTGGTTGGCATTACAACGCCACGCTTGCCAGACAGGTTGGCGAGGTGTGCTTCCACGTTAGCCTATGCATCAATATTATCCACCGAGGTTATTCACACTCGATCTCTAACATTTCACATAGTTTCCAGGGGAGAACAAAGTCGAGGAGGTGTGGATAGGTTACTTGGGATCAGATCAATCCTCCAGTGTAGCATGGCCATCACCACGGTGATGGCCATGCACCGCTGGAAGAGTCAATAGCTTACTCCCCTCTTAAGTTTGTTACAAAACATTGTTGGAAATTTGATTAATGGAAGTTTTTACAATGACCAAAAACAAGAACTACAATTAATCTTGTAAGATAGTTAAAAGACTCAACACAGAATTATATAAAGTATCTGTTTATCTGTTGACTTTTGTTATAATATAAATGTAAGACTTACAATAGGTTCGCCGGTGATATCGACATAGTGAGTTTTGGTATCGATGCAAGCCTTAACGACGGGTTCACCAAATTGTTCGTAAGGTCCACAGCAGTTCAGCAAGACCTTGGCCTGTTTCGACATGTCCGTCAAGGATTGCTCGTCGCCTATATCTGCGATGATTGTTGTAATCTTTGATAAATCATCACCTGGAAATAAATTACCTTCAACTTTACACAAAATGTGTAACAATATGTATCTCCATTATACAAAGAAACATTATATTTAGTGAAGATGTTAGCCGACTTCTTGATGCCTGAAGTGCAAAACTTTCCTGGCTATAACCAAAGAATATATTATAGTTTCAGCAAAACAGAGCGACGTCACATATGTCCAATACGTCTCTGCCACAAGTTCATGAAATTTTCCCTGGCAAATTGATCTCCAGGAGAGGTGACATAAATTGGCCTCCACACAGTCCTGATTTAACCCCTATGTAATTTTTCCTGTGGGGTTATCTCAAATCTAAAGTTAACACCAAAAATAAATTGACTTCCCTGGCCCTTTTGAAAGAAAATATTCGTCACGAAATGGAAGCCATCGCGGAGTCTACCTTCCGAGCCGTCATATGAAATTTTACTGTTCGACTAAATGAGTGCCGCGAATGGGAGGGTTTACATTTAGACAATATTATTTTTAAGAAATAAATTCCCAAATTGTGTACTTTAATAATTAATAAACATTTTTCAAATAAAAGGTTTACTTTTTATTTATCGATCCCCTGGAAATTAACTTTCTTTTGAGACACCATGTACTAGAGCAAAATTAAACACATTAACATCTCAAAGCGTAATTTATTTTGAAAATAATTCAATCGTTTTTGCTGCTACTGTTTACAAATGTGGAAAGCAATGGGAAACTACCACATTAACAGGCCCGATTGGCATTCCAAGAAACTAACCCTTGGATTTAAACTAGCGAAGAAACGATAAAAGAACTTCTAGAAAAACAGATATTCTTCAGGGAATTTCTCCTCCATCTTGGAGTTAATGTGATGCAACTAACCGGTCTTCTCTTGTAAATCCTTCAGGACCTTGTCCAACTTGGACTGAGACCGGCCCGAGATGGCCCACGTGACAGAGGCGTCTGCCGGAAACATCCTGTTCAACTCTTCCACCACATACTTCCCCGTGAAGCCTGTGGCTCCAAGCACAATCATATCAAACCTGGAAGCCATCTTGTGTTAATCTGAAACAAAATATAACACCTCATAAAAAACAAACGACAATCAAAAATCAACAAATTTAGAATTTTTTATAATTTGAATAATCCATTGTTTTGGCTTAAACATTTTGATATTTTAACATTATTAAATGTTTTAATTTTGAAACACTGTTATTATACGTAACACTATATATTTTTCTGAGATTGTCACAACAGTTGTTTCGCCATATTGGCATCATCAGGTGTTACAAATAAGTTGTAAACCTGATATTACCAACATAGGTTGACAAAACAGCTGTCACAACAATGTCTTGTGATAAGTATAACAAGTGTTTTAAAATTAATGTGTTTAATGATTTTACTTGTGCCCTTTTTATGAACAAATAAGTTATCGTATTAATAGTTTTATTTAGTAATGATGCAAAACTCTATATTAATTATTAAATATTTATGAAAATGTCTGGTTTCTGTGTAATGTAAAATGTATTATTATATATTTTGAGAGTGACATGTTTTGCCTCACTACGGTATTATCAAACATTTGATTATGACCTAACAAGGCAAAATATGTCAATACCATATAAGATAATAATACTTTTAGAAAACGGATGTTTTCATCAATAATAAATTTAATATTCATTGTCCCTTGTAAAATGATATAATGCTCCATTTTTAATATTAATAAAAAACACCAGTATTATTGTACATTATTTTATGGAAGTGGAATTTTTCAAAACATTTTTAAATGTCTATTCATTAATTGTTTCCAATCTGGACCTATACATACATATCTAAACATTTGCAAGTTTAACAGTTTAAAATATATCGCTCCCATAAAATATAATAATACCGACATAAAATTTACTTTTTCAACGCATGTTATACACTATATAATACACATGTTAATAAATCAAAATTACTGATACATAATTGAATTGCTTAATTGAAGGAGCTATTTATAAGTACTACATAAAGTATCAATGATAAACTTACCTATCTGCACTTGACACTGAACATTTACGACGATAAACCAAATGTATCTGTCTTGCTGGGACAGTGCACTCCACTATATATTTCTGAATATTAATCAGTACCAACATAATCCCTTATAATCGCCGATAAAAAATATTTATAACACGAAGGCCTAATCAATAAAAGAAATCATCAATGATAAAATTAAGGTGTGTTAAAGTGCAACATACATTTTTCATTTTAAAGCTGACCCGGCGAACTTCGTTCCGCCTCAGAAGCAATGCATGTTGTATAATTAAAACGAATGAAAACGTCAGTTTTCTAGAAGTTTTATAATATTTTATGGGAATGATATGTTTCAGCCTTCTAAAGCATTATCAAATGTCACATTTGATAATACCTTAGAAGGGTGAAACATGTCATTCCCATAAAATATAATAAAACTTCTAGAAAACTGACGTTTTCATTCGTATTAATTATTTAATATGGAGTTTTACATCATCGTTCAAGAAACATTTAATAAATTTTGTGTTTACTTATTATCTGAGCTAAATTCAGTTCTTTTATTTAGTTCAAATGAATACTCAAAATGAATTAATTTTAATAAATCTAAGATTAATAAATTAAGGTTAATCGTCTAAGAGTTCTCATTTCTACTGCAATTATTATTTCATCTTTCTTTGCCAATTCCATTCTTCGCTTCCATACATAAGGGTCGGTACAAGAACACCAATGTGCACTGCCATTTTAGCTTTTTTGGATATGTTTTTGTTTGCGATGACAACTTTAGGTGCACTATTCACTTTGTTGCCTGCCCCAACCCTTCTTTCAATATCCCTCTCCACTCGCCCATCTTTTCAAAACATACTACCCAAATACACGAACTCATCTACTTGCTCCGAATTTTCACCACTCACATTAATGTTGCAGACTGTCATGATTTCTTATTTTTCAAAAATCATTACTTTGGACATATTCACATTCATCATCAGATCGTTTCAAATGCATACCTCATACATACATAAGGGTGTTAGTTGAAGTTCACCGGTTTTACTCATAGATGTCGCTAGAGATATGTATACATTTCTATGATTTGGCATCTATGTCATATTTTTCTATGGACATTAACCTTCAAAAATACACAAGTTACATTCTGCCAAAATAATAGTGTCATAGTTGTTTACCTCAGTGAATATGTCGAGTTTCGTTCCAAGTAAATCGCATTTGCGGCATTCGTTGCTTTTCTTATTTCATCAAAAGAAAAAAGCAGTTGAAGCTCATCGGTTGCTGGTAGAAACTTATGGTGAACATGCTACAGTTATTAGAACATGTGAGACATGGTTTCGTCAATTTAAAAGTGGAGATTTCGATTTAACAGACAATGAACATCCTGGTGCAACGAAAAAGTTCGAAGACGAGGAATTGCAGGCGTTATTGGATGAAGACCCAACCCAATCGCAACAACAATTGGCCCAAACACTTAATGTGACCCGAGTAGCAATTTGCCAACGTTTAAAAGCCATGGGAAAGATCCAAAAGTATGGAAAATGGGTACCACACCAAATGAACGAGAGAAAAATCGAAAATCGAAAAACCATTTGTGAAATGCTGTTTCAAAGGTTCGAAAGGAAATCTTTTCTGCATCGAATTGTCACGGGGGACGAAAAATGGATTTATTTTGAGAACCCGAAGCGGAAAAAATCATGGCTTTCACCTGGTGAGGCCGGCCCATCGACTCCAAGGCCAAATCGCTTTGGCCGTAAGACAATGCTCTGTGTTTGGTGGGACCAGTGTGATGTGGTGTACTTCGAGTTATTAAAACCTGGTGAGACGGTGAATACGGATCGCTACCGACAACAAATTATCAATTTGAATCATGCGTTGATTGAGAGCAGCGCTTCGCCAATTTTGAAAAAGTCGAAAAATGGCTCGTCGAATGATTTACCTCGAAAGAGAATTTTATTTTTGGAATGGTATCCATGATTTGCCTCAAAGATGGGCAAAATGTATAGAATCCGATGGTCAATACTTTGAATAAAAAAAATTTGAGATTCCCTTGAGAATTAAGCGTTTTCTTTATTGAAAAAACCGGCAAACTTCAACTAACACCCCTGGTACTATTCACCGGGACTTGTAGTTCATGCTCGTTGTCTGCGAGTAGGACAGCGTCATCCGCATACAAGAGACACCTTATTGACACTCCGCTCATTTTGGCACCTACACCAAACCCTTTCAGCTCTTTCATACATTTGTTTTATATCTATGGTATACATTATTTAATACATTTGGTTCAAAAGGTAAATGAAAAATATTTTTTTAAATCCTTTTGATTAATATCTGTTCGCGCTATTTTTGTAATCAAACAAAGATGTCAACAAACTAGACATTTAGAAATTAAATAATTGCAGATGTTATTTATGTAGATTTAATTTTTACCTTTGTTTGCCGACCTGTAAAGGTATTTGAATATTATCGCCGTATTTTCCGGCAAATAAAATAATAAATAATTTTTTGGATATTATTTGTATAGGCCGAACGGTCAAAGGTGCTGACTTAAAGTAGTTTACTGAAAGATCTTATAGCAACAAGACATTAAAGTTAAAATATCAGCAGATATTCTTTAGTTATTATATTACCCCTCATTCGCCTGTAATTTAGAAAGGTATTTTTAAAAGATCAATAGATATAATTGCAGTATTTCCCGCATTATTCAAACAATGCATTTAGGTTGTTTGCATAGGCCAAATAGTTGAAAGGGTCAGTCCCAAACATTAAAATGAATTCACTTAAAGTCTATGTAAACAGTCAATTCTATAGAGCACTTATAAAGAATAATCCTAGCAGTAGGTACAATAACAAGAAACCATCATGCCGTTTCCCCGAGAGGGTAGGCAGTTAGAAAATTATTATTTAGAAATTTAATTAAATAAAAAGAGTTGTTTAGTTACAGTACATTTTAGATATATGTTAGTTATACCTAACATTATTGTGATGTTTAAATTTTGTAATGTGTGTGTCTTTGCTTTGTCTTTGCATCTTTGTGTTATATAAATAGATATGGAACGACTTAGTAATTAACTTAGTAAACTTAACTTAGTAGACTTAGTAAACTTAATTGTGTTGGTGAGGTTTTGAAGGTTAGTCACTGGCCACGTTACTCCTTTGTGAAGGAGTGGGAGAACAGAGCGAGGGCGCCGCGGCTTCCTACTGTCGGAAATAACTGACTAGGCCTAGCGCGTACTCCTTCTGTCTCTCGCGCTTTTTCACTAAAATGTTTATATCAGAATACACGGGGCCTAAACAGTAAATGTTCTACGTTTTATAACGAAGTAGCTTCCTGTGATTCTGATATTATATGTTTGACGGAGACGTGGATTAGTGAAAGCGTTCTCAACTCGGAACTCTTCACTAATGACTTTTCGGTTTATAGAAGAGATCGTGAATCCTCTGCAATTGCGCATAAACGAGGCGGAGGGTGTTTATTGGCGGTGCGAAACAGACAATCTTTGAATATTCAAAGATTGTCTGCTTTAGAAACCATTAATAAAGACCTTTGGCTGAAGTTATCGTATAGAGACATTACTATCTTTTTATGTGTGGTGTATTTTCCTCCACACAGTAGTCCGGAGAGTTATAACATATTCTTTAATAATATTTATTCGAATGCGCATTTATTTGCAAACAAGCGTGTTATTATACTGGGAGATTTTAACATGCACTCGGTTCAGGACGGAGTTACAATCGAACTCAATTTCTTGTGCTCAGTTTTGGGGCTCACTCAGTATAATGACATTCTTAATTCTAAAGATCGCGTCTTAGATTTAATATTGTCAACTACTCCGATATCCGTTTCTCGAAGCGAATCTCCCCTTACATCTGAAGATCCGTACCATCCCGCATTACAATTTGAATACACTTACCAGTCGCTGCGGACTCGTACGGATGTACCATCCGTGAATACAGTGTCATGGAGAGGGTGGAATTTTGCCAATGGAGACTTTGTTCACTTTTATGAAACACTGAGCCAAATCAACTGGGAGTGTATTGGGATGGCAACGGATGTGAATGATGCTGTTAACTCTTTTTATGATTTACTGTACTCGTGTTTCGATAGATGTTTTCCGAGGAAAGCCCAGGCTGTTAGTGGAAGGCGATATCCGAAGTGGTTTACTCGAGAGATCGTCAGCGACATCAAAACAAAGCATCGGTACCATAAAAAATGGAATTTTTCTATCACAGTTATACAATGGATGATATACTACTGGATAGGACTGTTTCTTCGAAAGATTTGGGAGTTACATTCGATCCCAAATTATCTTTCAGTCTTCATATTACATCAGTATGTAATAGCTCCCAAAAGATTTTGGGATTTGTTCTTAGGAATGGAAAGGATTTTAAAAATTCAAAAGTCCTGAAGTTATTGTATAATCTAACAACAGCATGTAACAATAAACCGTGCAATCAAAAACCACAATATTTTTAATTATTATTCTGTCTAACTCTACAGTGAGGCGGGCATAACAGAACTGCTCATACGAAACTTAGCTAAAGACTATCCCAAGGACACTGATTTAAAAAAAATAGTATATAAACACATGATTTAATAGGGTGGTCCCAGAAGTAACAGACTTGACCAAAAACTATTGTATTTAAACAATATGTTTATTTTTCAACATAGTATACCTGTATTTTTAGCTGGATACACTTTTTCCTACGATGTTCATTAGCTTTGATAGTATTTTTATAGTGAAAACCGCCTAAATAATAAGAATACAGGTATAATACATCTATGGATTGTTTAATAAAGAAGGATTAATACAAGAGTGTACTATTTATACTTTAAAGTATATATTTTAATTAATTCCACTTAGGTTTATGGCTTCGAATGGTTTTGGCAGCTCACTGCCATATTCTATTGAATATATACTGTCATATTCTGGTGAATATATGAGGCAGTCAAAGGAAAAGTGAACTAACCCCATCTACCATAGATTTGAGTAATGGCGCATTTTAGAAATTATCAAATTGAATATCTTTGTGTTACGTAAATTTTACAGCAAATACTAATTGCAAAGAAAGATTCTTGCTAAAAAAGATAAGTTAATTTTGATGTAGATCCGTTTTTTGACCAAAAAAATTAATAAATACCTCTTTTTTGGTGGCTTGGTCCACTATTGCGTTGAAGTGTTATTATGCTTTGTTAAGTTTAGTCCATTTTTTATTAGGATAGAAGCTAAGTGAAATGAAATTTAAGGTACGTAGAAAATATATCTATTATAATTTTAATCCCTTTCGGAATCAGACACGTCTATTAAATCTGACTGAATATTATTGGTCTTCAAATTGTTATAAAAATGGTGGAAAATGGGCGGTACGAAATCAAGAAAGAAATTAAATCCTTCTTCTTCATCGCTGTGATAGTATTTCCTCGGGGATACAATGCATCTAGAGTAGTGATTGAGACTGACAATCTTTTTGAAATATCCCCTATGGAGAAAATCACTTCAATGTTGTTTGAGTATTTGAAATATATTTTAAATGGTTCGGTTTTTGCATACCTCAATCACTGTATTTTCAACCACTCTACTTAGGATCCATCAAGTGAGACCTTTCTATTTACTATGTTACTCTCCAATTTAATTGTTGAATAAAAATTATCCCTTTCTATTGAGATTATTTTAAATTGATTACTTTTGCTGGCTGATTGTATTACTTGAATCCAGTGTTCCGGATTGTAAATATCTCGAAAAAATCTTTTTTGTTTATCAATTAAACCCAAATCCTGATCACATGGTAAATAGGAATGACCACTCACTAAAAATGTGTGGTCAATGTCATTCACCACATAATCAGAATTGGACACAATATACTGGCATAATAAAGCAAGCTTAATGTTTCTATTCTGTCCGCCGCACTGATCAGAATACATTATTAACTTGCTAGTATTTACAAAGTTTTTAATATAGTACAGGAGACATCTTGAGGGCCGCGGGAAGCAATAGATTCATTCCATGCAGTCATTGTAACATCATCGTCACCCAAATTGTGGATCCCAAAACAATATGTCCACACGTGTCGTTTATAATAGCCAACACCTGTTGCCAGTACGGGTGTTGCCAATGTCTTCGTGAGATCGAATGCAATAGCGGTAACATTGTCATCAGTCTTTGCATGAAGCCCATCTGCGCGCATATCAGATCAGGCAGATTCTGCCTTTTTTTAATGAACTTCATTTTCGGCACTAATACTTTGGCCTAACCATCATGGTCCACTTTTGCATTGAGAATATTTTTAAATATTTAAATGCAAAAACAAAAACAACACTCCCATCTAAAGAATATTGTTGGAACTAAGTTTATTCCGTTTTTGAATCGAAGAAACACATGTTATAGACACATTCCCATAGTTAACTTAATATTGGCCATCATGTGGGTAAGTCCACTTTTCCTTTGACTGCCTCATATAATGTTAACATCATTTTAATTAAATAAAAATATATTTAAAAAAAAAAACAACATCAACTCTACATTTAACAATGAACTTTTTCTATGAAATTTTAAATAACAAAATTGAATCTACGTTTTACAATGAACTTTTCTAAAAAATTTAAAAAAAACAACACTAACTCTACATTTTACAAAGAACTTCTTCTATAAAATTTAAAAAAACAACAATAACTCTACATTTTGCAATGAATTTCTTCTGTGCAATTTAAATTAAAAAAAAACATTAATTCCATTTTTAACATTAATTCTACATTTTACAATAAACATCTTCAATGAAATTTCAAAAATAAACCTTAACTTTTCTTTTTACATTGAACTTCTTCTATGAAATTGAAAAAACAACATTGACTCTACGTTTTACAATGAACTTCTTCTATGAAATTTAAAAAACAACATTGACTCTACGTTTTACAATGAACTTCTTCTATGAAATTTAAAAAACAACATTGACTCTACGTTTTACAAAGAACTTCTTCTATGAAATTGAAAAAACAACATTGACTCTACGTTTTACAATGAACTTCTTCTATGAAATTTAAAAAACAACATTGACTCTACGTTTTACAATGAACTTCTTCTATGAAATTTAAAAAACAACATTGACTCTACGTTTTACAAAGAACTTCTTCTATGAAATTTAAAAAAACAATATTAACTCTCCGTTTTGCAATGATCTTCTTGAAAAATATGTGTAAAAGAAATCAAGAGGGACCAGGCCACATTTAATCTACTGCTATTTTGCAGCATGCATGTCCCGCCATACATGCAGATTACACTTAAAAAAAACACTTAAAATATTTCTAAACAAAATATATAAAAAAATACATGGGGTTAATCGGATTCATGGAAACATGACAGCGGGAAACAAGGCCGTGATCGTCTAAAGTGGTTAGGACCCTACGTTGTGATTTTCAACAATTACTAAACAATGAAACAACTTCAAACTTAAGCTTTATAAGGTTCGTACATTTGACTAAAGTTTTTTTTTCAACCAGCCACTAAATACGTCAGGTCGGGTACTTCTGAGACCAGAGACTGCTGGAGGCGATAGCGCCATCGGAAGGAGAGAAGGAAGTATTGTTAATAAGGTGATCAAACAATGAAATGTAAATCTTGTGAGATGTCTTAATTTTTCAGTCTATGATTTACTATTTATTTTCTGAATCTCTTTTTTCCAATAATGAGTTATCTATAACAGTCATGAGAATACAATAAAACTATTGTATGTTTATAAATTAATTAATAAGAAATAATATTTTATTTCAATACCCGCAGGGGTGAAGGTATTATAATTAGGGGTGGGCAAATGAATCACCTCAGGGATCTGAGCTGAACGAATCGTTCAGCAAAGTGTGCCGATTCTTTTTCATAACTCACGACTCATCATTTTGAGTCGTTGTTTTCATAAAAATGAGTCTGGCTCGAGAAATCGTGACATTCGTGACACAATTTTACCTGCAAGAAATGCGTTCACGACCTTTTTTTTAACCCCGCCAACGATTTCTGTGCCTACTAACCAGAAGTTGCTGTCGAGCTAAAAAAAAAGGTCGCCTTGACCAAAATATACCTCGTTCCTTCCCAAAAAAGTTGACTCTTTCGCAATGATTTACAATTCAGCCAGCGGATCATTGAGCCACCGCTCTTTTTTTCTGAGTCATCGCTCACTCGCTCACCAAAGTGAGTCGACTCTTTGAGTAAGCTCGTGAGCGGATCGCTCACCCCTAATTATATACTGAAGTTCATGGCTATAAAAATTGCTGACTAACAATTACAAACAAATACATTACTTAAAAGAGCACTTGGACTTGGAACATATCAGTGTGATCATATTGATTGAATTCTAAGATATAACATGATGAAAAATTTATTATCAGATCATACCGTTCAAAGTCCTTGATAAGAAGTAAAATTAGAAAGTAAAAACTGATTAATAGCAGGATTTGTTATGACTTACAAAGATAACCGCCGGCTGTCACCGCGACTCCGGCGTAAATACGCGAGTTAATGAGAATATGGACTTTTCACTATGATTTATGTATTATTATTATTAATTTATGGATGCCTTTATTTTATATTTATTTAACCAATGGCAATGTTGCCTCTACTATTGTTATGATTCGTGATATGGCGTGAAGCGGTCATTGGTAGAGGATATAATCACAGGACTATTGCCATCTCACAATTGACTACATCTCCCTTCAACGGCACTGGCGGGACCCACGCTTATCTCTGTACTATTATCGGTTAACTTTACCGCATAACTATTGGGTTGATGCAAAAGTTATGACCGTTTTTTTATGATCCTAGGTAAAAAAAAAAATTCTTCAGAAACGATGAATAGTATCTTCTTTTAAATTATTAAAGGATGCTTTACCTCTACTTTCTATTCAGTTTTGGCCTGGCCAGAGTACAGTGAAGAGCCCTTGTATTTTTTCAAAATGTCGGTCGATAAAGTGCATTTACGTCATTGTTTACTTTATGAATTCCGTAAAGACAATACCGCGAGTGTGGCAACCAAAAACATTTGCGAAGTGTATGGAGCAGATGTCATCAAAGTTCGACAGGTACGAAGATGGTTTACAAAATTCCGATCAGGGGATTTTTCACTAATTGATAAACCACGTACCGGGCGGCCATTGAAGTCTGATGACGACAAGTTAAAAGTCATAATTGACACCAATCCACGTCTAACCACCAGGGAGATCGCGTCGATGATGGGAGTCAACCAAACAACCGTGTTAAGACATTTGAAGCGTATGGGGATGGTTTCGCGGTACGACGTTTGGATACCTCATCAATAGTCGGCTGCCAATTTATTGGATCGTGTTTCAACGTGCCATGCTTTGAGTGCGAGACAAAACATGAACCTTTTTTGCATCGTTTGGTAACGGGAGATGAGAAATGGGTCGTGTACAACAACGTGACAAGAAAAAGACATTGGGCTATACCTGGACAAGCCCCATTAACAACTTCGAAGGCCGAAATCCATAAAAAAAAAAGTTATGCTTTGTGTTTGGTGGGATTGTAAGGGTATTGTGTATTTTGAACTCTTGGGACGCAATCAGACAATTACAGCAGAACGATATTGTCAGCAATTATCCAAATTGGACATCGCCCTTCAAAAGAATAGACCAGAATTGGTAAACAGAAAAGGGGTAGTGTTTCATCACGACAACGCACGACCACATGTGGCTATGATGACCCAACACAAGCTAAATGAGTTGAATTGGGATGTTATCAAGCATCCACCGTATTCTCCAGATCTTGCTCCTTCCGATTTGCATTTATTGCGATCACTGCAAATTTTTTTAAATGATAAAAAATTTGATACAATAGAGCAGGTAAAAACATCCCTTACTACATTTTCGCATCAAAATCCACGGAATTTTACACTAATGGTATTAATAAGTTGATAGAAAGATGGGAGAAGGTTATAAGAACTGATATAAATTATATAATTGATTAAATAAATAATACAAATCTAATTTTTTTTTTAAATTGTATATGTAAAAAACGGTCATAACTTTTGCATCAACCCAATATTATGTACCTATAACTTTATTATGGGACACATTGACAATAGCAAACTTAATGAACGTTTTGACGAAAGACTCCCTTCATCCTTACCTTAAAATAAAAGATTCCCTTCACCCTAACCTTAAAATAAAAGATTCCCTTCACCCTAACCTTAAAATAAAATATTCCCTTCATCCTAACCTTAAAATAAAAGATTCCCTTCACCCTAACCTTAAAATAAAAGATTCCCTTCACCCTAACCTTAAAATAAAAGATTCCCTTCACCCTAACCTTAAAATAAAAGATTCCCTTCACCCTAACCTTAAAATAAAAGATTCCCTTCATTCTTACATTAACATAAATAAATTATTTACTTTATTCTTACCTTAACATAAAAGACCTCTCAAACACTCCCAACCGCGCAAACGCCCAAAGTCGATCCTTCTTCAGAGAAATCCTCAGGGCACAGAGATCAACTCCCGGCTTAAACTAACAACCTACCAAATCACATTTTTAATAAAATCAAATCAATTTATTTTCTTTAAAGACATTACAAACATATTTAATGTTTAAGGAATATGTTTAAGAATAGGTCAAATACCAGGAATGCATGAGAGATCATTCGACTTTAGGAAGAAAAGATACTCTCTAAAGTCAAGAGAATTTGTCTTCTGACGCACTATCACTAATATGAAAGACGTCAATCTCCGAAGAGATTGTGTTCAGCAGACTGATTGCACTTCCCATCGGCGTTATCAGAAGCAGGTGGTTCATTAATGTTCCCATCAGAGTAGCTACAAGAACTAGACCTCTGCATAACAGAAGATCCAAATTGAAGTCCAAGTGATGTACAAAAAAACAGAAGTTTTCTTAAATCCTGTTCATTCTTTGGTTATACAAAATTTCCTTTGGAACTTAAATTGATTATAGCGGATAATTAGTACATAAAATAAAATTTTAAAAATAGGCTTCAGTATTTTTCGTGATATTCGCACCATTTTTATTGGAAAACAAATGAATTTTTTAACTGCAGATTGAAATGAAATATCTCCAAATCAAGCACCATCTAAATGAAACATTTAATACATTTATTTTGTTGCTGTCCTTCTGTTTTTCATTAGATTAATATCCCCCTATTATATTTTATTGAATTCTAACATTCAATATGTTTGTCAAATTAGCAGTGCAAAGTGCTATTATTTATGTTATTGTGATACAATAAGGTATTGTGATAAGTTCCTGGTCTCTAAGAGAAAAAAACATTTGGACAGAAACATTGACAGAGAATTATGGAAAACATTATTAATTAGTGACATCATCTCTTGCCAAGGTCAGGCACTCTGCATACAACTCTCCTAGTATGCATCACCTTATCTTTGAGACTTATTTGTGTGATTCGATTTTGGTAGAATTATTAGAATATGTAGTCAAATAAAATAAAATATTATTAATTGTAAATATTTATTTTCAAAATCCACATTTTTAAATACATTATTGCATGCAGAGATAACATAAATATTTTTATAAAAGCAGATATTGGTAATTTGATCCTACTCCTTCATTCCTTTATATTTATTTGGTTTAATTAGACTGGTTCTTTGGATGCAACTGCCATCTTCTTGCATTCACCTGTAGATAGCAGCAAGCTGCCAAAACTAAAGAACAAAATGCAATAAAACTAAATGATGTAAATCTATGAAACCAGTTTACAGTTGGAAGCCTCAATATCCATCAACTTAGGATATAAACGATACAAGAAGGTACGCAAGAAAACACTGAAAAAGAGGCAGACACCCTAATTAAAGAGTGGATAAATACCTAAAAACCATCGAGAACACATTACAAGACTTTGATAGCAAACAAAGCGTAGATGACATAAATGAAAAAAATTAAAAGAGCCATATTAGAATCTGTTCAGACAAACTGCCCACAAAAAGAATATGCGAATAAACTGAGCCAAGCTACATTAGACCTAATGCAACAGAGAAGAGATTCTTTGAAAGTTTGTAGAAAACTAAATAAAGAAATCTCACAAACCATTTGCAAAGATGTAAGAGAGTTCAAAGAGATCAATATAAAACAAACTATCGGCAATAACAAAAGCTTAAAAGTCCTCAAAAGAAGAATGACAATTGGTAAGCGCGAAATATCTAAAATGTACGATCAATGCGTACTTCCAGTACTGACATATGGAGCAGAAACGCTAACCCTCACCAAGTCCACCATAAGGAGAATCCGTGTAGCACAGAGAAAACACGAAAGAGACATGCTACACATAAGACTCTCAGACCGGATAAAAAATACTAAAATAAGTAGGTCGGGATTAACAGATGTCGTCAAAAGGGTAGCTAAGCTTAAATAGTCATTTGCGGGAAATATTGCCAGATTGGTAGACGATGGGTGGACCAGAAGGGTGGTAGAGTGGAGTCCCCGCAAAGATAAAAGAAACAGAGGGAGACCCCCCATACGATGGTCCGACGACATACGAAGAATTGCTGGAGATTGGATGCGAAAGGCACAAGACAGGAATACGTGGAGAAGTATGGGGGAGGCCTATGTCCAGCAGTGGACGACAACGGCTGTCTAAGTAAATAATTAATGTTTTTGTATTTTGAATATAAAATTATATTTTTTATTCTTGTGTGTTATGAATCTATATGTATAAGCATATATCTCATATACATTGTATTATTTATAAACATCATAAGTATCTGCACTATTTTAATGGAATTTAAAAAGACACCTCTTTATAAATAAGGAATTTTGAATAACAAAAAAAATAAAAGTCCCATAACCGAGAAATCCTACAAAATAATGACATTTTAGTTAATGTGAAAAGTACAAACAAAAATAATAATAAAAATATTAAAGTAATCATAAATAAATAAGTTTATAAAAATATAAATGCAATTTGCGGAATTCAAAAGTTACACTATTGTTAAATAACATATTTGATCGCTCTTTATTATAAATATATTTATAATGTCAATTGTTTCAATACATAATCTGTAATTAATACTAATGAAAGCGTCTGTTTTATAGAAGTTTTATTATGTTTCATGGGAATGACTTGTTTCACCTTGCTAAGGCATTATCAAAAGTAGTACCTTTTTCGCATTACTGATGCAGACAAGCCTACATAACGAAGGAAAATATGATTACTTAAAATAATTAACATTGTAAAAACATGTTTTTCTAATAAACATTTTATTTTTTTTAACCTTTCCGATTTATGTATAAACTATTTTTTAATTTGTTCATGAATTTTTTTTTTATAAATAAAAAAAACAATATGAAAGTAGAGTCAATGTAGATGATAAGAGTTCCTCAATATTAATGCAACCAAATTTTTTACCATCAAGCTAAAATAATATCATTTTTTGAAGTTAAAAAAACAGGTCAAAATTAAAATATCTCAAAATCACACATTAATACGCTTTGGAACAATACTTGCCTTTATTTTTCTTAATGTAGACCTTGTGGCCTGTTTCTAAATACCAACAACGGGAGGGTACGACACAGGAAATTGACTTCGAGATGGGATTGATTTTGCAGGGTAATCATCCATAGTCAAAGGAAGCGCAATAGATAATCAATTTCTAGAAAAAAGTCTTTAAAACTTTCAAGCTATCTGCCCAGCCACCCAGCTATCGATACTAGTGGCAACATTTCTAATATACATATAAGCAAGTTTAAAGGTTTTTTTCTAGAAATTGGATGGCTATTGCGGTTTCTTACTTTGACAATGGATGACTCTTAGGGGGTACTACGATCCTGCAAAATCCCACCCCGAAATCAATTTCCAATGTCGTACCCAGTGGCGGTACTGCCATAGAAGCCCAGAAGCCCGGCTTGCGTAAGAAATTTTGAATCAAAACCATTTCTGGCTTACAAAGGTTCAGCTCTTGCGGCTATTCCTCTTACGTCCGATGGGAACATTGTTGGAAGGTGATTTGGTGGGTTGTTGGTTCATGCGGGGGCACGATTTCTTAGATTTGGAGGTTTTGATTCAAAATTTCTTACGCAAGCCGGGCTTCTGGGCTTCTATGGAAGTACCGCCACTGGTCGTACCCTCCCCTTGTAAGATTAAAAAACTAACGATGTACTTTCTTCTTGACTAACCTTTCATAATGTCAATAAAATACATAGAATTTTTATAAATATATGAAATAAAATAAACACTTTGGAACGGAATGGTTACTATATTTATATAATTAACCGCCCTATGCATATGAACATACGTGAAACGCACACCTTGACTGTACCATGCTGCGCTATCCCGTATCACGTACGCGCTTGAGATAAAGTAATGTACCTAAAATGTACAAACTGTAAGGGATATGCGGGTGTGCCAACAGCACTTGAGTACAAGTCTTCACAAGAATGATAGTTTTACAAGGAGCAGGCGAAGTGTGCGGTTGAGTTTTTGACGTTTTGTAATTTAAAAAATAAAATTAATACATAATTAAATTCAATTAATAAAAAACGTGATTTTTTTAGGATGTTTCTCGGAAAGTTACCTGGAGGCGGTTAATAAAAAAATTAAATGCCTGTTTTCTAGAAGTTTTATTATAATTTATGGGCATGACATATTTTGCCTTTCTAAGGCATTATCAAATGTTGTTAACAATCAACATTTTATAATGTTAACTTAATTAATTTCTAACATTTGATAATGCCTTAGATATGTTTCAGCCTTCTAAAGCATTATCAAATGTCACATTTGATAATACCTTAGAAGGGTGAAACATGTCAATCCCATAAAATGTAATAAAAGTTCTAGAAAACAGATGTTTTCATTCGTATTAATTATTCAATATGAAGTTTTACATCATTGTTCAAGAAACAATAAATACATTTAACTAGTTTGGCTTGTACCCAGCTTCATCAGTTTTTATATTGCCCTGATGGAACTCGGGTACAAACAAAACTATTATTGTTGTGTTAAAAATAGAAAGCGTTTATTTTATCTTATATATATATACAAATTTAAATATATAGAATCTTGAACAATACGTGACCTTTCCACGTCGGCCATTAATTCTGATTAATGCACACCAATCACAACCTCATTAATAAGTTATCACAATGCTAAGTAAAGCAGACTGGTAAAAATATATACAATAAATGGAATATAAAAACATAACAAATAATAACGGGTGAAACTTAAAACTCTACTGATTGATCATTTTCTGCTCGATGACCTCAAACGTCACATTGTTGGCGTTTAACTTCTCGATGAGGGATGTCTTGGCGAAGGCGTATCCGGGAGGGAACACTCCTCCGCTGAAAGAAGATAATCAAATTATTTATTGATGCAAAGAGGAGAGCTTGATTCATTTTATCTTGATACAAATGGTAATTAGAATGCTTTGCCGTTGATCTATAGCATTGTTTTCCAATCTTTTACGGACCACCATAACATCTTATTTCTCTCCTTCAGCCTTTTTCCTCCCACTGCTGGATCCACTTGCCCCTGTTTCCCTTCTTAAAACTCCTTACATCATTACAGCGCGAGCCAAATCGATGTAAGGGTGAAAAAAAATAATATCAAAGGAAATATACATAGAACCTTATGAATAGGAATATGCCAATTATTTCCTTTCTGTCCTTATCGTAAGGGTATTCACGAATTCGCCATAATTGCATCCAAAGAGGTCAATCTCTTTTGCAACCTCATTTAACCGTCGCGTTGCCATGTGGTCAATTGAGTTTCCACTGCCAATTTAAAGTTGATTTTCTTAAAACCTATGGACCCTAATATTATAAAAAAAATTGTAATCCTCCATTGAAGTGTTCTCAATATTTCGTAATAAAAAAAAAAGCAAAAAATTACTTCCTTCATCCCAAAAAAAAATATTTTTTAAGACTGCCCTCACCTTCATTCGTGTAATGGTAGAATTTGTTTTGCTAATATTTACAACTTTATCAAAAGTGACAAATACTTACTCGCTGTTTTGAACGTATTATAAATTATATGTTTGGCCTTTTCTCATAGGTACGTAATAATACCGACTGTGGACGGAAACGCAGCACGCAACTTAATAATATCAGAACTGTGAAAATATTAACACTTTACCCAAAGGGACAAATATTAATACGTACTCGTTGTCTTGAACGTACTATAAATTTTGCCTGGGTGCCTTTATCATACGTAAAACTTGTCTCGCCCCGCCGCGGCGCGGCGCGGCGGGGCGAGACAAGTTCATACTTGGTGTCAGTTGCTCATATGCTGTGACGCATTCCATATCAGAAATCGCATGGTTCCAGAAAAAAATTAATAATGATATGTTTTTCAAATAATCCATGTATGTTATAGATATCGATCTATTCCTAATGAAATTCCCTACAAGATAACATAAATTAAATTTTGATTCATCGAGTCATATGCTTGATATTTAGATAAAGTTAGCGGTAAACTGAATTGACCACATGGGAGCAAGCGTTTTGTTTTGAACACGGTACGTTAAGGGTTAAAAGACGAATCGCTTTCAATACCCTAGAACTTCGAAGGGCCTCTGTGCGGCAATTTGGGGCATAAAATAATATATGCCCTTTGCTCTGATATAACTATGGAGAACGTATAGATTTAGTTCTCTCAATATTCCTGGATTGTAAAATACCTCCGGATAATAGTATATTCCAACAATGTCATCAGTCCATGTTTTAGATGGCCTCCTGAGGCTCCTGTTCCATGTCCAAGGCCTCCATTGGGTGCTCAACTGGTATTGCCCTGTCTGGCTTTATGTCCAGCCAATTGCCACTTCATTTAGCTGTACAACCCATGATGTCGGCAAACTTTGGTCTGTTATAATTTCTGAGTTTGCAAAGTGTTCTATTGCAGAAAAAGTTTGGGAAATCTTGATCTAGAGATTGTGTGTTGGAATCGTTAGAAAACTATAATTTGTCTAGATTATAAATAGGAAATGTATCATATGTAAGAAGGCTCGTTAGGTTAGTTCAACTTAAGGGGGATAGCCACTGTGATTGGGTGAAATTTTAGGTCCCAATTCCGAAATTGAGTGAGTTAGTCATTTTAATGAGAGTAGGTGGACCGACTGTCTTGCGCCGACCGCGAACCTAACCCGGTGAAACCTGCTGAGAATCGCATGAACAGGGTCAAAGGACACCACTGGAGATAAAGAGGAAGAACCATCATATGGTTTAGGACTCGATAGTTTGATGTAAGTATAAATATTTGTATTTTGGAGGATACATGATTTTACAGTAAGAAAAATGGACTAAAAACTTTAAACGTGTTTTTCTCAAAACTTTTTTTTAACCTGGTCGCACCGATAACTCGAGCAATTATCAACCGATTTTCAACTTTTGGTGTTTGTTTTATTCGTCTTTGCAATGACTATCGTTAAGCATAGCCGATTTTCAAATTTTTGATTTTTACTATTTTTTAAGACTGCTTGAAAACAAAAAAAATCGGATACACTTAACGATAACTACATTCATACAGTTAATTATCCCAGTCAAAAATTCCCCAAAATCAATTATTTTTTCTGCCATCACAGTGGCTATCCCGTACTTACTCCCTATCTTAAGCCGTACTGTTAATAATAATGTGAAGTCACTCACTTCCCCGGCATCTTGTCTGATTCCCTCAGGATAGTGATAGCGGAGAACAGGAGAGTAATATTTGTTGTTCCGTATCCAGGATTGATTCCCGCCACCTAAAATATTTCATAAAACACCAAAATAAATTAATTAGCTGCTTGAAATTTAAACCTACAGTCAGCAATTCTATAATTTTAAAAATAGTAATATTAGGTTGAGGAAAAAGTAATTTCGTATTTTTCTCTTTATTTCAATGCTTTATAAAAAGTGTTACAATCATCCGATTTAAGTCGACTATGGGCCGTTCTGTTCGATAACTTGTTGCCAACGAGAATCCAACTTCATAATGCTCCTCTCCTAGGAGCCATTGTCCCTATTGGCAAAAAACTCGGACAACCAATTTTCACAGGCATTGAGGCCAAATTTGTACCCCCAAGCACGTTGGCCATAGACAGAACAGGTGGTAGTCACTTGGTGCCAGGTCCGGACTATAGGGTGGATGCATAAGAACTTCCCATCCGAGCTCCCTCTCACCAATGCTGGCCACTTCTGTTGGATCGCCAGCTTCAAATGGTCGAGTTGTTCACAGTAGAGGGCAGAATTAAGCGTTTGGCCATAGGAGAGCAGCTCATAGTAGAACACACAGCAACACCTTCTGTATGATCCGATGTGACCAATAATGAACGAGATATACTTAGTTGAAAAAAAAGGACGCGAAATACGAAATTACTTTTTCCCCGACCTAATATTAGGTGTTTCGGAAAATTCGGTCCATTTTACAACAGAGGGCTCTGGCTGCTTCAAGCCTTCAAATCTGGCGGACATTTTTTTTTAGTAAGCCTGAGCATTTGTCAATTAAGTTCAGTTCGCAAATGTTTGTCATTCTCACAACATTTGTTTTGTCGCTCCTTCAAATGTCGACTTTCATGGTAAAAATGAAGCATTCGGGGGAAGTTCTGCTGTTTTGTTTTAATTAGAAGAAGAGTGCAGCCGAGGCACATAAAATGTTTGTGGAAGTTTATGGAGAAATAATGCAGAGAATGGTATAAACGCTTCAATGGTGGTGATTTTAGCGTTGAAGACAAAGATCGCCCTGGAAGACTGAAAAAGTTTGAGCGAAAAATGAATTCCTCAAACCGAGTGATACAGTCTCGTGGGAAGTCTACCGACGACAACTAATGTGATTAAAGCAGACATTGTATATAAACGACCGGAATGGTGCAACAGGCACAGCAAGCTGACAACGCTCGACCTCACATCACAATCGCGGTCAAAAACTACATACAGAATGTGGGTTGGGAGATTCTACCGCACCCGCCTTATTCGCCAGACTTGGCACCATCGGACTACCACTTGTTCAGATCCATGACACATGCCTTAGAAGAGCAGCACTTTAATTCATATGCAGATGTCAAGAATTAGGTCGATGCCTAGATTGTCTCAAAAGACAAGGCGTTTTTTCGACGATGGATTCATCTATTGCCAGAAAGATGGGAAAAGTAGTGGTTAAGGATGGAAAATATTTTGACTGATGTATTTTTTAGTTTACCTTTCAAATAAATGCGATTTTCAGATAAAGATATTAAATAAATTAAAAGTGGAACATAAACAGCACAGTTTTTTTTTTAATTATTATTACAAAAGAATTCCACAGTGTTAACGCCTTAACTTTCAATAAAATGCATTTATTTTACTTTCATCCTTCTTTTGCCAGCTCCACGCTTCACTTTGATAAAATGAATGGTTACCTTGACGTGAATAGTTTTGTTAGGTCGCACAGCCTCGATATCCTTCACTGACTCATCCCAGCCCTGTCCGTACAAGTCCATCGAGAAGTCCGTGTTCTTCATGGCCAGCTCGCTGGGCCCCTCGTGAGACATTACTCCAAAGGAGAAGATCCGCGGGTGCTTCAGGAGCATCTTCCTGCCGAAGGAGAACATGGACATGACGCCCAGGATGATGGCCATGAGAATGACAGGTATGATGTGGAAGAAGGACGGGAGGCCGAAGTAAGGCTTCATGTACAGGGGGCGCTGCTTGTCCTTCTCGTAGAAGAAGCGCTGACTCCTGTAGACCACGGAGGCATCGGATCCCGGGAACGGAAGGTACCACCTGCCGTCCATGCTGCTCTTGTGAATGATACTCCTGGAAGAAACACAATAATTACATTTCAAAAATGAATATTTGGAAATGCAGAAGAAATGTGATCTCTTAACTGGATGGTTGCCAGAGACGAGATATCTCGGCAAACGGCGCAGTGCCCGTGTGGCCAGAGACGAGATATCTCGGTAGTACTTTTGGTGTCGTATTTTTGCGCCGTATTGACTTGAATTAACAATTTGGCGGAAACGGAACACACACTGTTCTATGTTTTAATTATCCCGAAATATTTTATCAAGTTTAGAAATACTTTTGGCCGATTTATCGGTAAATTTCGAAAACTGTTTCCGCTTACAATATACAGATGTCATATTGCAGGGCTATCACAATCGAAAATATTAGGTCCTCGCTGTCAGAATCGTCGATCGTTTGCGTAGTTTTTGTATAATTTTTAATTAATATTATGAAAGAATTTGTTTTGACTTGTTTTCGGTATGTCAGCACCTATTTCATCAGTGTTTTGCTAGTGATATCTGTCTCTTTTTATAACTATTCACAGTTTGCTTTGTGTTAAGTTCTATGTTTTCGTATTATGCGTTTAGTGAATTATTTAAGTAAGTAAACTATAATTTCTTTCTAACACAGCAAAAAAAAAATTTAAGACGAGTTTCATTTTGACAAAAAATATTCGGCCTGCTGAGCACTGCGGCGTGATTTATTTGCGGCCATGAAAGGGTTAAACGAATGTATAGTAAATCTGTATATTATAGAGCAGACATTCCCAAAGTGGTCTATATCGACACCTAAAAGACGTGCTTCGAAGTGGACAGCGCAGTCTAGTAGATGAAGCAGCTTTAAAGGCGAAAATCGAAGCACATCCAATGATGATGTTTGAAGAATTATCGAAAAAGATGGGCACATCAAGATGGAATACATATCGCTACCTTGAGACATTGGGAAAGGTTAGATTAGTTAATAAGTTATCTGGGGCGTACGCCCAACGGGTAGAATTTGAATGTCTCGGGGGGCAAGGCGCAAAGCATTCATATTTGTTACAGCAACTCTGACTTTTGGGTCAAGCATTAGTGAGCAGTGGCGGTACTCCCATAGAAGCCCAGAAGCTCGGCTTGCGTAAGAAATTTTGAATGAAACCCCCCAAATCTAAATAATCATGCCCCCGCATAAACCAACAACCCACCAAATCACTTTCCAACAATGTTCCCACCATACGTAAGAGGAATAGCCACAAGAGCTGAACCTCTATAAGCCAGAAGAGGTTTTGATTCAAAATTTATTACGCAAGCCGGGCTTCCGGGCTTGAGTTATTTGACAGACATCTTTGAAAAATTAAACATCCTAAATTAACAATTACAAGGAGCAAACAAGACCCAAAATCTAAAAAGGCTCCGGCTTCATTGGACTTCTGCAGGTGTATAAAAATAAGTATAACAAATTTGAGCAATTTTATTGGCTAAATAAGTGTGAGGTGACTAATTCAGATGCAATTGTTATTGTGGATCACTCGGATAAAATGGCTAGTGACTTAAGATTTAAAAGAAATTTCTTTTCCATCTTGGATAACTCAACCAATATTGGTAGATATAACTTTAAGAATTGAAAAATGATGAAACTTTTACAGCACTATTATGAAGGGGTAGGCAGAAAGAATGGACTGCCACACTTTTCTTTCTTGACATATTTCTCTTGCTTCGGTTTCTCTGACTCCTCACGTGACCGACATTCAATATTTGATTTATTTGATCGTGTCACGTTTTCCTCAGCCTTCCTCTATTTCTAGTTCCATTTAGATCGTTAACATATACTTTTTTTACCATTCTTTTTTTCAATCAATTTTCCATGTGTCCAAAATGATCCTTTCATTATTTTGTTCATGACACCATCATTCGCACCGCATTCACTTCTTATATTTTCATTCGACACTATCATACACAGAGTATCCACACATTCATCTAAGAGATCTCATTTCTACTGCATTTGTTCTACTTTCATCCTTCTTTTGCCAGTTCCATGCTGATATGTTCGGTCTTGCTAAGGCATTAAATATCATTTAATACAACTTCTATAAAACAGACATTCTCATAATCGTATTAAATAAATCAGTATTCTTTACTAGCCCTTATGTGTGGAAGTGAAGCATGGAACTGGCAGAAGAAGAATGAGAGCAGAATAAATGCGGTAGAGATGAGATCGCTTAGACGTATGTGTGGTAAAACGATGCACGGTAGAGTTTTAATTGCTGATATTAGGAAGGAATGTAGAGCGGAAGAAAGTATTATGAACAAAATTACGAAAAGATCACTGCATTAGTTTGGTCACATGGAAAGTGTGGATGGAGAAAGAATGGTTAAGAAAGTATACGTCAACTATGTGAATGCAGTACGGAATCGAGAAAGAATGAGGTAAACATGGCATAACCAAATCAATCAATTTTTTTTAATGTATACAATGTTTTTTTTTAACCCAATTACTGTATACAATTTGTTTTTAGCTATTATGTATTATATTGATTCTCGTGACATGTGATAGGTAGCTAATCCATCCCCATTTTTTATTGTCACGCGAATTCGCCGGGAATCGAACCCGGGACCTTAGGTGTGGAAGTCAGAGCTCTTACCACTCTCAAATGTTAAAGGTCTGCCATGTTAGAAGTCGGAAGAATCGATGTTTGTATATCACTTGTCATATGAATGTGGAGGCGCGAGAGAAGAGTGTCAGGATAGAGTAGTGTGGCAGTCCATTTTCTCTGCCTTTTTATTTAGCTTAAAATTAAACTTGAATAGGCATGTTTGGTTATAGGTGATAAAGGATAAAAAACAGACCGACCTGGACTTGAGCTTTGGCATGAAGCAGGGCAGCTTCACGGGGTAGAGCTTTCTCCTGAGGGGGGCGAGCTCCGACTGCTTGGCGATGCCGTACACCAGCGACTCCCACGTGCCGTAGTGGATGGACGCCTCGCCCCACCTCCTGGAGGCGGGGTCTGTCTTGAGCCCGATGTAGCTCTCCACGCCGTTCAGTTGCCCTGGCAATCACAACATCATCATTAATATATTCCCCTAATTTGACTATGATCTAGTGGTTAGTCGTATAGCTTTATTAGTTTCCGAGTCTGTATTTTAAGCTGAATGCTTTTGTAATTTCTGAATATTGACAAGTGTATATTTCAATCTGTATATGGACAAGTGTATGAAAGAACTGAAAGAAATACATGCTGGTGCCAAGATGAGTGATTTGTCTGTAAATTTTCTGCTCTACGTCGTCGTATCGTTTTGGCCGTGATTGGTCGGCGAGCGACGTTGTTATTGGTCGGCATACGGCGCGCACCGCGGTGATTGGCTGACATTTTTCAATTTTCGCCGGTTAACATCTGTCCTTCTGTCATTTGGTTTTCGATTCGATTTGGAACGCTCCGTTCTTTTTGACATTAATTGCGATCGTCATTTACAAACAGTTTTAACATTTTTTGTTATTTTTTTTTATTGTTAATTACAATATTTTCTTTCTTTTTACGCCACGGTTTCGTTTAGGTTCATGCATTTTGCGAGCTAATCTACGTGATTTAAAAATAAATAAATTTAAATGGCGTTTTTTACAATACCCCTACATTGGTTCATTTTGTTTCACGCGTTTCAAGAACTATTAAAATATATATATGTATTAATACATGTCCAAAGAGCCACCTTTAAACTGCTGCTGCATGAAGACGACACCCATGTCTGCCGGGATACTGTCGAAGCCGCAGGCACTCACGATGTACACACCGGCTTTTTCAGCAGCTTCGCTGTACTCTAGTTGCATTTTCTCCATATACTGGAAAACAAGACATAGCAGAGTTTTAAAAAAATAACTCGAATTATCTATGGTTTAAAATAATAAATCATATTTGTGATAAATAATAGACAAACAATGGGCACATTCTTAGATAAGATTGACAATAATCAATGCACTGGAATATATCTATATATATATTAGGTCCTTACATATGAAATTGGCGTTTTGTATGGGAGGAACATAAAGTTGATTTTTTTTTAATTTATTTAATCAAAGTATGTACCATTGCTATCTATGCACTTTTGCCATCTCATAGGTAGTTCATCGATCCCTTTACTAAAAAAAACATTCGGACGGGAATCAATAAAATCTTTGAAGTCGGTTTGGACTGCCCCATCGGAGTTGAATTTTTTCCCTTGCAAGAAGTTTTCCAAATTTCGAAAAAAATAGTAATCTGTTGGGGCAAGGTCCGGAGAGTACGGTGGATGTCTTAGACATTCCAATTGAAGCTCTTCTAATTTGGTAGCCGTCTGTTGTGCAGTGTGTGGTCTAGCGTTATCATGAAGCAGCAGTGGCCTAGAGCGATTAACCAGCCTCGGTTGTTTAGCAGCTAGCTTTTCCAACATGGTTTGCAGTTGCTGACAATAGACATCTGCCGTAATCGTCTGACCAGATTTAAGAAAGCTGTAGTGAACGACACCAGCACTATTCCACCAAACGCTCACAAGTAACTTTTTTAGAGTCAATTTTCGCTTGGGGCATGGTTTGGCTGGTTCGGCAGGGTTCACCCATTGCGATGAGCGCTTCCGATTATCATACAGGATCCACTTTTCATCACAGGTTCGATTCAAAATCCCTTCATTATTGTGCCGGTTGAGTAATGCAACGCAGCAGTCAACGCGCGTTTGTTGATTTGCTTCACTCAATTCGTGAGGTACCCACCTTTCAAGCTTTTTCACCTTCCCAATTTGCTTCAAGTGGATTAAAACAGTTTTATCACTAACACCGCAGCCTGCAGCTAACTCGGACGTGGTTTGCGATGGATCCGCTTCCACAATAGCCTTCAATTCTTCATTATCAACTTTGGTCTCCGGCCGTCCACGGGGCTTGTTCTGCAGGTCGAAATTTCCAGAACGAAAACGTTGGAACCAAAAACGCACTGTGTTTTCTTTTGCGGCACCGTCGCCATACACATCATTAATCCTTCGAGCCGTTTCTGCAGCACTGGTGCCACGGTGGAACTCGTACTCGTAAATAACGCGATATTTCAAGTTTTCCATTTTGTAAACTGAGTGACGCAAAGAAAAAAAACAATTGAGGAAAAAACAAATGAATTATAATTTTCGAAACACAAGTACTTGAGTAAATAGCTGTATAAATTTGAATTTGGAATTCCTAACCAAAGAGAAGATATTTGAGATCAAAGTTGCCAGTACGGCAAAACGCCAATTTCATATGTAAGGACCTAATATATAAAACAAAGTCGGGTTAGTTACATCATTTATAACTCAAGAACGGCTGGACCGATATTTATAGTCATTGATTTGTTGGATTTGTCCCCGCCCCAAATAGCAGAATAACTATTAAAACATGGGAAAAAATCACAAAAAAAAAAATTATGGAGAAAATTAATTTTCACATTGTTGGTTTTTTTGATGATATCTCGAGAACTGGTTGAATGATTTTGATGAATTTTTTTTGTTCATCTTGGCCTCGAAAAGTTTCTTCGCGCATTGGAAAATTAAGAAAATCCCAAAAATATATAATCCAAGGATATAATGCTGCTTCACAAAATCACTCACTACAAAATTGATAACTCTGAACTTCTTTGCAAATTGACACTCAATACCCCTACATCTCGCACAAGACACACCGCAAGCCAAGTTTTCCATTTCCCTGTTTATCGCACTAACTACGCTCAAAGCGCGGCAATGTACAGGATTTGTGACAACTACAAATGCATAAATGATCCGACAGATTTCAGATCTAAATTGAAAACCCATCTTTTTCATATTTCATACCCAATTTAAACACTTATACTTTGTTCTACTATACTTTTGAACCGATCGATTTTTAAGCGGTCACATTTAGATTTTTAGATTTAAAACACGTCTTAATGCGCCCTTGAGGTGATTACATCACAAAAACGGCGCTTTAAAAGTTAGCATATTATTATTATTATTATTACAACAAGTATTTTGGAAACATCGATGTTTTCCACTACGGTCGATTGTACGAGTACGTAGCATGTTCACGTACATATAGGCAAACCATCCGCTTTGTTTATTTTCGCACCTGACAACAAATTTAAAATGTTGTATATCACAAGGCATTTCAATGAAAGGAACCGACCCGAGTGCAACCCATCCAGCAAATATGATAGTTTAACAGAAAGTATTGCAACAATGCTACGTATCATCTCGGTTGCTACGTGAATTACATTCATTTCAATGTAATTAAAATACTATGCATTTTGATATTTGCACATTTATTGAACTTAATTCTTCTTCTTCTTCTTCCCTTTTTGTAGACTCAGGAGTCTGTTATTTCAGGCGGGTCCTCTTGAGATGCTGAACTCCAGCTTTCTCTCCACCGTTTCGGGGGTCTTCCTGGTCGGCGTTGTCCGTTTGGCGTTCCATGGAGAGCTATATGTGGTATTCTATTTGAGCTCATCCTTTCTACGTGTTCATGCCAGTATCGCCGTCTTTGACGTCCCCATCTGACCACATCTTCGACCTCGCAGATTTCTCGGATTGCTGTATTCCTAACTCGATCACGTAGGGTCTTGCCAGCTATAGCGCGGAGCGTTTTCATCTCGGTTGTCCTGAGCATGCTCTTTGTCTTGACAGTATCTGCCCTCGATTCAATGCCATATGTGAGGATTGGTCGCACACAGGTCTTGTAGATGCGTACCTTGCTGTCAGTCCTCATGTCCCTGTTTCTCCATATGACATCTTTCAGGCAGCCTGCAACTGCTGCAGCCCTATCCACCTGTGACCTTACTTCTCTGGGGAGGTCATTAGAGCTGGTTACTTCGCTTCCGAGATATCTGAATAGGTCCACCTGTTCAATTTCCTCCTGGCGTACGGAGACTTCGCATCTCAGTTGATTTCTTGCGAATGTCATACACTTCGTTTTTGGGGTGGATATGATCATGTTATATTTTGAACAGGATTCATCAAACTTTGAGAGCATTGCTTGCAAGTCGCTTTGATTTTCGGCCACGATTGTGGCGTCGTCTGCAAAGCAAAGCATTCCAATTACTTCTTTACCCAGAGTGTACCCTAAATTGAGAGATGCAACCTCTGCAATGATGTTGTCCATGATGCAGTTAAAGAGAAATGGGCTTAAGCTGTCGCCTTGTCTGATGCCAAGAATTTCCCATTTGCTCTGATCCTTGTGTTGCCGTCTAGGCTGATTTCTCTTACCACATTAACAAGTGATGGAGGCGCCAACCTCGTGGTCAAAGTGTTTAGGAGGTCCTTCAGCTTGATTCTGTCAAACGCTTTTGTGAGGTCGATGTAACACAGGTATGCTGGTTTATTATATTCCAATGCTTTTTCCTTTATCTGTCTGAGAGTAAATATTGCATCAGTGGTGGAGCGGTTCCTTCTGAATCCTTGCTGCTCTTCTCTGTTGGTGATGTGGGTTTCAAGTTTTTCTTTAATTATCATTGTAAATAATTTAAAGGTAGAGCACAACAATGATAGTTCTCTGGGTTTGTCTTTTGTCCCTTTTTAAAGATGGGTACTGTAATGCTTCATCTCCAGTCTGCAGGTATAGTTGACGTGTCTAATATTTTGTTAAACAGTTTAGAGAGTTCAGTCAGAGAGTTCAGTCTAGAGAGTTCAGAACTTAATTCATTTAAACTTAATTAAAAACTTAGTTTAATTGAGCTAATAAATGTACACAACATTTATTGATTCTAAGGCAGTACAAAGTTCTCTGGGTCAGCTAGTATTTTATAAAATAACTGTGCTAAAAGTTTAGCAATGTACCGGATTTGGGATTTAAGTTTTTTAACGTTTTCCAACTGAACGAGCGTAATTTAAAAAAAATGTACATAAAAACTTTACGGCATATGAAACTACAATGTTACATTACTTTTATTTGAATTAATTTTAAGTGGGAGATGCCTATTGGTGGCGATGAGGTTCGCAACCCATCACACCGCGTCTCCCGCGGAGCGAAAAGAGAAGGATGGAGTGCCACATCGGTTAAAATGTGACATTCCATTCTTTCTGCCTACCCTTTAGGGGAGACGGTGTGATGGTTAGTTAGTTAGTTAGTAAGTTTAACTTTGATTTCGAATTATTAGTAGGTACTGTTAATTCTTCTAATCATTCATATTGGTGGGAGCATGTAACATAAGTGGCCTTATTTTATTGTTTTTTATGTGTCTTTATGTCTTTATGTCCAATTATGTCTTTAAGAAAGCCCTAGAAAACTCAACAATGGGAGTGAAAGTCAATGGCGAATGCATCAATAATAGAAGATATGCCGATGACACCGTCATCCTGGCCGATAGCATCGCAGGTCTTCAGGAGCTCCTTATGAGCATTAGCAATGCAGGAGAAGAATTGGGCCTAAACATTAATATAAAAAAGACAAAATGGATGGCATTTGGCAGAGCAGATTACTCCGCTCTAACATTACGACTCGGTGGTGAACCATTGGAGAGGGTGGAACACTTTAAGTACCTGGACAGTATGATTACACCATCTATGGACCCAGATATGGAAGTGAAGTGCAGGATCGAAGCAGCCCGTAGTTCATTCAACAAAATGAGATCAATATTCTGCAATGACAACTTGAACATGAAACTAAGGCAGAGAATGTTGAAGTGCTATGTCTAGTCTGTATTACTCTATGGCTCGGAGACTTGGACCCTGAAAGTGCACACTATGAACCGGTTGGAAACATTCAAGATGTGGTTGCACAGGAGAATGCTTCGCATACCATGGACAGATTTCGTCTGCAATTTGGAGGTTTTGAGGAGAGCCAACCGTAGTAGTAGACTGCTAAAGGACGTTAAGGTCCGTAAGATTTCATATCTGGGTCACATTCTGCGGGGAGATAAATACAGTTTGCTCCAACTAATACTGATGGAGCGTGGTCCTGGTAGAAGGCAAACGTCTTGGCTGTGCAACATAAGAGACTGGACCGGGATGAGACATGTGGGGGAGCTGTTCCGGGTTGCACAAGCCGGAGTGATTGCCAACATCAGGGGGACCTGATACGGCACGCGAAGAAGAAGATGTGTTTTTACATATGTATTACAATCGCTGGTGGTTACTCTAAATAAATAAAGAATGTAACTAGGTAATGAGCTCACAGCTGGTTCTCCACTGACATCCACATGACTGGTCATGGTCTCCACACAGGCCTTGACGACAGCTTCTCCGTAGAACCTGTAGGGACCGCAGCAGTTGACCAGCACCTTGGCCTGCTTCGTCATATTGGTCAGGGACTCGGGGTCACTCACGTCCGCCAAGAATATTTTGATCTTCGATAAATCAACACCTGAAATATTTCCAATTATATTATCCGGAATTTGTGCTGTTTCTTGCCCTCTGAGGGTGCGCTGTTTTTCCAGCTGGGAGAGGGAGGTTGCCCCTCTGTGACGGGTCTCGTTCCTCTCCCTCTTGGCCATGATAATAATTTGTGCAGTGGTTTTATTTAGTTATTTAATATTATGAAATGCTTCCTAAACCTCGTCCTTTGTCCTACATGCCAAAAACTGTACTCTACGTTATTATTATTTATTTTTTTCCCATCCCGCATTTGTCTCCTCTGCCTCTCCTGTTCTTCCCGCTGTATATTCCTGTGGTGTATCAATATTTTTATATTTTATATAATGTTCCTAAAATGTTCATGTATTATATATTATGCTTATTTATTTATTCAATAAAGTACAGCGGAGCACAGGAGTGAGATTGAGTAGATTAAATGTGGTCTGGCACCCCCTTGTTGTTGCCGTATTTAAATGCAAGTCCCGGATGGACCGGGGACAGGCCCAGGGAGTGTACGAACGAGGCTGATAAAAGGGCGCCGCTACGCCCTATAACAGCCTCGGGTATGTGGCGGGAACTTCTATGTTCCTTTAAAAAAATAAAAATAAAAATTCCAATTATATCTCAAAATATTAACAGTTTCCTTGCTATCAATAGCTTCAGTGTAAATCTTTAGGAGTAGGTTTTTAATCAACACAACATTTTCAAGGGGATTCGAGAATACATTTTTTTATAAGGGTTTGAAAGTGTCTTATAACTTGTTTAAGTGTGAGAGCTATCAAAAAAATGTGAAAATGGGTCTTTTTCTTGTTCTTCTAAAACCAAAGGAATATTTTTAAAAAAATGACAAACCATTTTTCTTTTCAACATCCTGTATAACTTTCTCCAGTTTGATCTGTGACCTGCCGGCGATGCCCCACGTGATGCTGGGATCGATGCTGGTGATGTTGACCAGCTCCTCTATTGCATACTTCCCTGTGAAGCCCGTGGCTCCGAATATGATCAAATCCAAACGAGAAGACATCCTTTATTTCTGAAAACAAAAAATACATAATACAGATAAATAAATAATAAGGAAATCAAAGGATTTATTGTTTCTGATGTAAAACTCTACATAAAATTTAATACAAATGAAAACGTCCATTTTCTAGAAGTTTTATTATATTTCATGTTTCACCTGTCTAAGGCATTATCAAATGAAGAAGAGGTAGATATAGTAGATAAGATCACGCCTCGATACAAAAAAATATGGTAAACTTGTTATACACATCGCACCGACTAACGAAAAATTGCATTCTATAGAGATAACGAAACGGTCTGATATTTTTTATAGATACTTAATATCAAGGTGCAAGGTTTGGACAAATGGAAACAATGAGTGAAGAAAGAATGATGAAGGCCGATGTAAACGACGTGAACGGAGCTAGGAATAGACCAAGCGAATCAAATCAATTAAATATTAAATGTCGGGCATGTGAGGAGTCAGAAAAACTGACACAATGTATGAATGTAGCGGAAGCAGGAGAAGTATGTCAGGACAGAACAGTGTGGCAGTCCATTCTTTCTACCTACCCTTCCGGAGAGACGGCGTGATGGTTAGTTAGTTAGTTACTTAACCCTTTCCGGTCCTATGTCGAATGACATTCGACATTGACTTTATTCCAGTGAGTCCTATGTCGAATGTCATTCGACATTTTTCTTCTTCATCAGTTTAGTGTCAAAATACAAGCAAACATATTTTTTTCTCGCTCGTATTTAGTGTAGCGGTATACTGGGACATTGGAATGTGTAACTTTCTACCTGAGAATGATACAAAAGTTTTGTTTTAGGGGTTGGCTTGGTACTTGGTACTCAGATGCCCGGCCGCCGGCTTATCAGTTACACTCGACCCATGCGTATGCAAACAACTTGATAATTATTATTACCGATACTTACTATTATTCTAAAAATTCCAATCCCTCAAAATGCCTAGAATTGCAAATAAACTCGTTGACAACAAGTTTCAAAGTAGCGATGAAGAATATATGAAGGAAGTGAACAGTGAATTCGAACTATTTGTGTATAAAATGTAATAATTAAAGCACTATTCCATACATTCAAAATAAATAAATAAATTTAACATAAATAGTTTCATTCAAAAAAAAATTGGATGTATTTTTTACCGTATTTCTGTAAATCTATTCTGGACCTGATGGAATATATTTTTTTTTTGTGGATCGGAAAGGGTTAATATCACCACGGATGCTAAATATAATTTCTATAATAAAATAATACAATAAGTTTTAAACAAATTTACTAACACTTTGTCTGTGGGTAGTGGCGATGAGGTTCGCAACCCATCACACCGCGTCTCCCGCGGGGCGAAAAGAGAAGGATGGAGTGCCGCATCAGTAAAAGTGTGACAGTCCATTCTTTCTGCCTACCCTTTCGGGGAGACGGCGTGATGGTTAGTTAGTTAGTTAGTTTTGTCTGTGGGTAGATTTGGGCCCCTATTAACACGTATAGTTTGAAATTGAAATACAATAATAGCATTTAAATGTTGTGTACTTTAAAGAAGAGAATTGTTTTCTAATATTAGGTCCTTTCATATGAAATTGGCATTTTGTATGGGAGGAACATAAAGTTGATTTTTTTTAAACATAATATATTTATTTAATCAAAGTATGTACCATTGCTATCTATGCACTTTTGCCATCTCATAGGTAGTTCATCGATCCCTTTACTAAAAAAAACATTCGGACGGGAATCAATAAAATCTTTGAAGTCGGTTTGGACTGCCCCATCGGAGTTGAATTTTTTCCCTTGCAAGAAGTTATCCAAATTTCGAAAAAAATAGTAATCTGTTGGGGCAAGGTCCGGAGAGTACGGTGGATGTCTTAGACATTCCAATTGAAGCTCTTCTAATTTGGTAGCCGTCTGTTGTGCAGTGTGTGGTCTAGCGTTATCATGAAGCAGCAGTGGCCTAGAGCGATTAACCAGCCTCGGTTGTTTAGCAGCTAGCTTTTCCATCATGGTTTGCAGTTGCTGACAATAGACATCTGCCGTAATCGTCTGGCCAGATTTAAGAAAGCTGTAGTGAACGACACCAGCACTAGTCCACCAAACGCTCACAAGTAACTTTTTTGGAGTCAATTTTCGCTTGGGGCATGGTTTGGCTGGTTCGGCAGGGTTCAGCCATTGCGATGAGCGCTTCTGATTATCATACAGGATCCACTTTTCATCACAGGTAATGATTCGATTCAAAATCCCTTCATTATTGTGCCGGTTGAGTAATGCAACGCAGCAGTCAACGCGCGTTTGTTGATTTGCTTCACTCAATTCGTGAGGTACCCACCTTTCAAGCTTTTTCACCTTCCCAATTTGCTTCAAGTGGATTAAAACAGTTTTATCACTAACACCGCAGCCTGCAGCTAACTCGGACGTGGTTTGCGATGGATCCGCTTCCACAATAGCCTTCAATTCTTCATTATCAACTTTGGTCTCCGGCCGTCCACGGGGCTTGTTCTGCAGGTCGAAATTTCCAGAACGAAAACGTTGGAACCAAAAACGCACTGTGTTTTCTTTTGCGGCACCGTCGCCATACACATCATTAATCCTTCGAGCTGTTTCTGCAGCACTGGTGCCACGGTGGAACTCGTACTCGTAAATAACGCGATATTTCAAGTTTTCCATTTTGTAAACTGAGTGATGCAAAGAAAAAACCCAAGAGAGGAAAAAACAAATGAATTATAATTTTCGAAACACAAATACTTGAGTAAATAGCTGTATAAATTTGAATTTGGAATTCCTAACCAAAAGAAGATATTTGAGATCAAAGTTGCCAGTACGGCAAAACGCCAATTTCATATGTAAGGACCTAATATTAACGCTATAAAGTGTAAAAATGTCCACTACAAATGGTAGTTATTACTGGATTGAACAATAAAATATATCCCCTGTTAGATTTAGATTATCATAATTCATATTTCATGCAATTTTATTTTTCAATTCCAATGAGTTTAAATTACTTCTTAAAGTAATTTTTATTTAACTTTTTAAATATGTTTGTTGTAAATTTAGTTAATAGAGCCAGAGTACAAAAAAGAGAATTGTTGTCTGATGTGGAGTCTAGAAAGAGGACATATTTGGGACACATTATCTGCAACGAGAAATACGCTCTGCTGCACCTCATGATGTAATGGAAGACCCCAGATGTCCTGGCTGGAAAACATAAAAAATTGGACCGAAATTCGGATGGTGGCGAGTTGTTCTGGCTCAGGACAGAGAGGCCTACGCCAAAGTGATAGCTGATGTCAGGGGGACCTGACATGGCACTTTAAGATATTCTAAAATGTCACTAAAATTGTGTAAAAATACACTTCCAACAGTTTATGCGGAGTCCGCAAAAGATGTATTCATACCCTTCAGTAAACAGGTATAATACCCTTCCCACAGACAATGAGTTAAAGTATACATTTGTTGTGGTTTTAAAACAATAAAATGGTCATAACTTCAAGTGGATACTTAACCAATACACCTGAGATTTAACACCCACTTGCAGTTTATGAAGACCGTTTCACTCACATTAAAGAAGGTTATTTGAAAAGGAAATCATTTATTAACTTTAAACGTAAAACAATAGATGAGAAATATTAGCTTATCGGATTATTATTAAATGGAAAAAATTGTTTTATTGAAGTGTAATAACCATTTGAAGTTGTAAAAAATAATAAAAAATCGAATAAGTTATTAAGTTCACTTAAACTAAATCCACTGTAAAATGTTTTTTTTTTTCTCCATTTATTTCGCGCATGTAAATTTTTTAATCAAAAGAAAATCGCATGTAACTAGATTTTTTTAAATATTCCAGTCTTATAACATCATCCAGATTCAGTAGCTCATACTTATTATTGAATATTGTATACCGGTGCCAAATACAAAAGAAATAATTAGAATAAAACTAAACACATAAATTGTTGAAAAAAAAACATAATACAATCAAAAGAATGTTTCATAATTTATGCCATAGCAGAATTATGAAATCTCACAAATAACTTAAAAATAAAATTTCCACACAAAAATAATTAATACGAATGAAAATACATGTTTTCTAGAAGCTTTATTATATTTTGTGAAAATGACATATTTCGCCTTGCTATAAGACATTATCAAATTATTATTATTATTATTTTTTTTTTTAAAAGAACCAAGGATTTTTATCATATATCAGAATTTATTTTACAATCTTCAATGTGAGCAGAAAATATCTCATTATTATGAATAAGGAATCTGGTCATGTCCAGGCTTGAACCCAAGTCCCCTGGACCAGGAGCCAAGCGTTCTATCCCCTAGACCACCACCCGATTAACATAAATGAATTTACATATAACATAAATGAATTTACATATGATATTTTTTTTAACAAAATGTAATATAAACATTAACATAAAATACAATAAAACTTCTAGAAAACAGATATTTTCATTTGTATAATTAATTATTTAATATGGAGTTTTACAGCATTGTTCAAGAAACAAAAAATAATATGATATTGCAACAAAATAATCACCCCCGACATTCACTACCGTCACAAGCGCCCAAAACACATTCTCCTTCAGAGATACACCACGGGCCACACCTCACAGTCACTTCCCTGTTTCCCACCAGAACCCCCCAGATCCACCTTAGACATGTTAAAAAAAAATAGTTCCATTAATGTACTAATTAGTGTCCTCCTAATCCTTCCCTCATTACCCCATCCTACATAACATATCCTCATTCCCAACAAAGTCACTTCCAACCGGTGGGGGAGCAATAGCCTTCAGACTGATACTCCCGAAAGACAAGATCATAGATAGATAGAACAAAATAAAAAAGGAACAATTTTCAAATAATTATTTGGAGTGACCTTGTACTCGGTACTCAGTAGGTACTCACAATGCTTGCTGGTTGCTATAGTGTGGCCTATGAGCTGAAGAACTTGCACATACCAAGAGATAAATAGCAACTAAACAGTAATAATGTGTGCTTAAACTGGAATCAAGTGTGTTCCAATGTAGGGTTACCTTAAATGCCAAAAGTCAAGGGAATTTTCACACTTGTGAATATTAAACTAACGGCAGTTTCAACACCAAAAATATTATATTTTACTGTTTTATTGATTTCATACAGCTCATAAATATTGTTTTGCAATCGTATTCTCAAAAACTAAAAACTCAACATAAATCAAAATATAAAATGTAAGACGTTAAACTAAGAGATATAATATGAAACGGAGAACATAATAAATATCGTTGAAACAAAAACGAGTAATTGTTGCATTTCGTGTCCCACTAACAAAAATAAAATAGAGTTACTGCATCCCAAATATATAATACTTTTTTTAAATAGCAGCCAACCTTTCATCTTTGCCAAAATTAATCACTACCGCGTAATAAAACGTGTATAATTCCTCGTAAGGGTCTAAAGTGCAATTACAAAAAGGCCTAAAATTTTATATGAATTTATTTATTTATTCAATTTAACAACCAGTACAATAATTGCTGTTTTAGGAAAGAACCGACATTTATTTTATTCTGAAAAAATACGAAAATTATTGCCTTTTTTATCGATGAATATTAAGAATATGGGAAGAATAACCAATGAAAAAATGGTACACTTAAAAAAAGCGGTGAATTTCATTTTCTAATCGGAATTTAAATTAAACTAGTAATGATAAAATAAAACTCGCTCACCTTGACAACTATCGATAAGCAATTAAAATCCTCAAAAAATACAACTAAGGATGAGACCGAACGATTTGAGCCTATTTGACACTTAACCCATAAAGAAAAAAAAAGTCTTGTGCGTTTTATTTCCGTTCAGAGCAAAGAGATTTCATAATTTACGGCTCAATCTCATTGGTATCAAGATAAAGTTGGCTCGACTTATTTAAAACATTACTATTGGTTTTTGATTTTAAAAATAGTATATTCCGTACCTTGATATACGGATGTAGACTTTTATACAAGTGAACTGATGTCAACCACGCATGCTAGGATACGGTAACAAATCGTACATTGTAGGAATTGGCTTTTATTTTTAAATCCTTATTAGTTCACCATCTACTAGTAATAATTTTCTATGGCTTTTACTTAACCCATTTAAACCCGAAATAGATTTTTTTTATATGTGTTTATAATCATTCTACATTGGTTTTATAAATTTAATCAGTTTTTAATAACTGTATCGGCATCGGCATTGCGAACGAAACCATCTACAAAAGCAATAAGCTTGTGATTTTTTTTTTTAAATAATAATATCAAATCTTTCAACACTCGTAAACTATTATAGCATAATACATTATTTCGAATATAACAGCTGTTTGCTATTTGCAGACGACGCTGTTTTAATCGCTGACAGCATGGATGATCTACAAGTCCTAGTGTCAAGAATGTACGAAGTATGCAATACGTATGACCGTGTGATGAATGTGTCAAAGTCTAAAGTTATGGTATTTGAAAAGGAAGAATGTATGATGGATTGTGACATAAGTGCGAACGGTGAGAAATTAGAGCAAGTTACCGAATTTATTTATCTGGGAAGCATGTTTACAAGAGATGGAAAAATGGAGAAAGATATCGGAAGAAGGGTTGGAGCTGAAAACAAAATAAATGGTGCACTCAAAGTCATGACCGCAAATAGAAATAATATATCGGCTGAAGCAAAGATGGCAGTGCACAATAGAGTTCTAGTGCCGACCCTTATGTATAGAAGTGAAGCTTGGAGTTGGCAGAAGAAGGATGAAAGTAGGATAAATGCGGTCACACAGAAGAATGCATGATAATAATGAAGTAAGAAAAGAATGTAAGGCAGATTAATGCGTGATTAATAAAATCAAGAAAGGGTCACTAAGATGGTTTGTACATATGTAACGAATGGATGCATGACCAAATTAATCAACTAATTTAAAAAAAACGGCCATGTTCGAAGTAGGAATAATCGAGGAGCGTGCATTTAACGATGTGTGAATGTAGAAGAAGCGCGAAAGTAATGTTAGGATAGAACAATATGGCGATCCATCATCTCTGCCTACCCCTCAGGAGAAACGGCGTGATGGTTAGTTAGTTAGTAAAAATATAATAGAACTAGATGAACCTACGAACTTCGTACCGCCTCAGAATCAATAAATGTTATGTTAACTTATTAGCTGAATTAAACTCAGTTTTTTATTAAGTTAAAATAAATACTGAAATGAATTAAGTTCAATAAATTTAATGTGCAAAAACCAAAATGAAAAGTATTTTAATTATGATACATTGAAATTAATGTAATTCAAGTGGCAGCAAGGGCTTGGCTTTATTGAAGCGAATCGAAATGATTCGCGTAGCATTGTTGCACTACTTTCTGTTAAACTATCATATTTGCTGGATGGGTTGCACTCTGGTCGATTACCTTCATTGAAGCACCTTGTGACATACGTCATTTTTCGTTTTGTTGTCAGGTGCGAGAACGAACAAACCGGATGCTTTGCGGACACGTGAACATGCAACGTAAAATTTACCGTGAGAGAAACATTCATTTTCTAGATTCAGGCCACAAACATCCAAGGATTGGCCTTGTGATTTGTTGATCGTCATGGCGAATAAATCATAGCGCCACAGAGTCAATGATTTGAGGCAAGCGTTTATATCAACCGCAGCGGTCAATCTTGGAATGACTGGTAGTGTTTGGCGGAAATCGCCAGATAGTAAAATCATTGCGCCTCCAAAACATCTTGATTCATTGCGCAGAGCTTTCATAGTTCGATTTAATGCTTCCAGTGCACGTTTGTGGCGCCATTGTGCATTCATCCTATTTGATTCTTTTACTTGCTACCAAAATATTGGCCATTTCTGAGTGTTTCACAATCTTGAATGTCAGTTTTTCAGCCGTATGAAGATTTAACGGCAATTTCAACGCTAAATGAGCCGTTCGGCATCTTTCTAGCAATCTCAGAAGAAGCAACTGCTACAGTAATTTCGGATCTCGCACGAACAGTGACCAAAGTCAGTGACTTGATTAATGTCTTCCTAGTTCCACCGGGCGCATCGAGGAAAAATAAGCCACCATTGCCATCATCAATTGCCTTCATTGACGTATTGCACACATTGTGGGTTCAACAGTGGTACATTTGTTCGAAATGATTGGTCCAATGCATTTCGATTATGTTCACGTTCCAATTCTAGATTAAGGTCGTTCATTCCACGATCTGGCGTTAGTATTCCTAACTTGACTAACAAACTGCCGCACATGAGGTAACACATGGCCTCGATCAAAAGCAAAGCCTGGTTCAACTCCTTATTCACCTCGAGATTGGGATTCCCTGTACTGACATCTCACCCTTGTACCTGTTCCACAGTTCACGTGGATTAGATGGAAAGCATGGGGAAATAATAATAGCAAATAATGTTCGTATCTGACTTGGAGATGCAGAAATAATTGCTCGGCACATATGACGTCATAAGATGACGTTTTAAACGGATTTATATTTTTTGTGATTTTTTTAACTTTTCCAATACGCGAGGAAACTTCTCAAGGCCGAGACAAACAAAAAAAATCATCGAAATCAGTCAATCGGTTCTCAAAAGAGCCGTTCCATAGAAAATGTATGAGAAAATGAATTGTATTCATAACATCGTTTTTCCCGATGTTTTAATAGTTATTCTGCTATTCGGGATGGAGACAAATCCAACAAATCAAAGATAATAAAAATCGGTCCAGCCGTTCTTGAGTTATAAATGGTGTAACTAACACGACTTTGTTTTATATATACAGGGTTATTGGTTATACAAAAACAAAAAATAAAAAACAAAACACATTAGGAAATACCAGACGAAAATATCAGACATTTTAATTGACAAATTACAAAAGAAAAGCGATTTAAAAAAAAATCACTAATGAATTTTTCGTGCAGTTTATTTTTAAAACACGTATTTTAAGCTTTTCGTCGAGTTATTTACTAACTTGAGATCGGTTATAAGGTTGTAAATAAAACGCATTAAGAAAAGTCTTGATATCAAATTTCTCAGGAACCGGATTTTTACCTGCTTCAAACCATGTTCCAATAGGTGGATTGGTAGAGAAGGACCCATTTCTTGGCCTGCAAGAAGTCCGGACTTGACTCCGATAGACTATTATGTTTGAGGTTGGACCCGAATAGCAGAATAATTATTAAAATATCGGAAAAAATCACGAAAAAAAAATACGAAGAAAATTCATTTTCTCATACATTTTGTATGGAGTGGCTTTTTTTATGATATCTCGAGAACCGATTGAGTGATTTCGAAGAATTTTTTTTTGTTTGTCTCAGCCTCGAGAAGTTTCCTCGCTCATTGGAAAAGTAAAAAAATCAGAAAAAATATAAATCCGTATAAAACGTCCTCTCATAACATCATATATGCCGAGATTCCTTATTCCGAAATCGATCAAGACCTGCACGATGTTGTTATTACTAACATGATTCACGGACCGTGTGCCGCTATCAACCTTGCATGGTCCACGGCAAGTGTTACAAGCGTTATCCACCAAATTTGACGGCGGAGACTTTCACTGGCAACGAGGGTTATCAACTGTATCGGCGTCAACCCCCCGATGATAACGGAAGAACTATCACAACGACTTAGATTGTTCCGTATTTGCCACTTCTTTCCAAAACATTCAAGGCGTGTTGCAATGTGAAGTATTCCAATTCAGTGAAGTCCATCAAATACGTCACCAAAGGCAGCGATTTGGCGGTTTTTTGTGTTCAAACTCCCAAAAACGACGATGAAAGCACGCACTATGTTGGTGACGAATGCTTCTACTTGGAGCTGTTGCTGTTGAATGTTAGTGGGCCGACATCATTTGAATCACTTCGAACTGTTAATGGTATAGTGTGCCCAACATTTGGGCCGCATGTCAACAGCTCAATTCGATTGAAAACGATACTCATTGGAACATGACAATCGATGAAACAATTGTTTCTGCATCTCCAAGTCAGATGCGCACATTATTTGCTTTCATTATTTCGACATGCTTTCAATCGAATCCACGAGAACTGTGGAACAAGTACAAGGGTGACATGTCAGAAGTCATTTTACATCAAATTCGTGTCAGTTCAGGAAATCCCGATCTCAAGGTGAATGAGGAGATACATAGCCAGGCTTTGCTTTTGACCGAAGACATGTGTTACCTCATGCGCGACAGTTTGTTAGTCAAGTTAAGAATGCTAATGCCAGATCCTGGAATGAACGACGCTTTCAATCGAGAATTGGAACGTGAATATGATCGAGATGCATTGAACCAATCAGTTCGAACAAATGTACCACTGTTAAACCCACAGTGTGTGCAATACGTTAATGAAAGCAATTGATGATGGAAATGGTAGCTTATTTTTCCTTGATGCGCCCGGTGGAACTGGGAAGACAGTCCTCATTTTAGCCAATGTTTGTGGGAGATCCGAAATTGTCAACTAGTTATTAATATTATTTTGTTTTTAATTAATTAATTAATCGTGATGCTGAGTGAACAGAGCTTGTATTGGGAGTAGGGTATATTTGAGATCACTTTATGAATAAGAAAAATATTGAAAATAATAATAAATAAAATAAACAATGAAGTAACATAAATAGGTCTTTAACATATCACATGTTGGTCCACCATTAATGGAGGTAATTTATCACAATACTTATCTCAATTTAATCACAAAGTTTAAAAAATTCTCAACTTATTTATTAATACATGACATGACAAAATGATAACTGTCATTATTATCTTAATCACCAAATAGATAAATAAATTCTACATTCCATATACCAATGAAACTATATTTATATTTAAATTTACCACTTCTTACAAATCACAAGAAATTTTATGTTGAAATCAGAGAGCACAATTTAATATGTATAGAAATATACTAACATTAAATAAAACATATCATTAAGTTATGAAATGTACAAATTTTTCTAACATTGTCTCATCAGCAACCATTTCTGATTAATACACAGCAATCACAATCTTATTTATTACTTATCACAATGCTAAAAGCAGTTAGATTAAAAAAGTATTAACAGAAAGGACATGAATAAAAATGATTTAAGTGTGAAAATTAATTGTCCCATTGATTGTTGACTTTAAATCTCACATTGTTGGCATATTTGACAAGAGGTCGTGATAGATTCCGGTTCCGGAGACCCAGGCTTGAAAGTAACGTTTTCTATAGAGGTTTTATTCTTAAGTTATATACATGATGAATTGCCAAATGAGGTAAGAGATGATGGTTCTCTGGTGATCTTTCATCGAAAATGCTTTAAATACCAATATTTAATATTTTTGTTGTTCTCTTTTGCGCTTTTTTAAGGTTGTATTATAAGTTGTCAAATATTTTTGTAATCATTTATGACTTTATAAAATAAAATTTATTTATTTATTTATTCATGTTCTGGATGAGAGCAGTCCTGGCAAAAGCATAACCTGGGTATAACACTCCTCTACAGAAAAGGGATGATGTGATTATTATTTATTGTTTCTTGAACAATGATGTAAAACTCCATATTAAATAACTAATACGATTGAAAATGTCAGTTTTCTAGAAGTTTGATTATATTTTATGGGAATGACATGTTTCGCACTTCTAAAGCAGTATCAAATGTGATGATTTTGTAGTGATCATTTGATAATTTCTTAGCATCATAATATCGATAATGCCTTAAAAGGCCGGGTGAAACATGTCATTCCCATAAAATATAATAAAACTTCTAGAAAACTGACGTTTTCATTCATATTGATGTGATTATTAATTAGTGGATAGAGAAAAGCTTGATTCATTTGGCCTTTATCTGGGTATTGTGGGTTCTGTCGTGGACATGCTCATGCTCCTCTGTAGTATAGCTCCATTTTAGTATCGAGATACTTTAGTTATGACAATTTACAGTAAGATAACCCTTAACAAATGACAAACTAAACCTTAATTTGAACTTGTTGATCCCACCATGTCTATCATCATCATCAAATCAAATCATCATCATTATCAGCCTGGGACTAGGGTTCAAGTCTGGACATGACTAGATTCCTTCTTCATAATGAAGAGCTATTCTCTGCTCAGATTGGGGATTGTACCTTCTTTTTCCGGTGCCGTGTCAGGCCCCCCAAACGTTGACGATCACTGCAGCAAAGGCATCTCTGTCCTGCGCCACTTAGAACAGGTTCTGGACTCTGGTCATTCCTGTCCAATCTTTTATGCTCTGCAGCCAGAACAACTGCCTTCTACCAACTCCCCGACGTCCCACTTTACCCATTAATATCAGTCGATGGAGGTGATATTTTTCTCCCCTTAGCACATGACCCAAATATGAGACCTTTCTAACTTTTACACTCGACAACAGCTTTTTATTGGCTCTGGCTATCTGTAGTATGTCCGCATTACTGACCCTATCAGTTCACGGTATACGGAGCATTCTGCGGTATATCCACATCTCAAACGCCTCCAACCGGTTCATTACATTCACTTTTAGAGTACAAATTTAACAGCCATATAGTAGAACAGACCATATATAACATTTAATCATTCGTTGTAGAAGTTTCAGGTTTAGATTATTGTTGCAAAAGAAGGTTTTTGTTTTATTAAATGTAGCCCATGCAACTTCAATTATGCATTTTATTTCAATATCCGGGTCAAGCGCTTTAGTTTTAATGCTGCTAAGTTATTTATATTGGTCGACCATTTTAACATTCCCATCATTCAGTTGCAGAGTGAATGCAGCATAATTAAGTCGCCCAAATGTCATCTATTTGGTCTTCTTAACATTGATTGAACCTCGGTAGTATGATAGCAGGCTCAGGAGGTACGGAGGAGGATGTAGCCAGCAGACTTGACAAGGCAAGGGGAGCTTTCGCTATGCTTCGCCCTGTATGGCGCTCCGGTATCATTTCGAGAAAGCTCAAGCTCCAAGTATTCAGCAGTAACGTTAAAAGCGTACTGCTGTACGGATGTGAGACTTGGAAGTCTACCGCAGACGTTATTGGTAAACTCCAGGTGTTTATAAATAGGTGCCTTCGCTCAATATTCAAAATCTATTGGCCCCAAACAGTGTCAAATGCCGTTCTCTGGACCATGGCAGGCGAAAAGCCAATTAGAGAACAAGTCGCTAGGCGCAAGTGGCAGTGGATCGGTCACACTCTGAGACGGAACCCAGCCTGCATCGCTCAGGGCGCACTAGACTGGTCCCCTATGGGGGGAAAGAGAAAGCGAGGCAGACCTAGAGCCACCTGGAGAAGAACCCTGCAGGGCGAGGTTAAGGCAGCAGGTCTCACTTGGGACGATGTTAAGCATCAGGCATGCGATAGAGTCGGGTGGAGAAGATTCCTTGAGGCCCTATGCACCACGGAGGTGTGACAGGACAAAAAGAAGAAGAAGAAGAACATTGATTTTCAAGCCCAGATCCTCTCCTGCTTTATCAATTTTATTTAGGAGTTCTTGAAGGTCGTGTATAGTGTCAGCTAAAATATCTGTGTCAACACCATTCCTGATATTATTAACAGTAACCCCATTAACCTTCACTCCCAGGCTGGAGTTTTCAATAAATTGGAATACTGGATTGGAATACAGGTTAAACAATAGAGATGACAAAATGCAGCCTTGTCAAACTCCTCTGCGTATAGCTATTTCGTCTGTACATTCATTTCCATGTCTAATCTCCGCAGTGTGATACCAGTAGAGATTCTTAATGAAGTTTTGGTCCTTTGAATTAATATTGCAGGCCTTGAGCATTATCATCAGTTCAGTGTGTCTCAAGCATGCAAAGACTTCTTTGAACTGATTAAAGTCTTTACATGAATCTACAATGAAAGATAATTTCTAAGAAAGCTGACTGTTGATGATATACCTGTGGAGCAAGTAATGAGTTTCAGATATCTGGGAGTAGAGATCTGCAGCCAAAATGACCTTTATACTGAAGTACGAAAACAAGTCAGTAAAGTGTCAAGTGTCAGGATGTCTGAAGAATCTGGTCTAGAAGAACAAGCACATGCGTATCGACAGCAGGATCAGAATTTATAAAACATGCATGCGACCTATCATGACATACGCTGTAGAGATGCGGGCCGACACTGTGCGAACCAAGGGACTACTTAGAACATCGGAGATGAAGGTCCTAAGATCAATTACTGGAAAGACTCTCCGAGATCGTTTCCACAATGTAGACATAAGAAAAACTTGCGAAATAGAGGATATTGTTCAGTGGAGTAGATCCAGAAGAAGATATTGGAAGGACCATGTAGCCCGAATGGATAGTGACAGACTTGCATATGCAGCCGCTTATGAAATCCCCTCCGGACACCGCCCACTTAAAGACCGCCTAAGAGATGGAAGGACAGCTGGACCCCATCATCCGGCGAGACATGATTTCTGTGTCACAGATCATCAGATCTATTAAAAGAAGAAGAAGAAGAGAGTGTAAGAAGAATGTGATCACTATGGAGAGTGTATATCTCAAGTACATAGAGCAATTGATAAAACACAGCACACTTTAGAACTCCCTTTCAAGAATAGGAAAAAAAAGGGTTGTCCCTGAACAAACTTATAAAGAAAGCACTTGATTGGTAATACACCTCATTGACATTATTATAATCATTGATAAACAAATATTTGAAGCCCACTTTCTGATATTTTCTTTACAATGTATTCTACTTTTATACATTTAACTTTTACACATTTTAAGAAACAAATAATGTTAAAATGTCAGTATTAAATGTATAGCTTTGGGAATTCAAACAAGGCACTAGTGCTAAAGCGACGGGCAAAAGAAATGCAGTGTATACGGTGAAAGCCTGATAACTGATCCTCAACATCCAACATTCAAGAAACAAATTACCAACGTGGGGGAGTAATAGCCTGCAGGCTATTACTCCCGAAAAGACAATATCCAAGTACATGATAATATTTTATGGATTGGATTCAAATGAAAGATTTAAAATATTACACAATCTGATCCAAGTAAAAAATAATGTAAGTGCTATCAAAAGAAATTGAAAATAGGGCTCTTTCCTCTTGTTCTGAAACCAAAGGAATATTTAAAAAAAAATGACAAACCATTTTTCTTTTCACCTTCCAGTTTAATCTATGACCTGCCGGCGATGCCTCACTTGATGCTGGGATCAATGTTGGGAATGTTGACCATTCCTCTATTGCAAAAGACATTCTTTATATCTAAAAGTGAAGCATAGATATTTTAGACAATTCATTTTGATTCTTTTAAATTCACCCTAAATAAATTTATTATTCAAAATATTTTTTAATAAATTTAAATTCACGTAATATAAAACCATGTCACAATTTAATTATTTTTACAATTGTTTATTAATATTTAATGAAGACAATTATTTTTTAAATCTTGACATTTGTAACATTCAGTGGGTGTGCTCTCTGCAAGTTAAATGCTGAATTTGACCATTGATCTAACTAACTAACCATCACGCCGTTTCTCCGGAGGGGTAGGCAGAGAGGTTGGATTGCCACATCGTTCTATCCTGACATAACTCTCGCCAACTTCTACATTCACACATCGTGACATGCGCGCTCGTCGATTGTTCCTACTTCGAACATGGCCCCCTTTCAGTAATTGAAAAATTTGGTCATGCTGTGTCTTCCTTGGCTTTCCTCGACTTCTTTTTCCATTCACACTACTTGAATATATCTTTTTAACCATTTTTCCCTCATCCATTCGTTCTATATGTCCAAGCTATCTTAGTGACCCTTTCTTAATTTTATTTATCACGCCTTACATTCCTTTCTTACTTCATCGTTAGATATTCTATCATACATTGTTTTTCTGCACATTCTTTTTAGTGACCTCATTTCTACGGCTTTAATCCTACATTCATCCTTCTTCTGCCAACTCCAAGTTTAACTACCATACATAAGGGTCAGCACTAGAACTCCATTATGCACTGCCATCTTTGCTTCAGTCAATATATTTCTATTTGCGGTAATAACTTTGAGTGCACCATTTATTTTGTTTCCAGCTCCAACCCTTCTTCCGATATCTTTCTCCATTTTTCCATTTCTTGCAAACATGCTTCCCAGATAAATAAATAGAAAAAATAGATAAGGTTCCATAACATTCTCTAATTTCTCACTGTTCGGAATTATGTCACAATCCGGCATACATTCTTCTTTTTCAAATACCATAACATTATAATGACACGTTCATCACAAGGTCATACTTATCGCTTACTTCGTACATTCTTGACACTAGGATTTGTAGATCATCCATGTTGTCAGCGATTAAAACAGCGTCATCTGCATAAATATAGCAAACAGCTGATGGACATATCGTTCATTTTCGCACCAGCGTTTATGCCATCTAATTGTTTCATACACTTGTCCATGTATAGATTAAACAACCACAGTGACATTACACAACCCTATTTGACACCTTTTGTGATATGAAACCATGAAGTGAAAGCCCCGTTTACTCTGATGCATGCGATAAATAGAATACAAAAAATATAGTTGAATGCTGAAAAGTCATCTCACTCAATATTAATTTTAAGTAAGGTGCTTTTTATTTTAAAAAACTTAAACACACATGTTGATCAATCTCCAAGTTTACTAAGCAGAAAGTACGATCTCCGAAACGATCTCACTATTGCCTGTCAACGAAGATACCAAGATACATGGATATACCAACCGTGAAATTTTATGCACTTGTTTGTATCAAATATTAAAAAAATTTAAAATATATTTATTTGATTTAATATAAAATTTTAGGTTTTTGGGTGACTTGTGTTAGCTGCTAGTCAACTGATTTTTTTTGCTTGACTTGGATGCTGTCTTCTCAGGAGTACCAGCCCGGAGGCTATTGCTCCCCCACACGTTAGAAATTTCTTTCTTGGGTTTTGTGGTTATTTTTGTTTTTTTACACAGTTTAAAATGACAAATAAGATCCAAATACAAACTGAAATTAATAAACACGTATATAAAAAACATAACAAACTAACTAACTAAACATCACGCCTTCTTCCGAAAGGGGTAGACAGAAATAATGGACTGCCACCCTTTTCTTTCCTGACATATTTCTCTCGCTTCATCAACATTCAAACATCGTGGTACGCACGCGCGTCCATTTCTCTGACTCCTCACGTGGCCGACATTCAATATTTGATTTATGTGATCGTGCCACGTTTTACTGGGTTTTCCCCTATTTCTAGTTCCATTTACATCGTTAACATATAATTTTTTTACCATTCTTTCTTCATTCATTCTTTCCATATGTCCAAACCATCTTAATGATCTTTCATTATTTTGTTCATAACACCATCATTCGCACTGCATTCACATATTATATTTTCATTGAACACTATCATACACAGAGTATCCACACATTCGTATAAAAGATCTCATTTCTACTGCATTTATTCTACTTCCATCCTTCTTTTGTCAATTCCATGCTTCGCTGTAAAAAACATGAATTTATAATAAAAAACTGTTATTATGGATGGAACAAAAAGTGCATTTTTCATAATTATTACATTGAGTTACTCTATTGTTTATTCAGGAAGTATGTTTACAACGAATGGGAGAGTGGAGAAGGATATTGAAAGAAGGGTTGGGGCAGGCAACAGAGTAAATGGTGCACTTAAAGTTCTCTTGAATTTGGAAAGTATTTTGTCTTCCTAATGTCGAACCATCACTAATGCTTTCTGGTATTATGTTGTATGTTTATAATATTTTACTTGTACTCAATTGATGCCTTAAACATTTATGCTGTTTGTAATGTCTTTTGAGTAAATAAACTGATTAGATTTGATTTTGGCAGCTGACAAAAGTTGCCATCGCAAACAAGAACCTATCCAAAAAAAGCTAAAATGGCAATGAACAATGGTGTTCTTGTACCGACTTTTATGTATGAAATTGAAGCATGGAACTGACAAAAGAAGGATGAAAGTAGAATAAATGTATTAGAGATGAGATCTCTAAGTCGAGTGTGTGATAAATCTCTATATGATAGAATTTCAAATGCAGATATCAGAAATAAAGTTCTTTAAGATGGTTTGGACACATGGAAAGAATGAATGAAGACAGAATGGTGAATAATGTATATGTAAACGAAGTGAATGGAACTACAAATAAAGGAAGGCCTAGGAAAACGTGACACGATCAAATCAATCAAATAATAAACGCTGGTCTCGTGAGGAGTCGGAGAAATCGACGTGCGTGCATGACGCGATGTATGAATGAAAAGAAATTTTATGAAGTCTATCTCTCCAGGGAGACGGCGCACAGTGGGCTGAAAATGAAGCTTCATAGACTTAGCGTCACTCGAAAATCAAGTACCTAATTTTGAAAAAAAAAAAAAATGCCTGCGTATTTCTTTACTAAATAGAAATGTTTTATGCCAAGTGACTTTTTTTGATAAAGCTATTATTTAATAAGTTATTTGCGATTTTCTTTTTTTATGTATGGAGATAAACAGTTTTTAATTTTTTTTCCTTATTCTTAAAATATCTTAAAAAATTGCTTTCTGAATCATAAAATTCATCACAACGGCTATATTATCACTAAAGCCTGAATCTCGGAAACCTTCGGAACATTGACATTTTCAACTTTAAAAATATAAAATAAATATTTTATGCACGCACGTTATTAATATAGTATTAACTGCAATTGTATGTCCTTTCTTCCACACCACCTAACTAGGTGAAGAGCTAGGCACGTTTTTTTTATATAGTGGAGTCCCCGGGAGGCCTAATCCACTTGGAAGATTACAAAACTTTTGAATTCCGAAGGTTTCCGAGATTCAGGCTTTAGTGATAATATATAGTTTATATGATGGATTTTATGGTACAGAAAGCATTTTTTTCAGAAAGCTTAAGAATAAGGAATAAAATTTAAAAAACTGTTTTTTTTTATTTTTAAAGCTGAAAATGTCAATGTTCCGAAGGTTTCTGAGATTCAGGGTTCAGTGATAATATAGCTTAAGTGATGAATTTTATGATTCAGAAAGCAATTTTTTAAGAAATTTTAAGAATTAGGAAAAAAACTAAAAAAAAAAATTATCTCCATACATAAAAAAAGAAAATAGCAAATAACTTATTAAATAATAGCTTTATCAAAAAAAGTTACTTGACATAAAATATTTCTATTTAGTAAAGAAATACGCAGGCATATTTTTTTTTTCAAAATTAGGTACTTGATTTTCGAGCGACGCTAAGTCTATGGGAGCTCTATTTTCAGCCCACTGTGCGGCGTGATGGTTAGTTAGTAAGAGTTACTCTATAGTCATTTGCAAAATATATTCATTGTTTGATTATAATGAAGAATATAAGAAGTTCTACGATCGATTTGAGCAATCACCGCGGCTGCTAACAATAAAATTCTATTTTGACCTTCCTCGCAGCACCTCTCCTCTTAAGGGGTAAAGTCCAATTATAAAAAGTCCTAGCCGTTTATACGTTTATAGCCTTTGGGACATATAAATATATGAACTGGTGATATATTTAAATGCAATCGTACTATTTTTAGTATTCATCTTTAATAGTTCACTATCTAAAAAAAATAATTATCTATGATTTTATAACCTGTTTACACCGAACGATTTTTTATTTTATTACAGCTCTATTTTCAATACAAAAAAACGAAAAGAAACATAACAACCATTTTACTTACTGCCAGTGTCAACGATGCAACCGGTGACAACTATTGTAAACTCTTGAATTATAAATATTTTAATCTTCTTCTTGTTCTTCTTCTTCTTCCTTAGCCTATTCCCGTCCACTGCTGGACAAAGGCCTCTTCCATTCGCTTCCATGTTACTCTGTCCTGTGCAGACTGCATCCAGGTTATTCCGACGTGTCTGTTTAGATCATCCTTCAACCGTAGTTGCGGTCGCCCTGCACTTCTCTTTGCCGTCCACGGTCTCCAAGTCAGCAGTCTTCTTATCCACTTTTCATCTGAGCTTTTGGCTACGTGACCTGCCCATTGCCATTTTAGAGTCGCCACCCGGTGGATGATGTCAGTGACCTTTGTTTTTTCTCTCGCCGTATCGTTTCTGACTCTTACTCTTAGGCTTATTCCTAACATGGCTCTTTCCATGGGTCTTTGGGTCACTTGTAGTTTCTCGGCACTTTGTTTGGACAATGTAACAGTTTCAAGACCGTAAGTACCAACCGGCAGAACGCAAGCTTCATAGACTTCTCATTTACGGTTGATCGGTATTTTCCGGTTTTTAAGGATGTAACATATGTTTCCGAATGCTGCACAGCTTAGTCCAATTCTTCTTTTTAGCTGTGCGGTTTGGTTATCTTGGCCCTATCGAATATTCGAAATATTTTAATAATCGTAATAAATAAAATATTCGCGGTTCAAAGAAAACTTTCTGAAAAAATAATAAAAATAATAATTATTGTATAATACATTTTAACTTACAATAAAAACAGTCTAAACAACCAAAACATGCACAGAATCTCAAATCAATATCTTAATCTGTTTGGTACATTTTACCATTTAATATCACAGTCAATTATAATTTACTTTAATTTTAAAGTGGATCTCAGAAGTTACCGAATTAACCGTTATTTATACTGAAATATCTTTTAATTGAAATAAAAATGAATGAAAAAAATATTCGTAATATATGTAGATATACCTATTTTAATAATAAACGCGATTGTTTAATGGTTTTACTTGATTTAATTCATATAATTACTTCTATAAATAGCAATTCCAAATTTGTTTCGCCTTGCGAGGGCATTTTGAAACTCCATTTTGTCCGCGCGTTCTTCTAGTTCCGAGCAATACCGCAGCTCACTGCCATCTTCTAATGAAACGAACTAATCGAAGATGGCAGCGAGCTGCCAAAATCAGTTGGAACTAGAATAACAAATGGGATAAAACTAAATACACATTTGAAATCTATTTTCGTTATTTACATTTACTATGAAATTAAAAAAAAATCTCTTTCTTATTTCTCACATATCGGACAGTATTTTATTTACTTATCGGATTATTATATTTACTTTCAATATTTAAAACAAAAAATATTTCATTCCTATCTTTGTTACAAGCATGAGTGGGTTAAAAACATAATAAACGTGAAGTTACTCCGAGTGAACACCAGCTGATATATCAGTTATCTATCTATATTTTTTCTATGGCAATCAGTTCCGTTTTATGTTTTGTGTGTTGTGGCCGGTTCTTGCGGTTAAAGTTGTTTTGATTTTGTTAGACACGTCAATTTGTCATTTATCTTTCCATGGTCGTTTTTCGTAAACATCATGGAGATTATCCTCGAAAAGTGAATATTGTGTTGGCATTTTATGAATGAAAATAGTTTAGTGTATAGTGATGGCCGATGCTGACTGGAAGAAAAGGACAGGTTTTGAGATCAACTATACCAGCTCCAGCCAAAGTTCGGATGAAGATGAAATGTATGTTTATATTATCGTGGCTTCATTTTATTATCCGATTTAGGTCTTCTTCGGTTTGCATTCCTTCAAATCGTTTTGGTAACAAGTTTTCGTCTCAATACTATGCTTAAAATGTTTTTATTCCCCTTTTTTAGTGTTTGTATAAACTGTTCGATTGCTTTTCCATTTCTATTCAAATTGATCGATTCGTCTTCTCAATTACTAAGCAAATATTAAACTACGAAATTAAATTGCTCGATCAATGTGGGATAAAAACTGTATTTGTTTTCGGTTAAATTTATTTACTTGGCATAATGTTCCAAATTGAAATGATATTCTGATTATTTTTAATGTTTCACTTAGATTCTTATTGGAATCAATATATATAATAGTATTGTTGTGTTGTGTCATTTAAAGAAACGAAAGTTAACACTGTTTTATCTGTGTTTAAAAAATGTTCTAACGTCTCGTGCAATTTCCTATCTGGAGTGATTATATACAACAAATAAATGGATCAGATAAGGGGTAGTAAAAACCGTAATCTTTTCAAATATTTAGAAGTGAAATTAAAATGTCGCGAATCATTCAAATTTGAAACATTTAAATATTTATTCATTTGTTCTCGATATTTTTCTCTCGGCAATCCCTGCACCCCTGTCTACCCAGATAAATCAGTTATCTCTATAATGCAGAGGTCCAATCTCGAGATGACCTTGTAAAATGCTGCTGTGAACAAGTTTGTAATCATTGGTTGTTGTTATTATCGTTTGTTTTACGGAATTTTATTATATATCAAAATAAAATATATAGTTTTTACGTGTTGTAAATTAACCCTACATAGTTTTGGGGCAAATGTTTTTAATACTACTACGCTTGACTATGAAAAGGGTTATTATTTTAAAGCAATTAATTAGTGTTAACTAAAAAACAATCGAATATCATAAAATATTACCTATTTCTAACTAACTAATCATCACGCCGTTATCTCGAAGGGGTGGGCAGAAAGAATGGACCGCCACACTGTTCTTTCCTGACATAATTATCTCTTCGTTCATAAATCGTATCATGCATGCACGCTGATTTTTCCGACTTAGCCGACATTTAATATTTGTATAAAGCGATGATTTTTTATTAACCACTCCTAGTTTTTTTTTTTATTTCAACTGCGACCGGTTTCGCCATTCTGGCTGTGATCAAAAGGCTGGTCCGATCGTGCAAGGTTTTCCTTGGTCTCCCTAAATTTCTTGTTCCGTTTACATCGTTAACGTATAATTTCTCATTGTGAAATTATACATTAACGATGCAAACGGAACTAGAAATATAGGAAGACCAAGGAAAACCTGGCACGATCAAACCAATCTAAGATTATTTCATTCTTCCCATACGACCAAAATAAGACGATTGAAATTTCTTAACTCGGAAAGGTAGTAGAATTCACGTTTTGATTTTTTTACATATGTTAAAAAATATATTTTTTAAATAGACTTGGACTTGGATCCTCTGGCTTACAGAGGTTCAGCTCTAATGGCTATTCCTCTTATGTCTGTAGGAAACATTGTTGGAATGTGATTTGGTAGTTGTTTTATGCTGGGGCCAAATATAAGGCCCGGAGTGTCCCTCCGAAAGAACGCGAAGGGTGATTTAGGGTTTATGATAAAGTCTTACATTATTGTCAAGGAATGGAAGACCAGTTAGGGTTGGGATTGTATTTATAAAAAAATCTGTTCCCGAGAGGAAGATAAGAGGAGCAGTGCCTGGATGAAGTTGTGGTAGGAGATAGCATCCTGCGTGAAACCATTTTGTTTGGCGAAGTACGTAGTGGGCTATCGGGGAGGATTTTTTTATCCGAATTGATTGCGGGAGGGGTAAAGGACTGAATGATGGTGGGTCATTATTGATAAGGAAGATGGTAATAATTTAGGTCGTGGTCTGGAAATGAAAGAGATATTAGGAAATGCTTATTTGGAATTTGATTCAAGAAAAAACTATTTATTTTTTATTAACCTTTCCCTTACGGTGCTAAAATAAAAACGTGCGTTCCGGTGTAGGGTAGTCAGGACGCGTTAATAAATTAGCGATTTTAAATCGGAAAAATAGGAACATTCATAGCTATACCCCTTATATAATTATAATTGAAGTCAAAAATTATTATAATTGAGATTTGGTTGCTAAAAACATTAAAAAACCATCTGGCAACGCTCACGGAACGGGCTTAGACCCGCTCTGGTTGCAAGCCCGAAAGCGACTGCCGCCGGCGCGGCGGGACGGCGAGAGTGAGAACATTGAGCTAGAACATATGCAAGAGTGAGATGCGAATATAGTGTCGCGTACTCAGCGCTACGAATTTTGTTTCCGATGTTCACAAAATACCTCCGATGTATCCGAAGAATTCTGATTATTATTAATATTATTTTTTTAATTAATGCGTATATATATTAAGGAGGAATACCTAAAATCTTAACCTTGTATTTATTAAATGTATAGGAGATATTGATGGTTATTAGAAGCAACGTGTAGAAGATACCCATCACAGAGAAGGGAGGGTTAAACAATGACATCAAACTAACCTCTGTAAGCCAGAAGATCCAAATCCAAGTGCATATTAAATGTGTCTTCTATTGTTTTTTTTTTTTCTTTTTAAATCTAGAAACAGTAGGCAATATGTTATCTAAATCAATGAAGGTGTCCCCTTGTGTGGGGTTGCAATATCGGATGGAAACGGCACAATGTCGGCAAAACCTTCCACCACAAAGGCAAGAGGAAATATTAGGCTCTGTTAAAGGCCATCTCTACGAAACTTGCTTGCCATTGACACGAATAGAAGAAGATTTATTTACCATAGATCATTTTAAAGTTTTATAATAATATCTGGTAAACGCAAATTATATTTTATTTTCATATCAAAAGTGATTTTGTTTTGAACTCTACCTAACATTATCGTCCGCTATCTTATCTCCAGACTTCTTGTCAATCCTATTTCTGTATTTGTACACCCATAAATGGAAATGGATGCTTATTCAACATGCTCTCATGATTTCTTTTCCCCTTATAGAACATGCTTAAAGCGGTGAACACCAGTTACACATTTATCTTATTGTAGTTCCAAAACAAATCGAGAATATTTAATTCGTTTATGTTGTGTATGTTGTCCTTTCACACCTGTGTAGTGCATGGCGCCTTAAAACTGGGTCATTCCTTTTGGACGTAGAAATGTATCGCTTCAGATTTAGACATATTGTTAGTGAGGCAGTGTTCGTAAACAATTTTTCTAGAAGTTGTATTATATTTAATGGAAATGACATGTCGTCACAGAGTAAGAGGGTTCCAACTAAAAAAATCAAATTTGGCTTTTTTTTCGTGAAAAGGGTTCTTACTAACCTTATCTATACGTACAATTAAAAAAACATTTAATAGTATCGTCACATTGATGTTACGAAAAGAATCAAGTTCCATCTGATCATTCAAAACACACGATTCACCGAAGAAGGATTCATTTACACTTAGAACTTTATTATTCCAACTGTCGCCAGAGAAAATTTACACGCTTCTCGGTAACAGAGTTTCATCTGCTTCAGATGGAACCCTTTTATTCCAAGATACACACCCGAAACCAACAAAACTTTGACTTCATTTTTCTCAGCTTTTTACTTTTGACAGTTGGAACCTTCTTACTCTCAGGTGACGATGTTTCGCCCTGCTAAGGCATTATCATTATCAATACATTTGATAATGCCTTTTTAGGGCGAAACATGTCATTCCCATAAAATATAATAAAACTTCTAAAAAAATTACGTTTTCATTCGTATTAATTATTTAATATGGAGTTTTACATCATTGTTCAAGAAACAATAAATATTATTATTTAAAATTCATAAAACATTTTTTACATACAGGTTTTGGGCCACAGACGTCCTTTTGCCAAAATGTACACCGAGGAAGGACGTCTGCTACCCGAAACATGTTTGTGAAAAGTATATTAGCTGTCTCCCCAGAGGGGTGGGCAGAAATAATGAGCAAAGTAATGAAAGTAACCTAACCTAACCATCACGTCGTCTCCCCGAAGGGGTAGGCAGAAAGAATGAACTGCCATACTTTTTTTCCTGACATATTTCTCTCGCATCCTCAACGATGTATGAATATACGTCGTCTAATGCACGCGCGTCGATTTCTCTGACTCCTCACATGGCCGACATTCAATATTTGATTTATTTGATCGTGCCACGTGTTCCTCGGTCTTTCTCTATTTCTAGTTCCATTTACATCGTTAACATATACTTTATTCTTTCTTCATTCATTTTTTCCATGTGTCCAAACCATCTTAATGATACTTTCATTATTTGGTTTATAACACCATCATTCGCACCGCATTCACTTCTTATATTTTCATTCAACACTCTATCATACACAGAGTATCCACACATTGGTCTAAGAGATCTCATTTCTACTGCATTTATTCTACTTTATCCTTCTTTTGCCAGTTCCATGTTGATATGTTCCGTCTTGCTAAGGCACTATCAAATGTTTTGACATTTGTCAAAAAATATTTAATTCAACTTCCAGGGAACAGACATTCTCATAATCGTATTAAATTAATCAGTATTCTTTACTAGCCCTTATGTGTGGAAGCGAAGCATGGAACTGGCAAAAGAAGTATGAGAGCAGAATTAATGCGACACTATTATACACAGAGTATCAACACATTCGTCTAGGAGATCTCATTTCTACTGCATTTATTCTATAATACATTCATCCTTTTTTTGCCAGTTCCATGCTTCGCTTCCATACATAAGGGTCGGTAGAAGAACACCATTGTGCACTGCCATTTCAGATTTTTTGGATAGATTTTTGTTTGTGATGACAACTTTAAGTGCACCATTCGCTTTGTTGCCTGCCCCAACTCTTCTTTCAATATCCCTCTATTTTGTAAACATACTACCCAAATACACGAATTCATCTACTTGCTCCAAATTTTCACTATCACGATTTCTTCTTTTTTTACAATTTAAAGTATATGTCAGTAAAACAAAATGGCGCTATTTTAAGACAAAAAGTTATATTTTAAAGTTTGGACTTTAATCCACCGATATGTGGCTCCTTTATCACTGTTTGTTGTCTAACGCTAACCGCTTATTTTATGTTTATTCCCTTCTGCGGTTTATTACTAGTCACAGTACCTGCTGGGAGCTGTTTTATTGGGATCTTTCCGGCCTGGGGCGTTCTCTGTCGAGTGATCAAATATTACTTTAGCACTATTGTCTTATGCTACGGATGTGAGACTTGGAAATCTCATTGACTCAAAAGACATTACAAACAGGAAAATGTTTAAGGCATCTATTAAGTACATGTAAAATATTATATAAATAGAACAAAGTACCAGGAACGCATTAGAGATGATTCGACATTAGGAAGATAAGATACTTTCTAAAGTCAAGAGTATTTGTCCCCTGAACGTACCTTCACTAATATAAAAGACGTCGATCTCCGAGGAGACCGCGTTCAGCAGACTAATTGCTCTTCCCACCGGTGTCACTAGAGACAGATTGGTTCTGGTGGCCGGTTGGTAAAACAATCTGTGCTGTCGGAGAAATTTATCAGGGATAAAAAGACCAACACCGTCTAGCACGGCCGAATTCTCGAAATATCCCCTGATTAATTTAAAGAAATGGGTTATGAGATACCCATCTCTTCGAAGCTGTAAAGAATTGGTTCCGAGCATTCCTAAAAGAAATGCCGCGGTAATCGTTAGAAATAGGTGCCTTCGCTCAATATTCAAGATCTATTGGCCCCAAACATTGTCAAATGCCGTTCTCTGAACCATAGCAGGCGAAACGCCAATAACAGAACAAGTCTCTATAAATATGTATATTCCATTTTCCGTGGCATCAGATTTATCAAATCGGCCAAGAATTGACCCGAAGTTGAAATATCATCATCGCCATAAAAAATAATAAATAACTAATTTTCCATTTTAATATAGGGACTGAATAAGTTAATATATTTTGGCACACGACAAGACGGTCAGATAGATATTGAAGACAGCTCCGCTAGCCGGTAGGGCTGCGAGGGGATGAGGGATCGTAGCGGGGGGAGAGGAATGCGCAGTCGGAACCAAATTTCGTCTTCTCACAGGGTATTCTTATGATAGATCAACAATAGGCGAAAATGGATCGGTCACACTCAGACGGAACCCAGCCTGCATCGCTCAGGGCGACTATACTGGAAAGAGGAAGCGAGGCAGACCTATAGCCACCTGGATAAGATCCCTGCGGGACGAGGTTAAAGCAGCAGGCCTCACTTGGGATGATGTTAAGCATCAGGCATGCGATAGAGTCGGGTGGAGAAGGTTCCTTGAGGCCCTTTGCACCACGGAGGTGTGTCAGGACATGAAGTAAAAGAAAATTGTCTTTTGCTAAGTGATTTGTGTTTTTTTTTAATTATTTATAACTATTTATCGCAAATAAAAGTTAACAAAAAAGCTTAGATGGCCGTGCATAGCGCTGTTCTTGCTGCGGCCCTTATGTATGGAAGCGAAGCATGGATCTGGCAAAATAATGATGAGATTAAAATAAATGTCTTAGAAATGGGATCACTGATAGTAATCTGCGGGAAAACGATGTATGATAGAATACCAAACAACGAAATAAGGTAGAAATGTCAGGCAGAGGCATCCTAATTCAAATTAAAAAAATATCATTGAGACGGTTTGGATATATGAAAAAAAGAATGATTAAAAGTCGTATACAAGCAGTGTCGGTGGAAAAAGAAGCCCAGGATGGGCAAAGAAAACATGGAATATCCAGATAATTAAATTACTAAAAGCCGGCCACATTCGAAGTCAGAGAAATCGACGAGCGTGCATCTTACGATGTATGAATATAGACGAATCTTAAGAGCGATGTGGCGAACCATCTTCTGCCTATCCCTCTGGTGAAACGGAATGATGGTTAGTTAGTTAGTTAAAATGTTTATTATAATGTATTTTTAATTTAGATTATTTTATCATATGATGGAGAATAGCCCCCCTTTTAAAATGCACTCAGGTACCGAGGCAGCGCAACGTATTTGTAGGTTACCTCTTAAGGTCGGGCCCGGGAGGTCAATGTGTCGATATTGGATGTAGTTCATTGCGATAAGTTTTAATTTACGAACGCAGATGTAGATTAGCGTGGGATGAATGGCGAGTGACGTTGGAAAAAGAAAATGGCAGTGCGGAACATGGGCGATTCATTTGTTTAAACTGGACTTTTCAAAGTTATGCTTCTTTTAGCGCGTTTAGTAGATTGTAAAGTTGGGGGCTGCGCGCGCACTCTTTAACAGAAATGCGACACGAAGAAGTTAGCCAACCAAGATAAATGATAGCTGGACATTTCACATGCGCCAATTCTCGAATTGCAAGAACATGTCATGAAACGAGACATGAATGCTATGTTAGTTATCCGTGGCTCTATCCCACGGCATTTCTCTGCAGCTTCGAAGAAATGGGTATCTCATAACCCATTTCTTCAGATCAGGGGATATTTAGAGAACTCGGCCGTGCTGGAGGATGTTTGTCCCTGATAGATATCTCCGACAGCGACAGGACATATTGTTTTACCTACCGGCCGCCAAAATTAATCTGCCTCTGGTGACACCGATGAGAATAGCAATTAGTTTACTAAACGCGGTCTCCTCGGAGATCGACGTCTTTCATAATAGTGTAAGTACGTTCAGATGTCAAATACTCTTGATTTTAGAGAGTATCTTGTCTTCCGAATTTCGAACCATCTCTCATGCGTTTCTGATTATATACTATTGTATATACAATCATCATCATCCTAAGCTCGACAGCCCTGGGTGGGCCTTGGCTGAATCCAGGAGCTTCCTCCATTCTTGTCTGTTTGATGCCCCCATTCTCCAATTTCTCACTTGCAACACCGATGCATCCGTGTTGACACTGTCCATCCATCGCATTTTGGGCCTTCCTGGTCTTCAACGTCCCTGTGGTACTGAGAGCGTGAGGCGTTTTGTAGGGTTGTCGTCGTCCATTCTGATTATGTGACCAGCCCATCTCAGGCGCCCTACTTTGACGGATCTGATCACATCGGGCTCTTTATAGATATCATATAGCTCTCGGTTATATCGACGACGCCAACCATTGTGGTCTCTCACTGGGCCATATATTGTCCTAAGAACCCTTCTTTCAAATGCTGCGATGGACCTTTCAGTGTGTTTTGTCATCACCCAGGTTTCAGAGGCATATGTGAGGACTGGTTTGATCAGGGTCTTGTACAATAGTGTTTTTGTGGTTCTTCGCAGTAGTTTGGACCTTAACTGTTTTTGGAGAGCGTAGTAACATCGGCTTGCTGCCATTATCCTTCTGTCAATTTCTTCTCGGGTGTTATTATCACTGGTAACTGTTGAGCCTAAGTATGTAAATGAATTAATTATTTCAAAGTTGTAATTTGCAGCTGAGAAAACCTGGGGGTATGGATATGTGGTATTAGAAGCAATCATCAATTTTGTTTTATCTTCATTTATGACAAGTCCCATTATTTTTGCTTTTTCGTATTGTATATACAATACTCGTATATTATTTTACCTGTTCTCAATAGATGCCTTAAACCTTACTTTTGTTATGTCTTTTGATGAAATAAACTGATTTGATTTGAACGATGTCGTTAAAAGTGTAAAATAGCACCAACGAACCGTCGCATTTTTTTTGCGTAATATTATTTGTAAAAACTTTTTGTAGAGATAAGTACCCAGATTTCTTTCTGAACCCTCTCCAGCATAATGGTCTCCCCTTTATAAATTCCGTTTTAAACGTAAGTCTAAAATGGAATTGATGCATTAGCTATTTGAGATATTCAAATGTACACGTGCCTAAAAAATATCATATATGAAATACACAGTTATTACAGATGCGTAGTGAGGTCATCTACCCCGCCATAAAATATCTGATAAATTGAACATAAATTTTTAACATAACGCTTTGTATCAAAATTCCATCCACCGCCATTGCGACACCCGGTGTGTTTTAATTGGGAATGAGCGCAGTGACGTAGTGTGGTGTAGCCCCTGTGATAAGCGCAATGTTTAGTTTGATAAGAGTGACGCGAGACGCCCCGCGCGGAAACTAATTCTGGGCTGGACTGCGTCACGAGACGCTGATTTACACGGCGCACACTGGATGAAATAGCGCCATAAACAACATCCGTAATGATTTTTATTTTATAATATACGTTTACTATTTTGAATTAACCATTTCAGTACTTCTTCTTTGCTAGCCATTTTCCCTCCACTGCTGGATATAGGCCTCTTCCAATTTCCTCCACTCGTCTCTATCCTGCCCCCTTTGTATCTATACAGATCCAGAGTCCTATACAACGCATTGGTTCGGAGCAGACTCGAAGGCGGTTCTGTGATATGGAGTCCTCACGAAGCGAGATATTCCGTTATGCTGGAGAGGGTTCAAAAAAAAATTCTGAGGTATCTCTACATGAGGGAGTATGGTCCATAAAATCCGTGGCTCTATCCCACAGCATTTCTTTTGGAAATGCTCGGAACAAATTCTCTACAGCTTCGAAGAGATGGACATCTAATAACCCATTTCTTCAGATTGATTAGGGACTGGAGGATGTTGGTCTTTTTGTCCCCGATAGATATCTCCGACAGCGACAGCACAAATTGTTTTACCTACCGGCCGCCAGAACCAATCTGCCTCTGGTGACACCGGTGGCAAGAGCAATTAGAACGCGGTCTCCTCGGAGATCGACGTCTTTCATGTTAGTGAAAGTACGTTCAGGGGACAAATACTCTTGACTTTGGAAAGTGTCTTGTCTTCCTAATGTCGAACCATCACTAATGCGTTCCTGGTATTATGTTGTACCTATGTGTATAAAATTATCTTACCTGTACTCAATAGATGCCTTAAACATTTATGCTGTTTGTAATGTCTTTTGAGTAAATAAACTGATTTGATTGATTAGATTGATTGCTTGATTTTCCAACCCTTTTGACAATATCATCGGTGGCCTTCCGACACTTCGCCTATTTGCCCATGGTCTCCAACTGAGTATCCTGGGTCCCCATCTGTTGCCAACCTGTCTAGCCAAGTGTTCAGCCCATTGCCATTTCAATTTTGCCACTCGGTCCATGACGTCAGCAACCCTGGTGCGGCGTCTGATTTCTTCATTCCTTATGCGGTCACGCAAGCTCACACCAAGTATCTGTCTTTCCATGGACCTCTGTGTACACTTGAGCCTGTGGACACTTTTTACTGTAAGAGTTGTCGTCTCTAGTCCGTATGTCAGTACTAAAGGAATTAATTAATTCCTAGAATTTTCAAATCAACACTATACCCTCAAAACGCATTGTTAATGGGTTTTTATTATTCCGTTCAGTTTTTTTGTAGGTTGTAATACATCATTCATGCACTGTCTTAATTATATTATAAAAAATATATAAAAAAGGAAGAATTGAAACGGTTAAACATATTTAACTGACTAGGGGGAGGCAGGGAGAATGGATAGGCATAGTGCTCTGTCCTGACACATCTCTTGAGAGTTCTCTACATTCATACATCGTTACATGCACGCTCGTCGATTTTTCCGATTTTGAATGTGGTCGTATCTTAGTAATTTATTTATTCGGTATGGCTTTCGTCCACGGCTTCTCTTTCCATTCACAATGCTTGTATACATTTTTTTAACCGTTCCTCTCTCATCCATTCGTTCTATATGTCCAAACATCTCTCGGATCTTTTTTAATTTTACTTATGATCATCTGCCTTGCATGTCTTCCTTTATCGTTTTCCCGTATATTATTTACAGTGGTCTCATTTCTACGGTATTTATCCTACTTTCATCGTTATTTTGCCAGCTCCAAACTTCACTTCCATACATATGAGTAAGAACTAGAACTCCACTGTGTTACACTCTTATTTATTTGTTTATAAAACAAATTCAAACAGATATAATATTCAAGTATTATAATATTAGGTGGGAATCGTCCGTCTTATTTTGTTTGCTGGTAATTTTTTAATTAAAGAAGGATTTTATCAATTTAAACATGTTTTTTTTGTTTCCGTTATAAAAGAAAAACTAAATAACTTACCATCACGCCGTCTTTCCGAATTGGTAGGCAGAAATAATGAACCGCCACACTTTCTTTCCCGACATATTTCTCTCGATTTTATCTAGGCACGTCGATTTTTCCGACTCCTCGCGTTTTTTTTATTTGTTTGATTTGATCGTGCCACGTTTTCAACTCTCTTCCTCTATATCTTGTTCTGTTTACACCATTAACATATATTTTCATTACCATTAAGTATTGATTTTTTTCCACGTGTCCAAAACATCTCAAAATAAAAAAGTCATATTCTTTATTAATAAAAGAATAAATAAATATGAATTTCATTTTTAAATATATTTTTTTAATAGATGTAAATTTAGAACATCTTCATCTTAGGATTTTTAAAAATTCAATATGAAAAAACCCTTATATGAAGATCAGCAACAAAGAAAGAATTTATAAGACTTGTGTGCAACCGATCATGACATATGATTGAATGTAGGGCCAACACCATAATTACAAAAAACGCGCTTAGAATGTCAGAAGTGATAGAATTAGGAACTCAAGGATAAGGGAGATATGCGAGGTCCAGGATGTCGTTAGGTGGGGAAGGCAAAGGAGAAGATACTGGTATGCACACGTGAGGAGAATGGATCCATCCAGACTCCCTCTCGTTGTGTTGCACGGCCAACCCCAAGGTAGACGACCCCCGGACAGACCACCAAAGAGATGGATCAACAGCTGATAGTCGACCTCGCAGGAGGCCAATTCCTCTTAAGAAACAAACCACAAGGCCTTCACTAAGAAGAACTTTAGAACATACAGTGAAGTTGAATAATGAAATACGTATCTGTACCTTGGGGCTATTATTTTTGTTCGAAATGATTTATGATGGTCATGTCAAATTTTCATCATGTTTTGTGTGCTGCTAGGGCAATTGTGCCTAAACGGTTACTTCTTACTATATTATATACTATGTACTGGATATACTGTGACAACCTTTGTGGCCGAGTGGTAATGGCTTTGATTGTCACCCCGAAAAGGTCTCGGATTCGATTCCCGGCGATGACAGTGTGATTGTCACACTGTCTTTGGTCTGGTGCAGAATTCACGTGATTATAAAATGGCGATAGATTAGCTACTTATCGCATATCACGAGTATACCCTTAACATCGATTTGGCTGGCGCTGTAATGATATAAAGAGCGATTCAATAAAATAATAATAATAATATGATAATAATAATGTGGGACTGGGAGGATTAATCCCATCCCCCCTACCTAACCTATGGCGATAGTATGCTGGCAGCAGCATAGCGCCCCCTGGAGACAAGGACCCTGTCTTTGCTCCGGGCTTATTACCGCGTCCTTCGGCCGAGCGACACGCGTCCGCTCGAACGCTCTCGCCCTATCTATTGTGATACACTTGTCTGTGCCGAAATAAATACCACCTAACACTACAATAATAATAATATGATAATAATAATAATAATATGATAATAATAATAATAATATGATAATAATAATAATAATATGATAATAATAATAATAATATGATAATAAACTGTTCTCGATGGTAGCATAACATGTACATTACTAATTTTAGACAAAAACACATTGTGAGAGTTAATGGCTCTCATGTACAGACTTGGACTTGGATTTTTTGGCTTACAGAGGTTCAGCTCATGTGGCTATTCCTCTTACGTCTAATGGGAACGTTGTTGGAAGGTGATTTTGTGGGTTGTTGGTTTATGCGAGGGCATGATTTGTGTGGCCCGGAGTGTTCCTCGGAAGGAGGATCGATTGTGGGCGCTTGTGGTGGCTGGAGGTGTTTGGGTCGTAATTTGAGTTAGGTTGTGAAGGGAGTCCTTTGTAAAAACGTTCGGCAAGTTTCAGAAAGAATTCATCTATCATCGGGATTCCCGATTCTGGGTGCAGTTGTGTGATCCTGGCCCATGAAGCGATAAATGGATAGCCTTATTTTGCAGGATTGTGAGTTTTCGTATGTGACTCGAAGCTGCATAGCCCCAGATTGGGGCTGCACAAGTGAAGATCGGCCTTACGGCCGTTTTGTATATATCAGGAGATTATTGTCGGTGCTTAGTTAACTGTAGACTATCATAAGACCGGTAGTCACCTACGGCTATGAGACATGGTCTCTATCGCAGAGAGAGGGGAAGGCAGGCTGTCAGTTTTTGAGAGGAAAATACTGAGAAAAATTTTTGGACCCACGCTGGAAGATGGGACTTACAGAATAAAAAGAAACCTTGAACTTGAAGTACTAATTAACCGAAAACAGTAGTGAGATTCTGTAAGTCTCAACCCCTACGGTGGGCTGGCCATGTGGAAAGAATGCCAGAGAGTAGAACACCACAAATTATATCCAGATGGGTGCCCCGCGAAAAGAGACCAAGAGGCAGACCGAGGAAAAGATGGGCGGATTGCGTGGAAGAAGATTGGGAGAAAATGGAAGGAGCTGGGGAATGGAGAGAAATGGCCAGGGACAGAAGTCAGTGGAGGACCGTTTTGGAGGAGGCCAAGTCCCACCGGGATGTAACGCCGAGAAATGAACGATGAATGATGCTTAGTTTACTGTTTCTAGCTAACATTGGGTAGAAGGCTGAGATTGCTCTTGACGCGACTTTGACTTTATTTGTAATGTGTGACCTCCATGTCATTGTAGAATCCAAGGTATACTGGTGAAAATTATTTCCATTATTAGACTCCCAGAGAAAATTCTGGACTCTCAGCTGACCCAACGGAAACGTTCACACGGAGGTCAGAGGAAACGCTTCAAGGACTCGCTAAAAGCGAACATCCATAGGACTAATATCGATAGTGGATGCTGGGAAAAGAATGCAGAAGACAGAGCTAAGTGGAGAACAACAATACATAAAGGTACGCAGGACTTTGAAGCACATCGCAGAGACGACGCCGTAGAGAGAAGGAGAAATGAGAGACCATCGGGAGGCGGTGATGGCTTCACTGCCAACGTCTTCCCCTGCTCTAGATGCCCAGATGGGTCCAGGATTGGGCTCTTTAGCCACATGAGGACCCACAACCGCGAAGGACAGTCTTCCTCGGATCAATGAACAGCCGATGAATGACTGGTGAAAATGATTTATATTTATCATAATATGTCTGATGTGGCAGATACCATATATGATTGTTTATGAATAAATTATCTACGTTTTTTTTTAATTGATTATAAGATCGATGGACTTAATGACATTGAGATCGAAATCTCTCAATTGAAGACAAGTGATTTTGTTTAAATTGTCATATATCTATGATTATAAACATTGTAAACGTTATTATTTTTAGTTTCTATTGAAATAGAAACTGCACATAATAAGGTTTACATTTTTTTTTAGAATCACCTAACACTAATAGATTAATTAAATAATCCATTGTTTTGGCCGAAACTCTATAATCTTTCAACATTATAAGCTGTTAAATTTTAAACGCTGTTATGGCATCACAATCTATATATATAAAACAAAGTCAAAAATCGTGTTAGTTACACCATTTATAACTCGAGAACGGCTGGACCAATTTTGAAGATCTTATATTAGCTGGATTTGTCTCCGTTCCGGATAACAGAATAATCATTAAAACATTTGAAAAAATCACTTAAATGATTTAAAATTAATTATATTTGTCATAATTTGACTATATTTGACTTCTGAGACAAAGTACAAAAAACATCATGGCTTCCATTTTAGTTTCAAAAACGCCCGTAGGTGGTGTATTGTTGATGCCAGATGTCAATACTCAATGTGAAAGATTTGAGGTTATTTTTTAATCGTCACCGGGATTTTTGGTTTTCTTTATTAATTTTAGATTAACAATGCCCAAAGTTATAAAAATCAGTATAAGAAAGACTATTCTAAAAGTTAAACCCCTTTTGTGAAGGAGAGCAGAGAATATTTGCGCCATTAATACCTACCATTCGAAAAAGATGACAGATGAGTGTTCCGTAGAGATTAAAAACCGATTTATGATTAGTGAATAATAATAAAAATACGTATTGTATATTTTGTATTGATTTTATAGGTGTATCTGTGTACATTCGGTCCAGAGAATTGTTACCATAGGAAATTCAGCCGCGAGTACTTAATAAACGAAATATTTGGCTAGATGAAGACGAGGAATTTCTTTTTTCAATTGATACGGACACTGAATCATCAAACTCTTCAGATGATGAATATGATGATGCTAATGATGAAAACGGAGTTCATTGATGGATCACACTTATTCAAAATTATGTTGTCTGCTATTTGATTGTTTTAACGTGTTTTGATGAATGTCGGAAAGTCAAAGGTGTTAGTTTTTGAAAGGGAAGAGCAAATGACAGTTTGTAATATAAGTGTAAATGAAGAGAACTTGGAACAGGTGAGGGAATTTGTGTATTTAGGTAGCATGTTCACAGCGGATGGCCGAACGGACAGTGATGTTGAAAAAAGGGTTGGTGCGGGTAACAAAGTGAATGGAGCTTTAAAAGTAGTTATTGGAAACAAGAATTTATCAATGAAAGCGAAAATGGCCGTTCACAATGGAGTTCTGGTCCCAACTCCTATGTATGGAAGCGAAGCATGGAACTGACAGAAGAAAGATGAGAGCAGAATAAATGCGGTAGAGATGAGGTCCCTAAGACGTATGTGTGGTAGAACGATGTATGACAGAATCTCAAATGCTGATATTAGGAAGGAATGTAGAGCGAAAGAAGGTATTATGAACAAAATTATGAATGGTTCGTTGTGTTGGTTCGGACATGTGGAGCGCATGGGTGAAGAAAGAATGGTTAAAAAAGTATACGTTAACGATGTAAATGGAGTAAGGAGTCGAGGTAGACCGAGAAAAACATGGCATGTCCAAATTAATTAAATATTAAAGGTTGGTCATGTCAGAAGCCGGAAGAATCGACGTGCGTGTATGACTCGATGTATGAATGTGGAGGAAGCTAGAGAGGTGTGCCAGGATAGAGTCGTGTGGCGGTCCATTCTCTCTGCCTACCCCTGCGGAGAAACGGCGTGATGGTTTGTTGTTGTTGTTGTGTTGTTGTATGAAATTAATTTATTTATAATAATAAAATAATAAGAATGATAATAATCATAATAATAATTCAAACAATTATTAGAAGGAACAATCATACATAATATAGAGTCAAAAACGATGAATCCTAATATATTAAAGACGATAAACATTATAAGGAAGCAGATTATATTAGTAAGAAAGGGACAAAAATGGAAGGTAGTATTAATATTTTTTTGGTAGATTGTATAAAGGAAAAGTTTTTAATGTACTACATATATACTAAGGGGGAATAAGCTGGAATTTGGTTATTTATAACATTCAATTCACGTGCCTTTGCTTTAAAAATTTCTAAATTTTCTAATTTATCAATTTTTTTTTAAATTGTTTGTTATATGCAAAAAAAATGTGTTTTTGGAATTGAAATGATGGTCAAAATTCACACAATGATTCTGTTTTTGTATTAAATGTTGTGTTCATATAACCTCTTCAAAATGATCGACCCGTCTTTCCAATATACACGGCATCACAATCCTCACAATTAATCTGGTAGATTCCACTTTGGTTGAATATATTGTCGCGAAAAAATAAAAACACAATTGTGATACATAAAACAAAGTTTTTAATTAACAATTTATAATTCATTTTAAGTAGGTATTAATGCAGGCTTCCACGTGAATTATATTCCATTGTAATTCATATTTTTAATTTTGACTTTTGCACATTTCATGAACTTAATTCATTTTAAGTATTAATTGTAATTCAATAAAAAGGTGAATTAAATTTAGCTTATAAGTTAACACAACATTTATTGATTCTGAGGCGGTACGAAGTTCGTCGGGTCAGCTAGTATCTAATAAGATTAACTTCGTGATGGATATATTAACGTCTAAAGTGATGGTATTTGAGAAAGAATAATGCATGACGGGTTGTAATATAATTGCGAACGGTGAAAAATTTACCCAAGTTTCCGATTTTGTTTATATAATAAGCAAGTTTACAAGACATCGAAAGAAGGCTTGCAATAAAACAGATCATCATTGCAAATTGAAACATATTTTCTGAAGGAAAAATGTCAGTGCAAAATAGAGTCCAAGTGCCAATCTTGGATGAACATAGGATAAATGCTATAGAAATTATACTTAGAAGAATGTGCGGGAAAACGATGTATGATACTCGTAGAATAATGAACGAAGGCAGGTGATTGCGTATCACATTAAATTAAATAAAAATCTATTGTTTCTTGAACAATGATTTAAAATAAATTGAAAAATAATGAAATAAAACGATGTTTTTTAACTACTTTCACTTTTGCCTTTATTTAGACAGCTGTTTAAATAAAGACAAAAATGGAAGTAGTTAAAAAACATCGTTTTATTTCATTATTATTTATTTATTTATAAACATACAATAGTTACATTGTATTCCCATGAGTAGAAAACTCATTATGGGAGTAGAAAACTCATTACTCATTTAAAATGAACTTCTATCAAGAGATTTCAGTAAAATCATTTGATTATCTTAAAATATATTGTAATAAAATAATAAGTACGAATAAAAACATCCGTTTTCTAGAAGTTTTATTATATTTTATGTGAATGATATATTTACACATTATTGAAGGTCCAGGGTTCGATTCCCGGCGACGGCAGTGTAATTGTCAAACTGTCTATGGTCTAGTGTAGAATTCACGTGTCAATAAATGGCGACAGATTAGCTACCTATCACATGTCACGAGAATCAATATGATAGCTATACCCTTTACACCAATTTGAATAGTGATTTAAAAAAATATAATAGTTATTAATAGTTGCCGAAACCGGTCGAGGACATAACCCTAAGTGAAATTTAACTAATAACACAATAAAAAAAAATCCACTATTATTTAAAAAAAAATTTAACCTTTTCGTTTTTTTATGTTTAAACCGCTTTGTTATTAATATCTTTAATTATAAAATGGTAACTTACCAAAAAAGCAGCAACAGAAGACGAGCGTGTAAAGCGTAATGAAGATGGCCCTGACATCAGCCCTGTCAAATATGTAGTCCTTGGGCGCCTCCCCAGTGGAGTTATCCATCAAGGACTCGTTCCAGAATAGTTCTCCGAGAGCAACTGAGTCTGGCACCAGCCGGGCGTAAAGTGGGCTGCTTTCGTTGGTGTGCATTGTCTTGAGTTATTTCAGCCTCTTTTCAATTATCCTCATTTGTCCCTTCCGCTGCGCTGGACGTGCCTAATGAATTCAACTGGCCGAGATTCCAAGAGTCATCGTCGCGATTTTATCCAGTAATACTATTTCACTCGTTTATGACCTGAAAACAGAAATTAAAATATCTATGATATATATAATCTATGATCAAGTTCTATCATAATATTGGATGTCATCAAGAAAGAGTACAAGATTATTTTGAATACAAGAGACAATCGACACTACATATTAATGTTGAGTAATAGAGAGAAGTTTGTCAGGAAAGAACAGTGTAGCGGTCGATTCTTCTGGGCTACCCCTTTATAGCAACGGCGTGATGGTGTAGTTAGTTAGTTAGTTATTAAATAAAAGGATACAATTTTAAGAACAACTTTTACTTTTGAATTTATTTTGACAGCAACCGGTTTCGCCTGCCGCGCCTGCATTGACAGTCTGTCGTTCTTAAGAAGCATCGTTTTATTTTATTATTATTGTACGTATGTATTTATGTGTTTTTTCTAAGATAAATTTTCCTTATACAATCATCACATCGATTAAAAATCACTTGAAAGATTATTAAGCAGTTCTTTTGAATGCTTTGTAAAATCAGAGAATAAATCGATTTTTAAGACTCTCAGCAACAAAATATTAAATAACAAGTAACTTTAAAGTATATGTTCTAAATAACAATACAAGTCGTTCCCAAAAACGAACCACAGTCGTCTGGTTCATGATCTAATCTTATCCTAGTACCTTTGACTGCTATTTAAAAATATGTATTTTATTTACTTAAGGTTAAGAGTACATATCATAAAATCATTAATATAATATTTGGGAGATGCCTATTGGTGGCGATGAGGTTCGCAACCCATCACACCGCGTCTCCCGCGGGGCGAAAAGAGAAGGATGGAGTGCTGCATCGGTTAAAGTGTGACAGTCCATTCTTTCTGCCTACCTTTTCGGAGAGACGGCGTGATGGTTAGTTAGTTAGTTAGTTTGTTAAAACATTAAAAATAATTTTTCATTTTATCCGTTGGCTTAAGAAACACAAAAAGATTATTCGCAAATAAGATAAAAAAGGCAATAAAATTTTGAAATTCAAAACTTTATAATTTAAAGGGAAAACATTTATTTCGCTTACAAAGTAAAAGTATTTTTTTTTATTCTTCGTGTTTTGAAGAAAGTATACCTCCATCATCGGGAGTTTGACATAAATTTTTCTCAACTATGGAATAAAAAATCATTTCACTCACCATATTATTAAAATTGAAATACAAAATGATGTAGGGGACGGATTTTCAAATATTCGTTCCCATTCTCGAATTCTTACAATATATATTTTTCTCAAATATGTTACCTTGACTTTTTATTGTAATACTTGACTTTTTATTATCTTCCCTTGCTCTTTTAACTTTAGGTTTATAGGTTTACGTTTTTTACGACGTTTTCTTTAAGCACACTGAATAGTTTACTTGAGGAATGTTCATTGATTAGCGCATGTTATTGCAAAAGGCAATATCAAACAGTATTTTCCGTGACACGAAATTGTTTGCTAAGTTGATTCTACAGCACACACTACCATAACCTTACAATTTAAATGATTGTTTCGTCGCACTTCTAGATTCACCTGATTAATTCGAGTACTTCGTCTTTCAAAATGTTCTTTCATAATATTTTTACGTACCACAGCACAAAAACAAAACACCTTAACTGTTAGAAAGTACTAGTCACAGGTTATGTGTAAAAATACCGCATGTTGAACGCGCTTTCACGAAAATGTTGCCATTTCGCTAATTGCTAGAAGCGAATTTGTTGTTACCTGTTTGTGATTTGAAAATGTGACGACACACATTTTATTAATGTGTCACATTTTAAAATAAAAATACGTCTTCGAACCTCGCTTTATAGTCGAACCAAAACGGTATGTTTTTTTGCGTATTATATTTTCATTGTTGATTCACAAGTTTTATACTTCAGTTTCGTATAGTTACTTATACATTAAATATTAAAATGTAAGATAGACAACTTTGTTGTAAATAAAATTGAGAAAAGCTTTATATTAGACGGTTTGGACATATTTGGATGATTCAGAAAGAACGGGTGGAGATAATAATATTTTAAAATATAATCTAATGATTTTAACGAAATCTCTTAATAGAAATTCATTTAAATATTAATTTCATAAAACGCTGTTTTTTTTATTAACTACTTCCACTTTTGTCTTTATTTCGACAGTTTGACATATGGAACAAATAGTTGAGAGTGTAATGGTTAAAAATTTGTTTTCAAACATTGTGAGTGAAAAGAGAAGCCGTGGACGACCGAGGAAAGCAAGCACCAAATCAAAATAAAAATAAAAGATGGCTACATTCGAAGTGAAGAAAAATCTACGAGCGTGCATTTTACAATGTATGAATATAAAGAAAGCCCGAGAGTATATCTGGATAGAAGAATGTGGCGGTCTATTCTCTCTGCCTACCCCTCCGGGGAAACGGTGTGATGGTTAGTTGGAAAAATACATATTATTATCATGCAGAGAAAATAACATTTTAAACAACAAATCATGACGCCATTTCCGCAGAAGGGTAGGCAGAGAGAAAGGATCGCCACTCTACTCTATCTAGTTAAACCTGTCTAGATTCCTCCACATTCATACAGCGAGTCATACACGCACGTCGATTCTTCCGACTGCTAACATGGTCGACCTTTAAAACATTGGTTAATTTGTTATCGTCATGTTTTTCTTGGTCTTCCTCGACTCTGCACTCTTTTAACATCTTTAACGTATACATCCATAACCATTATTTTTTTAATGATGAAAATAAAATTAAATGTAAAATTCTTTTTAAATTGTAAATTTAGTTAAAATCCACTAATGTTAGTGTCTTCGACCGATTTCGGCAGCTCGCTGCCATCTTCTGGTGGTATTCTAGATTACACAAAAAATACTAAAAAAAAATGTTTTCATTATTTACAATGACCATGAAATTTCCAATAATAAGATAATTTTTTTCATTTTTAGATTCGTGCGTTTTTTTACACTTACACGTTATACAATGTTTTCGTAAAAAAGTATGTAATTTGAAAGTTTCGAGATTTGTTTACTTTGTTTCGAAGATTGAGGGTTGCGTCATTCGAGCAAAATTCAACTTATGACTTTTTCAAACAAAATTCTCCTGAACTAAAGAGTCAGAAACACGATCCGGCGAAAAGTTTCGGAGCCCTTTCACGTACAGCGCACAAACTCGACGTAAGTGAGGTAAATCAGAACTAGTTATCGCGAGACGCGGTTTTATTTCGACGAACTCGGGACACATGTTTATACAATACTCTACAAGGGTGAACACGTGTATATGCCAGGCAATTTTGGAAACCATGACATGTGAGGTTAATCAAAGCCATGTATTGTAAACGTGTATTACAACGTTTGGTGTCTATTCAAGAAACTCGCAAGCAAATGACAATTGTATTATTTATGTATATAAATGTATATGTTCTTCTTCTTCTTCTTCCTCTTAGTTTAGGTCATATGATCTGTTTGTGACGGTGGGATGTCCTGGGATGATGATGCCCAGCCATCTCTCCATCTCTTCGGTGGCCTTCCTGGTAATCTCTTGCTGCTTGGGTATTCATCTTTAACAATTTTTGCAATTATTGTATTCTCCATGCGGTCCACGTGGTCTCTCCAAAAGCGCCTTCTGCTTCTTCCCCATCTCACTATGTTCTCAACATCACAGATAGACCTTATCGTTTCATTTCTGATCCGATCTCTGAGGGTTTTGCCTGCGATGGAGCGTAGGGTTTGCATTTACTGCTACTTTGAGAAGGTTCTTAGTTCTATTGGTATCGGCTCTGACCTCTCATCGGGCGAACGCATGCCTTGTATATCTTGACTTTATTGTCGGTTAGCATGTGTTTGTTCCTCTATATGTCGCTTTGTTGGTTTGTGCTCGCACCTCGTCATATAGGTCACTTTAGCTACCAATCTCTATGCCTAGGTAGGTGAATCGCATGATTTGCTCAATAGGTGTGTTATCGATGATCAGTTTACATCAGTTTACAGATGATCAGTTTACATGTACATGTAATATTTTAGATTGGGTTGGCTGAGATGGACTGAACATGGGTTGGCTGAGATGGACTGAACTATGGTGGAGAGAATGCCGTCTTCTCGAGTCATTCGGGTCACTTTGAGGTCACTTTGAGGGTCATTCGGATGGAAGAAGAAGGGTTGGTAGGCCTTGACTCCGCTCTGAGGATGAGGTGAGGAAGAGCGCTGCATAACTACTGCAAATGACAAACTGAAAGTCTGCTCCTGGAGACAAAAGTTCTAAGAGGCGAGAACTGGTGAAGACCATGGCTCGATACGTGCTTTAGAGTCGTCGAAGAACAAGAATATGTACGTATACTTATACAATTATATACTAATACACATAACGGTACGCATTTTTTAAGAAAACTACTAAATTAATAAATTTTGAAAAATGAATAAACCTTTTTTTTGTAGACTGATTTCTGCCTTCTTATTCTTAAACATAACTTAATGGCGTAGATGAAACCATAATGTAATTTAACATTTTTATTCGATTATTTTTTTTTATTGATGATGGAGGTATTAGTTTTGTAAAACTCCATTATTAATTTATAATATAATAGTAAACACGATTGTTTAGTAGTTTTACTTGGATTTAATTAAATTAAACTAAATCCAAGTAAAATCACTAAACAATCGTGTTTACTATTATACATAATTATTTTTAACTCTATAGAGTTTATTATAATATTATCAATAATATTATCTATAGAGTTTATTATAATATTATCTATAGAGTTTATTATAATATTATCAAGCAAGTTTCTATTATAATATTATCAAATATTGAATGTCGGCCATGTGAGGAGTCAGAGAAATCGACGCGCATGCATAACACGATGTATGAATGTTGAGGAATGCAAAGCGAATGATATATATAATGAATGATAAGATTAACTTCCGTTTCGTTCAATTTTATTTGTGGTAGCAAATTATTGGCCTTATTTTATTGTTTCTATTTATAATTTTTTGTATGCGTATAAAATATATATTGATAGAGAGCACGGTTTAGAGCAATATAATTGTAAACGATTTTTTAATGAAATAAAACACTGTTTTTTTACAATTTTAAGTTTATTTTACTAGACACGTTTCGAATGTTTTTCACCTACAGCATGGGGAGAATGATATAAACCCTTAATGGAATGGAATGGATTTCTACAGTGTGAACCCCTTAAATATATATAAAAAAATGTATAATTGTGCATGATACTGCTGTGTATGAAGTAACATTCGAGACTAAGCCATATAAAACTTAGTTGTTCACTTAGTTATCTATTAAGTAGGCCTAAAATCTTTTATTTTTAATATTAATGTTGATTATCATTTTACATTCCATTCAGATCCATTGAATAAATGACTTATACCATATTATTATAATGGTGTAAAATTTCAAATCACAAAACCAACTAAAAACGCGATTTATTAAAAAAAGTTTATAAGCACGTATCCGATGGAAAATTTGTAATTTTGCTAATAGCTTCAACATTCACAAGCAAGGCATTCAGGATAACAATAAAATGATAAAAAATGCAGCTAAAACGTATGCTACATTCACTTTAAGCTTATCCACTCATATTGCGAATATACTCGTATACTATGATAACGTTAACAATAAAGGATATTTATTTTTTATGCACACAATGGACACAAAGATCCATGGAGAGGCATATGGTCGGAGTGATTCCTCGAGATAAAATACAAAATGAAGAAATTATACACCGAACCAAATTTTCCGACATCATGGATCGTACAGATGTATGCACAGCTATAGCACTGTGTAGAACCAATATACTTAAGATAATGCCCGTGGGCACGGCAATAATCCGTCTACGCCGCATCTCTTAGGATGTTGACATTTTTCACAAAAGTGAGGCTACCCTCAGAAAGCATGTAGGTATCTCTTATATAATGGTCCATTGTTTTGGCCGAAACACTATGATACCTACAACATTTTGAATTTATACAAATACTTGTAGACGAATACTAGATTTTATTTACCCATTACGGGTTATCAATTCAAGGATTAATTTTATCTCAATAGAGACGAAGATTACATAAGTTGACATTATTGACAAGTTAGCATATTAATAGGAGTGACATTTCCAGGCATTAACTAGCAGTGCGTTAATAGGCGGTAGCCTTTCACATTGCGTTATAAAGATCTTCTGCTTAATGCTTAAATCTAATCTTCATAGATGGCTCATTGAAACTGACATGTGAATTGTGGTGTTGCATATTAACATATATACAACTTCCAAAAATTTGTCAGACATGGTGGTCATAAGAAAGGTGTAATGGGGAATGTTGTAATTACATAAAGCGTGCGCTTAACCCAACCAATGACAGGTCATAAGTCCTGTAAACACCTCGATCACCATATCCAGTTTCCAGTTTGCATCTTCGTCTCTATTGAGATAAAATTAATCCTTAACTATGATACCTTAACATTTTAAACTGTAACAACAACAACAACAAACCATCACGCCATTTTCCCCAGGGGTAGGCAGAGAGAATGGACCACCACACTACTCTATCCTGAAATACCTCTCTAGATTCCTCCGCGTTCATACAGCGAGTCATACACGCACGTCGATTCTTATTTTGTTCGATTTAATTTACACGTAACTCAAAAACTCTACAAACTGATATTTGCGCTGAAATAACTTTGTTTTATGTACAATATCATAATCGTATTTTATTTTACGCGACAGCTGTTTCGTCAACCTATATTGACATCATCAGGTGTTACAATAATAAATCAAATGTCAAATTTTCGTGATTTTTCGAACTTTTATGCGAATTTGTTCCTATGTCAATTGAATAATTTCTTTGATATAATTTTGAAGTTTATGTTGGAGTTAAGTTAGGTACCTAAATATTTTAAGTAAAAGAACGGTTAGTTACTACTTATAGGGGAAAATATTAAAGCTGGAAAAAATATAATATTATAAAATAAAAATAATAATAATAAAACCGTAATTAGAAGGAACAATTACACATAGTATAAAGTCAAAAACGATGAAATAAAATAAATTAAAAACATAAATTAAAAACAAATAACAGGAAGTAGATTACATTAATAATAGAGGTGACAAAAGTTGAAGGTAGTATTATTTTTTTTAGCTAGATTGTAAAGGGGAAACGTTTTGAATGTACTATAAACTAATGGGGAATAAGCTGGAATTTGGTAATTAGTGTTGAATTGGTATTTGCTTGTACGAGTATTATGTATTGTTCTAGGTTTTTTTATAACTGAATTGTTGTAAAGAAAAACTACTGTCTTATATATTTAAATAGCAGGGACGACTTGAATGCAGAAGGGACGAGACAGAGACGAGCTGAGTAAAAAGAAAGAGGCATATATCCAGTAACGGAGCAAAGAAGTCTGAAGAAAAAGAAGAATGTCGTTTCTTGAACAATGAGATAAAACTTTATATTATTCACCATAATATTGATGAAAACGTTTTTTTCTGTGTCATTATCATATCGTCACCTGAGAGTAAGAAGGTTCCAACTAACAAAAGTAAAAAGCTGAGAAAAATGAAGTCAAAGTTCTGTTGGTTTCGGGTGTGAATCTTGGAATAAAAGGGTTTTATTCCAATTTCCAGAGATTCTTTTACTGAGAAACGTGTAAATATAAGTCTGACAACAGTTGGAATAATAAAGTTCTAAGTTTAAATGAATCCCTTTTCAGTGAATCGTGTGTTTTGAATGATCAGATGGAACTTGATTCTTTCGTAACATCAAAATGACGATACCATTACATGCTTTTTTTAATTGTACGTATAGATAAGGTTAGTAAGAACCCTTTTCACGAAAAGAAGACAAATGTGAAATTTTGTTAGTTGGAACCCTCTTACTCTCAGGTGACGATATGTTAAAATGCCTGACCAAGGCTAATGTTATCTAACTAACTAACGAATTAATAATCACGCCGTCTCCCCGAAGGGGTTGGCAGAAATAATGAACTGCCACACTTTTCTTTCCTAACATATTTCTCTCGATTCCTCCACATTCATACATCGTGTCATGGGGAAAACAACGCAGAAGATACTGGAATGTGCATGTCCAGAGGATGATATCACAAGACATGTTGTTATCTTTATGAACTAATTTGGAATGGTATGTACAGGTTTACATTGGATTAATTGGTTTAATTTGTTACATAATAATATAGACAATTTATGTACCACTGGTCTGATAGGGGGGTGTTTGTTTTATGAAGTTTGGATAGGCCATATAACCTAGGGATCTACGAGATCTATAAATTAGGGAGATTATTTGAAGAATGGACCTTCTTGATGTGTAATGCTGACCATTCACGATCGTTGGACTTAGCGCTATTTGAATGCTTTTGTAAAAAGGTTGTTATTTCTTTAGCACAATCGTAACTCCATTTATTAGCATAGTTTTTGGTAGTTATTTTTGCCGTTCAGGTAATGTATCTAAAATCTCCAGCATGTAATAGGTGAGCTATTCACGAAAACGGCGCTATACAAATTAAACAAACAAACAAACCATCATGCCGTTTCCCTGCAGGGGTAGGCAGAGAGAATTGACCGCCACACAACTCTATCCTGGCAAACCTCTCTAGCTTCCTCCACATTCATACAACGAGTCATACACGCATGTCGATTGTAAAGGGGAAACGTTTTGAATGTACTATAAACTAATGGGGAATAAGCTGGAATTTGGTAATTAGTGTTGAATTGGTATTTGCTTGTACGAGTATTATGTATTGTTCTAGGTTTTTTTATAACTGAATTGTTGTAAAGAAAAACTACTGTCTTATATATTTAAATAGCAGGGACGACTTGAATGCAGAAGGGACGAGACAGAGACGAGCTGAGTAAAAAGAAAGAGGCATATATCCAGTAACGGAGCAAAGAAGTCTGAAGAAAAAGAAGAATGTCGTTTCTTGAACAATGAGATAAAACTTTATATTATTCACCATAATATTGATGAAAACGTTTTTTTCTGTGTCATTATCATATCGTCACCTGAGAGTAAGAAGGTTCCAACTAACAAAAGTAAAAAGCTGAGAAAAATGAAGTCAAAGTTCTGTTGGTTTCGGGTGTGAATCTTGGAATAAAAGGGTTTTATTCCAATTTCCAGAGATTCTTTTACTGAGAAACGTGTAAATATAAGTCTGACAACAGTTGGAATAATAAAGTTCTAAGTTTAAATGAATCCCTTTTCAGTGAATCGTGTGTTTTGAATGATCAGATGGAACTTGATTCTTTCGTAACATCAAAATGACGATACCATTACATGCTTTTTTTAATTGTACGTATAGATAAGGTTAGTAAGAACCCTTTTCACGAAAAGAAGACAAATGTGAAATTTTGTTAGTTGGAACCCTCTTACTCTCAGGTGACGATATGTTAAAATGCCTGACCAAGGCTAATGTTATCTAACTAACTAACGAATTAATAATCACGCCGTCTCCCCGAAGGGGTTGGCAGAAATAATGAACTGCCACACTTTTCTTTCCTAACATATTTCTCTCGATTCCTCCACATTCATACATCGTGTCATGCACGCGCGTCGATTTCTCTGACTCCTCAAGTGGCCGACATTCAATATTTGATTTATTTGATCGTGCCACGTTTTCTCCGGTCTTCCTCTATTTCCCGTTCCATTTATATTGTTAACATGTAATTTTTACCATTCTTTCTTCATTAATTATTTCCATATGTCCAAACCATCTTAATGATCCGTTCATTATTTTGTTCATAACACCATCATTCACACCGCATTCAATTCTTATATTTTCATTCGATACTCTATCATACACAGAGTATTACACATTCGTCTGAGAGATCTCATTTCTACTGCATTTATTCTACTTTCATCATTCTTTTACCAGTTCCATGCTTCGCTTCCATATATAAGGGTCGGTAGAAGAACACCATTGTGCACTGCTATTTTAGCTTTTTTGGATAGGTTTTTGTTTGCGATGACAACATTAAGTGCACCATTTCGTTGCCTGCCCCAACCTTTCCTTTAATATACCTCTCCACTCGCCTATCTTTTGTAAACATACTACCTAAATACACTAACTCATCTACTTGCTCCAAACTTGGTAATAATGTCACTTTCATATGATAATTTTTTTTTAAGAAAATTGATTAATAAAAATTTTAACACACAATAAAGCAAAGTATTGTGTTTCTTACGTATGTTTCATATCAGCCATTGTTTGTTTTGTTTGTTTTATTATCCATAATCAGTTTAAACTACATAGTTTTATGTAAAGCCTTTGTATTAGGAATGCAATTCTTTTCTTATTGAAAGAATGCTAGATTAAGACTGCTAGAAATAGTTGGAAACGGTCCAAGTATTAATCTTTGAATTGCATTATAGAGTTGTTACAAAAAGCTTTGGTTGAAGGTGCATCATAAGAAGAAATAAAATACAAAGCGGAAATAGACGATTTCAAATAACAATTTTGCAAAAAATGTAACAATTTTTATAACGATACCAGTTTAAATATGGATTCTTAAAACAAGATGTTTTTGAGTAACGTGTAAATTAAAACAAACAAAAAACTCCGTCAATTAAAATAGTTTATCTCCGAATAGTCAGGATAGACGCCAGTGATATGCACGTGGAGTTAGAGAATAGAATTGAGATAGACTAAAGTATTGCCGTCTTCATGATGACTGCACTGCTGTTTAAAGAAAAATCTGCGTATTAATAAGAATACAATTATCAATACAGTAGTGATATATGACTCGAGGCTATATACAAATAGACTATTAAAATGCTGGTTAAATAATAACAATCAATAATTCGTATAATGATTTAATAACTCTTTAACATGAGCACTTTGAGAGCCAGTCACCTGGCATGGATAAGCCAATGGGAGTAAATTGTATTTCTTCTATATTCACCATAACTTTGTGTTGCGTATTCATTGAACAATGTTTATAACTAACTAACTAACTAACCATCACGCCGTCTCCCCGAAAGGGTAGGCAGAAAGAATGGACTGTCACACTTTAACCGATGTGGCACTCCATCCTTTTCTTTTCGCCCCGCGGGAGACGCAGTGTGATGGGTTGCGAACCTCATCGCCACCAATAGGCATCTCCCGTTTATGGCATCTCCCGTTTAACAATGTTTATTTCGTTGTAAATAACACTTTATTAGATTTTTAAATTAAATTAACACAAACATGTTCCGAACACAGAAGCTCTTCATTAGTATAGTTTATTATCTACATCTACATATAAATAAAACTCAATGTCCCATCTGTGTGTCTCCTTCTTTCTCGGTGATTCCTGAGCTGATCCTTTTGAAATTTGGAGAATGGACTAAGTGGAATTCAGCGGTCGTCATAGGCATATTTTTGTTATTAATCGAGCTCTAATTAACTTTATAAATTAATCAATTAATTGAAAATTTTCGTAGTGCAAACGAATTAATGACCTTAATGTTCGTATCACCTGAGTATCAATCTTTTGAGTCTATATTCGTTTGACACGGTCTGGAGAGAATTCAGTCTCCATGTAATTTTGTGTAGTGGCAACAATGTGTTTTTCATTCTGACAGTCCAATATATTGCGTTTTACTTTGGGATGTATAATACTTAATACGTTTTACTTATTACGTACTAAAATAATTGGTTGTTTAATTGGTACAGTCTATTTTATTGGCCATATTGTAATGTACATTAATGTAGACAGGTAATTATACTTCTTAATTTTGGCGAGTATAATTTTATCGCGTCATTTTGAGGTTATGAACGAAATTTTATTTTTTCGTGTGGCTGAAACTTATTCGTTTCTCTTACGTTCGACGGTGATTACTTAATGATATTCGTTTTCTAGAATTCTAGCCGTTCGATTGGTCACGTGGTCTCCTGTCAAAACGTAATTTACGTCGTAATATTTTGTAGGTATGAAGTTTCGGTACTTTTAGGTTATGAAGTTTCTGGGATTAAAAGTAACGTCGAGGCTCTCTAAAAGAATGTGAAGAAACTTGCTTCCGTAAGTATAATATAATATTTATATTTCTAATTCATAAATATATTTTCAGTTTATTCTATTTTGCCGTTTTCTTTATACGCATACTTTCGTCAGGGAAATTGTTACATTACCACAGCAACGGTAAGAAAGTTCTAATGATATACAATATGAATTACAATATGAATGAATGACACAATTCTTATGACTTTTTCCGTTTATTTCTAGGAAAATAAAGTAACAGATCAGAGATGGGACAAAAATTACCAATGCAGCGTGCAAAATAACTTCGTTAAAATGGAATTAGATCAGTCAAACAACGGATGATCAGTGAATTACATGTACCCTGGAGTGGCGAATGAGAACCGGCTCATTTTCACATTACACATAAGCTATTTTTAGTAGTTTTCATTCATATATGAAAATTACATTATTAATTTCAGGTAAGGTTTTTAAATTTACAGTTTATAGACAATTGATTTATTCGTTTTACTAACGTGTCATTTTAGGTTATGACGTTTCGTAGTGTAATAATTAGTTATTTAATTGGTATAATCTATTTTAATAATGTTATTTTAATGTAAAACTATTCTGGCAGGGCGAAAATCTATATCTTTGGGATAAGATATTAAGTTTTGATAAAATAATTCACTAGAGGAGCCTGGTGTGAGAGACCACTGGTCTAATGGGGATATTTTTGTATTGGGATTGAAATTATTTTGTTAATGAGCCATATTGGTGCATCTGCATGTTGCAATTCTACTTTCTTTTCCATTCCACTCCATTAAATTCTACATTATGCTGAGATTTAAAATATTCAAAGATAATTAAATTGTTTTCAGGTTATTTCATTTGCTTAAGGATGGGGAAGACAACGCAGAAGATAATGGATTGCGCATGTGCAGAGGATGGGGAAAACAACGCAGAAGATACTGGAATGTGCATGTCCAGAGGATGATATCACAAGACATGTTGTTATCTTTATGAACTAATTTGGAATGGTATGTACAGGTTTACATTGGATTAATTGGTTTAATTTGTTACATAATAATATAGACAATTTATGTACCACTGGTCTGATAGGGGGTGTTTGTTTTATGAAGTTTGGATAGGCCATATAACCTAGGGATCTACGAGATCTATAAATTAGGGAGATTATTTGAAGAATGGACCTTCTTGATGTGTAATGCTGACCATTCACGATCGTTGGACTTAGCGCTATTTGAATGCTTTTGTAAAAAGGTTGTTATTTCTTTAGCACAATCGTAACTCCATTTATTAGCATAGTTTTTGGTAGTTATTTTTGCCGTTCAGGTAATGTATCTAAAATCTCCAGCATGTAATAGGTGAGCTATTCACGAAAACGGCGCTATACAAATTAAACAAACAAACAAACCATCATGCCGTTTCCCTGCAGGGGTAGGCAGAGAGAATTGACCGCCACACAACTCTATCCTGGCAAACCTCTCTAGCTTCCTCCACATTCATACAACGAGTCATACACGCATGTCGATTCCTCCGACTTCTAACATGACCAACCTTTAAAATCTGATTAGTTTAATTAATTTGACAAATTAATCAAATTAATCAGATTAAAAGGTTTTATTTGTTTTATCGTTTTTGTAAAGAATTTTGACAGGTGTAGAAATAAATTTTTCATTTGTTCCAATAACAATTTGAATAATTTCTTCAATATTATTTTTAAGTTCTTGCTGGTTAAGTGCCTTATTACAGATAATTAAAAAATGGTGGATACGTGTAACATAAATTAAATAAACACAAAAGTCCGGATTGTCCAAGTCAACATGTGCAACATCGAAAAAAACATTATGTGTTATTACATTATGTGCTAAATTAAAAAACAGTGGATACGTGGAACATATTATAAATTAAATAGACAATATGTGCACCGTCTAAAAAGAACATTTTGTGTAAAATTATTTTTATTTTGTTATTTTATTTTATATCATTGTATTTTATATTATTTGTTTTAGATTTATTTTGTGGGTGTTGGACGATCGAAGTGTGCGCGGGAGATGCCTATTGGTGGCGATGAGGTTCGCAACCCATCACACCGCGCCTCCCGCGGGGCGAAAAGAGAAGGATGGAGTGCCGCATCAGTAAAAGTGTGACAGTCCATTCTCTCTGCTTACACTTTCGGGGAGACGGCGTGATGGTTAGTTAGTTAGTTAGTTAATTTGACAAATTAGCCTAATTATTATTATGCATATAGCATGAACTGCCTTTTATTTGAAGAATATCTTCAGCAAACAAGTGAAAAACAGTTGTAATTCATTCATTGTATGGAAATTTAAATTTTGCCTCTTCGGTGTCCGCCTTATGGCAATTCAAATTTTTTTTTTTTTAATTCCAGGGCCCAAAATTGATGAATCAAAGATCGGACCAAAGTTGCCGATGCAGCGTGTAAAATAACTAATGTTTAAATGGAATGGGATCGGTCATAAAGCAAGGACAACGGGTGATAAGATCTTCTGGCCTGGAGTGGCGAAAGAGAAACAGCTACACAAATTCTGGCAGATCACAAGCAAGATGGTCTGATGACATTAAACGAGTGGCAGGAGGTCAATGGCGCAGAGCGGCGAGGGATACAGTTGTGGAAGTCGGGAAGGGAGGCTTTTGTAGTATTATCATCTATATTACTATTCCACGCCAGCGGACTCGCAGTGCCGAAATCACGATCGTAGAAACTTACTTTATTGGCTCTGATGTGAATTTCATGGACAACAAAATCAAGAGTTTTGTTTCTTTAATATAATGAATGTTTTCTGCAAATGTGATATAATATTGTTTATTTGATTATTAAATTTCATATAAAATATTCAAAAAATAGTTTTTCAATTACATTAGTAATATGTATTCAAGTTTATAATTCACAGCGAGTTTGCTTGGATTGAAACTTTGTTTTAAAGATATAGACACACATTTTTGCATCCATACACATGGCATTTAATCCAATAAATAAACAAATTGTTATTGAACTTTAATTGTATTTGTTTAATATATATTGGGTTTATTTATGTACTCGAATTTAGCAATAGCGAAGCGTTGCCGGGTCAGCTAGTTGTATATAAAAACTAAATACTTCAACAAATTTGGAAAGTGGTAATTTTTTTACTGATATTAAAAAAAACCTAGTTTATGCATTTTTTATAACAAATATTTTGACAATAGAATAATAACTTTAACATATTATTGTATATTAGATTTATTAAAAATATTTGTTTTGAAAATATATAAACACTCGAAAAAATCATTTTTATATCTGTCAAAACTGATCACATTCATTAAATTTTTATTCAAATATTTATTTTGTATAAACAAAGCTTCTGTGTCCGAAACTTGCTTGTGTAAATTTAATTTCATTCGTAATAAAGTGTTGTTTACAAATAAATAAACATTGTGCAAGTAAACATTTAGTCACATACATATATTAGGAGCAGAAACTATGAAACTATGTACGTACAGAGATATGGAATAACGGTAAATTAGAGAACGATACAGAATCCTATGGATTATCTCGGCTTTATACCAACGTAAGTTCACACAGCGAAGTAACAGTAACAAAGATAGGGGTTCTATTAAGGATATGAGTACACAAATACTAAATTAATATATACAGATAATCATTGTAATATATGTATCTCTTCTTGTGCGGTTACCTTATTTGATGAGCTGGAAACCTATGATATTAACTTAAGTAAACATAACTTAAGTAAATATATATTGATATTTAATGATTAAAATCAATTTTATATGCAATATCCAAACAAAGCAGAAAATATATATTATTATGAAGATGGAATCTGGTCGTTTTAAAGTTTGAACCTATGTCTCCTGGATTACGAGCAAATATTCTGTTTCCTAGACCAGTGGTCCCCAACCTTTTTGCGCTGTGGATCGGTCAACGTTTCATAATTTTACCGCCGCAAACTGTGGGGGGGGGGGAGGGGGGACACGTACATTGTTTTTTTTTTTTTTTAATTTGTAGACAATATATTTGTACAATATATAATAATAAAATTTACAACTGTGGTACATAAATTATAGTGGCAAATAATAGTAGAGAAAACACAAGGTTTGTGGGAAAAATGAAGAAAACATATAAAATATAATAACAATGAAGGATTATTAAGTTCTTCGATCTTCTATCGACAGAGGACAACTTTTGACATCTTATGTATAAATTAATTATATAAAATATATAGTATTTGCCTTATTTAAGTTACGGCCAGACCGCCTTCGGAATCAAGGACGACTCCGCATGCGATATGCATATGGTAGTGTGGTGTTGTTTTACTTCGAAGGTATTGTCGAAAGGTCGGTGGTAACTTAGCGTGAAGGGGTTTTCAACGGAATAACTATTTTAAACTATGATTAAGTTTTATTGGGTATGTTCGATTTTTCAAAAGTAATTTTGATTTTTAAGCAGGCCCTTGCACGGCCCAGTACCATTTGGTCCACGGCCCGGTACCGGGCCGCGGACCACTTCCCTAGACCACTACACGGTTTGTCCTTTAGACCAACTTCACCAATACATTTTTTTTTAATAACTTCTGAAAACATTTCTTAAGTGTTAACATTTTAACACTGAAGATATCTTCATTATCCCAACTATACATATAGTTGGGATAATGGAACGTTTTTTTTAAAAAACAATTAAAATGCGAATTCAATACACAAAGTGATGACGAATATAGAAAAAAAATCTGACTCATCATATATTTTTTTTTTTACATTTTCTTAATAAAAAGCATGATGGTTTATACGCCGATTGATGTTTTCAAGTATTTTTGAAGATATTTAAATGTAATTACGATATTTTATAGCCGAATGGAGTAATATTTTATGTAAGTAATACTAAGTACAAAACAGCATGCTATATCTTAATAAAGCATATATTATTACTCAATAATCAATTTTCTACAAGAGTGCTTTGAACTTGAAAGATAACCCTTGTGAAAGCTTTTGGAATTGAATGATTTTAAGCCGTCGGATCATCGCAATCTTATCGGACGTTATGTATTTTGATCTACAGATTATGCAAACTGAAGTCGTTAACGAGTGTGCGACACTATGGTAACAGTAATTAAACTTAACGTAATACTTAACTCGACAAATATTTGCCTCGTTCGCTCAAAAGATAATCTTTAACCCTGACGGCAACCGCGTGGATTACTTCGAGCCGTTAAACTGTGCTCATAAAGTTCTCACTTTTCGACCTTGCGCCAGTGGCACTGTGATCTATTTAGGCGGGAATTTCCTAAACTTTCATTATTTACGCCCTCCATTTCACGAAAGTTCATTCATTTAAGCCTTTTTTATTTGCGTTCTACGATTTGTTTCGCGTTAAAGATAAATAGGAAAAACTGTGTTATATAACCTTTTGGATAAGCTAGCTACTTTCTTGCGCTCAGTAGAGCAGTCGTTATTGATCATCGTGACTGAAATAACTACTGCATGTCTTGCCTTTGCTGTTCAATTATTGACCACATGAATCTTATTTTAAGAATACTTTGAATGAAACACTATATATTTTTAAACAATAACATTTACCATTTATTGCGATTAACAATATCGTTATCTGGATAACTTATAAGAATCTTTCAAAGACATGATTCTTTCTGATACTCAGAGTTTGGTAGGAAAATGTAATACTATTTAATTTCTTCTACTTCTTCTGATTGTAGATCTTGCGATCTGATATTGCAGGACTTTCTTCCTGTGATAAAAACGACCAGCCTTCTTTCCATCTCTTTGGTGGTCGACGGCCCTCTGGAGTCTAGTGCATCACGATATTACGAATTCTTGCTGGATCCATTCTCTCGATGTAGTCCTTCCAGAATCGTCTTCTCTGCCTCTCCATCTCACTATGTCTTTAATTTCGCAGGATTTGCGAATTTCATTATTGGGTATCCTATCTCTAAGGGTTCTTCCCACAATAGGTCGCAATGTTTTCATTTCTGACAGTGTCTGCTCTTGCTGTAGAGCTCGGAGAGAAAATTTAACATTGTGTAAAACCACTTTATGCATATTTTTATGTATGCATGTGTGCAATGCGGCATTCCACTCTCCTCTGTTCGCCCCCACGGGAGACGCAGCGTGGTGGGTTGCGGACCTCATCTACACCCGTCGGCATATTTCTCGCACACACTTACCTCATAACACATTATGGTCCATTCTTTCTACCTATCCCTCCGGGGAGACGGCGTGATGGTTAGTTAGTTAGTTAGTTTTTCGTCTTCTTCTTGTCCTGTCACACCTCCGTGGTGCATAGGGCCTCAAGGAGCCTTCTTCACCCGACTCTATCGCATGCCTCGCTTCCTCTTTCCCTCCATAGGGGATTTTCTGACTGACGGACTGGGTTCCATCTCAGAGTTAGTTAGTTATGGAGTTACGGAGTTAAACTCCATTTTTGGGTGTAATTTTAAATGATAAAAATTTCTTCATGTATAAAAAAATCATTATAAATTACCAGTGGAATACCGCAGTGTCAACGCCTTTAGCATGAATAAATTTACATACTCTAATAACTAACAAACAAACGGAATAAACGTATTTACTCCTAACATTCATAACAAAAGATAGAAGAATGCGACTGTGAATATTTAAATAACAACGCTAAAACAAAAAACAATTTTCTAAATGGATAAAAATGTTTTGTTGATAAAAAACATTCACCTTAATACAAGTAAGTGCTGAATCAGCTAAGAACAAATGTTTTTAAATAATTCTCTTGAATTGTAGATATTATTCTTATTTTGAATTCGTAAAAAGTTGTTTGGCATTACTTTTTAAATTTTTAATAATGAGAGCTTATGAAAATATCAAATAAAATAATAATACACTTTTATTATTTGTATCTTAACCACTTTTTTGGTAGCACCAACCGGTTTCGCTCTCGCCGGAGCTTAGTCAGGGTGAAAAAGTAAACGTTTACTCTCTCACCCTGACGAAGCTCCGGCGGAAGCGAAACCGGCTAGTGTTACCAATTAAAGTGGTTTAGATACACATACTAAAAGTGTATAATTATTTAATTTAATAATGTCACACCGCAAATTAAGTGATTCATATGAAAGTTTATAAAAATATCTTTCATAAACCAAAATTGTGAAATTTTTGTATCATTATCTTCTTCTTCTTCTTTTCATCCTGTCACACCTCTGTGGTACATAGTGCCTCAAGGAACCTTATTCTCCCGACTCTATAGCATGCCTGATGCCTAACATCATCCCAAGTGAGACCTGCTGCCTTAACCTCGTCTTGCAGGGCTCTTCTCCAGGTGGCTCTAGGTCTGCCTCGCTTACTCTTTAGTGCACCCTGAGCGATGCAGGCTGGGTTCCGTCTCAGAGTGTGACCGATCCACTGCCATTTTCGTTTAGCGACTTGTTCTCTAATTGGCTTTTCGCCTGCCATGGTCCAGAGAACGGCATTTGACACTGTTTGGGGCCAATAGATCTTGAATATTGAGCGAACTTGAATATTGAGTGAATATTGATTTGTATCATTATACTGCATATAATATAAATAATTATAATTGTTCATATAAAATTGAATACCGTTAATTTAATAAACATGTTTTTGCAACGCAATCTCCTGGTATGCTATCATTTATACCGAGAGGTGATATGGTTGAGGAAGCACCGAATCAAGGCGTATTAAATGATAAATTAATTTAAACGATTTTCAGAAATGAAGATGCTTCTACGGTTATGGAGGATAAAATAATATTCGCTTTGTACCAAAGGCCATCAAGCTGATGTTTACATAAAAGTGGAGTTTCTACAGTACGATAAAATCGTCGTATTGCTTAATGGACACTTGAGATTAAGCTTTCCAGTAAACTGATTTTTGTTGTACAAAATAAAATTAACTGCCTATGTACTGAAGTAATTGCGTAGACTTTCACGGTTGGTAGCAATATGTACTTTGGGATTTTGGGAAAATCCGTATAGCTCGTCTCTTCGGGTCCTGAATGTACTGATCCCTTATATATTAAAGATTCACATTTTCATTTCCACACCAATCTCGTCTCGTCGTTAAAACGAAAAAATAAGAATTTTTGCAATATCGTTAAAAGCTATTGATGCTGAAATAGTTCGAAAGGCTTCGATAATATTATATAGACAACGTATAATAAAATAATTGCGTAGATTTCACGGTTGGCAGCAATATGTTTGATGTGTTTTTGGGTAACACTGTGTGATAACTCCTTCTCGACCGACGTTTTGGAGATCGTTGCAGTCTCCATCTTCAGGGTAATGAATGTGATATGTGTTGTGTCTGCTAAGGTACTTCACCATTGTACCATGTCGCCGGCAGTGTGTACGTGTGAGACAAAGAGTCCGTGCTAGGTTACCCAAAATAGCTTGGCACAGGGGGCATTCCCAAGCGGTATGTCGCCGGCAGTGTGTTATTCCCCGAATTAGCTAAGCACAACACATATCACATTCATTACCCTGAGGATGGAGACTGCAACGATCTCCGAAACATCGGTCGAGAAGGAGTTATCACACGGTGTTACCCAAAAACACATCAAACAACGTATAATAAGCTGGAAAAAACATATTGAAAAAAATGTATTGGGTCTTTGAAATGGCAGAACATGATCAATGTGATAAACCTTTGCAAGAGTAGTATGGTCATCAAAAGCTAAGAATTTAATATCTTTAAAATCACAAAGCTTCTGTCTAGAAACATAAAACAGTGTATTATTATAATAACGCCGTCATAAAGCTTGTGATGGTATGGAGCCGTTACCGTTAACCGCTGGAAAGGTATAGTGTATTTATTGTTTCTAGAACAATGATGTAAAACTCCATATTAAATTATTAATGTGTATGAAAAAACTACAGTTTTCAAGGAGTTTTATTATAATATTTATGTGTGACATGTTTCGCCCTTCTAAGGCATTATCAAATGTCAAATGTATTTGGTAATGTGCTTTAGAATGTGATTATCTTGTATTCACCAATAAAATAACTCGGGTTACATACGGTCATAACGAAGGGTCCATACAGCATTATCACAAGATGATTATGAAAGCCAAATCAAGGAAAGTAAAACACCAGAACGCGTTGTAAAGGTGGGATGATTGAAAGAAGCTTCACCATTCGCGAATATTTGTTAGAAACCCCACCCATGGAGGGAAGGTATCTTAAGCTTGTGAAACAAAGCACCGCCAGACAAGTCTGTAGTTTATTCTGTTGATTATTTAATATTTTTCGTAATATTTATAAAAATATATTCCGATTACGAAACATGATCTGGTTTCACGTAAACAACTCGACTTTGTTGAAACTTGTATCATTTGTTAATAAATCTAAATTTAATGCAAATTGAGTACAATGTTTAATTTTATTATTATATCAAATTCGGTTACATATTACAGAAATCTTGATAAATTGAAGGATATTAATTGACCGGGTATTAAATTCTTTAGGGTACTATATTAGAAAATCTTGTATAATACATTGACAACTGAGTCTCTGCAGATAAAGAAAAGGTCTGCAAAATTGTCACATTATATTATACATTTAAAAAAGTTTTTATCTTTTTGCAATGTTGCAATATTAACTATTTTATTTGCACCTTCATAACACACGCAAAACAATGTAAATTTTGTTTGGCTTGCAATTCAATTAAATTTTTTAAGGAAATAAATAGCTTAATCAAGGGTAGATAATATCGGTTATATATTTACCAATTAGACCCCGGTGGTATATCTGTAACACATAATGTGTCACATGATTTACCCCATACATAAGTTTCACCCAGAGATCCTCATTGACTGATCATAACAGAACCAATCTGCCCATTGGTGACACTGGTGGGAAGAGCAATTAGTCTGCTGAACGCGGTCTCCTCGGAGATCGACGTCTTTCATATTAGTGAAGGTACGTTCAGGAGATAAATACTCTTGACTTTAGAAAGTATCTTGTCTTCCTATTGTCGAACCATCTCGAATGTGTTCCTGGTACTATGTTGTATTTTTATAATAATTTACGTGTACTCAATAGATGCCTTAAACATGTTGCTGTTTGTAATGTCTTTTGAGTTAATAAACTGATTTCATTTGATTTGATAACATCTGGCAAGATATAGAAGTAACATAATGGATAAAAGTTTACCGTTTACGTTAAACGAGGAACACGAACATACACATTTAAATTCAAATAGAAGAATGCGTTTTATTTAAAAATATACAGGGTATCTAAAATAATCTTAAAATCTTGAATAAACCACATGTATAATAATAACCCCGAATAATAGTAGTTAAATGCAGTCAATCTAGTACCCGCCCGTTGCCATATTACCTGTCACTTTCGACACTTTCATCTTGAAATAATCTCTCGTGTTTGAAAAGCGATGGTTTTATATGTTTACATTCTTGTCCTGTTTACACGAAAGAATATTTATAAAGAAAAAACACGTTAAATTTTCAAGCACAATAGTTCCTACGCCTTCCAGTTTTAAACAGCGTTTATGAAATTTACATTTTTTGATGAAAACCATTTTTTAAAGGCCAATTTACGCTTACAGCAAAACATTTGTTTATGTTTGAATATTTATACCAACACTACATAAGTTGCCAACAAATATTTAAAATTGTTCATTTTATTGTCTACTTTCTTTAGTTAAAAAGCAATCCACAATACATATAACAAAAATATTGAACTTAAAAAATATTAATCAAACGTGCGTGTATGAAAGTGGAGGAAGCTAGAGAGGTGTGCCAGGATAGAGTAGTGTGGCGATCTATTCTCTCTGTCTACCCCTATTTGCCTACGGAGAAACGGCGTGATAGTTTGTTTGTTTGTTTTTTTTAAATATATATTTTTTCTTACAATTATTGTTTTTTTTTAAATATATATAATTTCCTACAAAATCAAAACCTAAAATCATTTGATTTTTTAAAATACTATTGTAGATTTTACATAAATTATTAGTATCTTGCAGGAAAGAATTACTCTAGGATTTAATTAAAAAAATATTGATGTAACATTTCTATTATTAAATTAGTTTCAGCATTTACTTAAATACTGATATTTGAATGAAAAATATTAAATATAACAAAACTTCACGATTTTTATATGTTTTGAATATACGAGCTATTTGAGGTCGCAGAAAGCCCCCAGGAACAAATAATCAAACATTCTCAAAATATATATATATACTTCAGTGGGAATTTAATTTTAAAAGAAGTTTCTTATACACGTTTAAAAGGGCATAAATGATTTTTATCAGATTTTTGCAAAAACTTTTAATTTGAAACATTTTCAATCTATGAAGTAAATTTTATATTAACCTTTTATATTTGTATATAAGAAGGAAAAGGTTCAGTGTAAACATTTTGTGTAAGGGAAATAATTTAATTAAAAATTTTATGTTTGTGAAAGCGAAAGTTGAGGAGCAAAGGTTCACGGTGTTAAGCAAAAAGGTTTTGGCACATTATTTTTTATATAAGTAAACAAAATCATTTCGGTACCAATTTATGATATCTATCTTCAAATGTCACCTCAAAAAATCTAAAACTACACAAAGTTTATTCAATACTTTATAAAATATCAATTATTTATGAAATATCCTAGTGGTTTTTCAGATTCCATAAACGTTTCGTTTTATTTTGTTGACTTTTTTGATTTTACAACATTTTGAATGTATACAAATACTTGTAGACGAACAACTGGATTTCACCCATTGCGGACTATCAATTCAAGAATCAATTGTATCTCAATAGAGACGAAGTTGCAAATTGGAAACAGAATATGGTTGATCGAGGTGTTTACAGGACTTATGACCTGTCATTGATGATGAATTTTCCCGAATGATTTGCTTCAATATATTTAAATAAGGTTTATATTGTATATCCGTTCATGTATTTTTAGGGTATTTAAAAAAATCAAATATAGCTTCTAAAAACGATTATAGTATGTGGTGAAATGGTATTGTGAAATATTTTGATGAATGCTTAGTAACTGAATTGACGATCAGCATTTAAATATTAGATTACTGTTTGAATACAATCAACATACTTTTCATACTTTTAAACCGATCGTTTTTTAAGCGGTCACATTTAGATTTTCAAGATTTAAAACACGTCTTAATGCGCCCTTGAGGTGATTACATCACAAAAACGGCGCTTTAAAAGTTAGCATATTATTATTATTATTATAATTATTAACAGGATTTTATTATGATTATATAATAAAATCCTGTTGATTGTTGATTGTTGATTGTTGATTGTTGGTTGTTGATTGTTGATTGATCCAAAACCCATGGATGGATGTTGATTACAGAATAGGAGTGGAATGGTTGAAATTTAGATCTCTGACAGGAGCGTCATACGACCCAAAAATGCCAGTAAAACTAAAAGGAAAAGTTTACCAGACTATTGTCAGACCTGCAATTATGTACGGCTCAGAGTGTTGGACAATGTACAGCGGCTTCACTGGGCAACTGGAAACGGCTGAAATGCGAATGCTTAGGTGGTCCGCTGGGGTATCGCTCAGAGATAAAATTAAAAGTTCACGCATTCGCGGTATTCTGGGAGTTATAGATATATATAGTAAGCTAGAAGAAAGGCAGATGAGATGGTACGGGCGTATAAAACGGAGACCAGACCACACAGTAAATAGAGCTTTGTCTGTGAATTTTCCTCATCAGCCATCCAGAGGAAGACCTAGGAACACGTGGATGATTCAGTGCAATAGTGAAATCTGTTTTAATATGTATTATTTTACTAATCACTACTGTATATTATATGGTTTGTTTGTGTACCAATATTAAATAAATAAATAAATATGATAAAAACATAAAAAAATTGGCGTCTTGTAAAGAAATGGCTTAAGTGAGGACGATAGTCAGAACCGTGCGAGGTACAGCCTGAGAAAGAGAAGAACCGACCCCAACAGTCAATAAAGACAATGAGTTGGGATAGCGCCAGGAAGATAAAGAAGATATATCCGAAACCCAATGTTGATCTTTCAGTGGGAAACTGGAGTCATGGCAGCAATCGAGAGACACAAAATAATTCTACAGCCCATACCATATATAACGAGCACTGTAAGTGTCGACCGCCTGACGTGGATTGGCTACGTATACCGAGCTGAAGAGACCAGAGCAAGCATGACTTTGTAAGCGTCAAGATTAGGCGGGAAAATACTTCTTGGAAAGCCTAGACAACTCCTAATGTGTTATGACTGATTTGGCTGAAATCTCTTGGGTGCAGGATCGAGAAGCATGGAATAACATAATCATGGAAGTTAAAACTCTACAAGATGTGTACAGCAACGTGAAGTATTACTTTCTGGCACAGGGTCGCTAACCTTGTCTATATTTGTCTCTTTCTCTGTGACTCTGCAGTCCTGGGTGGACCTTGGCCGCTACCAAAAAGTTTCTCCAGCCGACCCTATCCTGAGCTCTCGATTTCCACTCCTCAGGACTCAGGACAACTGCAAGTCCTTCAAAACACCGTCAAGCCAACGGAGCCGTGGTCGTCCCACGCTCCGTCTTCCCTCCGGTTTTGTAAATGTCAATTGTGCGGGTGTTGACAGCTCTTCCATTCACACCAGATGTCCAGCCACTCTAAGCCGTTGGAATATTATAAATTTGATGACGTCCGGTTGGTTGTATATTTCATATAGCCCAGAGCTATGCCGGCGTCGCCATATATTATTCTCGCAGATTGGGCTAAAAATTCTCCTTAGGATTTCGCGATCAAACACTTGCAACTTCTGCGTTTCGCAACACATTTAGCGTCCAGGTCTCCGCTCCGTATATCAAGACTGGCCTTTAAGTGTTTTATATGTGCGAAGTTTTGTTTTCTTCGATATATGTTTTCTTACACTTTATAATAGTCAATTGTGACACGTAATACGTTTGTACGGTTTTGATGTTAAAATTATACAAGTTTTTTCGTTTATATAAAGAATTTTGACAGGTAAAAAAACAAAATTTTTCATTTGTTTCAATGACAATTTGAATAATTTCTTCAATATTATTTTAAACTTCTTGCTGGTGTTGGTTTATTTGAAATGCTTAATTACAGATAATAAAAAAAAAACCGGTGGATACATAGAACATAAATTAAATAGACAATAATATGGTGCACATATTATGTGCAATATCCAAAAAGAACATTATGTGTTAAATTATTTTTATTTTATATCATTGTATTTTATATTATTTGTTTTAGATTTATTTTGTGGATGTTGGACGATCGAAGTGTGCGCGGGAGATGCCTATTGGTGGCGATAAGGTTTGCAACCCATCACCGCGTATCCCGCGGGGCGAAAAGAGAAGGATGGAGTGCCGCATCGGTTAAAGTTTGACAGTCCATTCTTTCTGCCTACCCTTTCGGGGAGACGGCGTGATGGTTAATTAGTTTTTTTTAGATATTTTTGGAGGCCGAAGTAGCATCTGCTGGTTAAGATAATGCGCTTTTTTTATTTCGTCACTTGCTCTGTTATAGCAAGTGATTGTTCCAACGATCCTGGATACACAAATTCATTGACTTTTTCAATGGTTTGATTTTCGTTGATGCGCAGATCTAGTTCAGGTTCCAGATTCATTGTTATGGACAAATACTTGCGCATTGACTTTTAATCCCATTCGTTATGCCGTGTAGGGCCAATAGTGGCCCATCTAGATCGACCAATAATATCTATATCATCGGCATATGCCAGTCGATGAATGTTATTGGAGAAAATTGTCTCTGGACTATTCAGATGCGCGTCTCGTATAACCTTCTCCAGGGCAAGGTTAAATAATATTAGTGCTAGAGCATCACCCTGTCAGAGTCCGTTTATTGTATAAAATGGTTTAAATAGCGCATTCTGAATTTGGACATTACATTCAACCCCTTGTCTATGTTTACATGAGTATATTAAATTTTCGTTAAAGTATAACGTAACTTCACATATGAAACGATTTGTTTGCCTAGACCACTGGTTCCCAAAGTGGTCTTAACGCACCCCCAGGGGTCCCTGGGATAATTTAGGGGGTCTGTGGAAAATTAAAATTGATTTGGGGCTCCCTGAACAATAGGGGATCCGCGCAAGGTTTAATATTAAATAAAAAAATTGTAACTGTAAAAATTTAAAACACAATTATAATATCACAATTTCTTTTTATTCACTGAGAGTGTCGCGACAGCTGTTTCGCCAACCGATGTTGGCATCATCAGGTGTTACAATAAACTGTTTATTGTTTATAGTTGTCAGTTTATTGTAACACCTGATGTTTATTGTTGTAAATTTATTGTAAAACCTGATGATGCCAACATTGGTTAGCGAAACAGCTGTCGCGACACTCTCAGTGAATAAAAAGAAGTTTTAAATTTTAACACAGTAATAATGGTATTCGGCCAAAACAATGGACTATTTAAACAATTGTGACACTCTTTTATTACTATGGAAGTTATAGTAAACAACAACGGATATTTTTCAGCTATCCCCGAAATCTTTAAGGTAAAGATGTATTGAGATGGGGCAAACAACGCAGAAGATACTGGAATGCGCACGTGCAGAGGATGGATCCCACCAGAATCCCACACGCTGTGGCACATCAGATTCCTGCCGGTTACCGTCCATCCGGAAGACCATCAAAGAGATGGAGGGATAGCTGGGAGTCGACCTCCCAAGAGGGGCCAGCTTGATTACAGGAACAGACCGAAGGTCTAAAAGGAGAAGAATAAAATTTTCGTTGTCGACCATTTTTTTTGCTCATTCGTGAAAATCGGATCACGGAGGAGCAAAAAATAAAGGTTGACAACGAATTCCAAATTTTTTATATTGGCTTAATTTTGCTCTGTGTCAGCTTTAATAACAAATGTTACAGTCATGGGTGAATTTGTAAAAAAAAACAATATTACAAAAGTAGGGGGTCTGCACAAAATACTAGAAATTAGAAAGGGGTCTACGGGCGAGAAAGTTTGGGAACCACTGGCCTAGACAAACTTAATAAAATGAAAATTGTTTTCATAATAATATTAGGATATTGATAGAACTCTCTAAACACGTCTCGTTGGATCATAATCTTTTAGATGAAATCTCTTAGATTATTTCACGTATTTATTATAATACATTAAAACTTAACATATTTTACACAAAATAAAGAATTAAATAATTCATATTTTTTTTTAATGTTTTTTTATCATGTTTAGCTGTTTTGTAAGCGTTAATAACACTTAATGATATATATTTACTTTTTTATTAATGAATGAACTGAGTAGTTGATTCGTATGATTAATGGTATTTTTAGCATACAACAGGTCGTTTAAACCCAATTACTCTATAACATTTATTTTAGCTACAATATTGATTCTCACTACATGTGATAGGGAGCTAATCTATGTCAATTTTAACGTGAATTCTACACTAGACCAAACACAGTGTGAGAATCACACTGTCATCGCCGGTAATTGAACCTGGGAACCTCGGTGTAGGAGTCATAGCTCTTGCCAACCTGTCACGAAGGCCGTCAATTGAAAAACCAGTAAAAAACAATATTATTTAAAAATGAAAAAAGCGTGAAATAAATACTTTCAATTAACCATTTAGTAATTAGAATAAATCGTTAATTATGGTATTTTTTATGATTCAAATTATTGAGAGACGAGTAAAACCCGTAAAACAAATCACAATTTAAACTGTATTTAATAAGCTTAAATAATTCATTGAAATAAAGGTAATGGAAGCCTTTGGAATGAAACTGAAATATTTTTTGAAAATAATAACCGTTATTTTATAGGGGCGATTTATCATTATTTCTGCTAAATAAGTAAAATTAACTTGGGTACTAGTTATTTCAGTAAATTAAGTTATTTAAAACAGTTAAATTTGATGAGTCAGATTCCTCTGCAAAGTATAAAAGTTCTACGTTTTATTTCAATTGTTCTGAAAATTATTTGATCAGTTTCATTGAAATATAATATCGCATTTAAAGGGTCTTTTTTGCATTCTATGATCTACATTGCAAAACAATAACAATGGCAAATATGTGATTAAAAACTATTTGTCTATAATGAGTAATACTTTATTTGTTGAAAATGAATGTCTCAATTAAGTATGAATGAATAATTTAATACACAAATGTTTGCAAAGAATATCAGTGAAAAGCTATTACGAATTTTTTTGTTATTATTCCTGCGTTTTTTCCAGGATTCCGAGGACATTTATTTTATCTAGATCTAAAAAAAATAACAGCGTTAGTAAATTGGCTGTAATTTAGTCACTTTTGATTTATATTTAAATGATTTATCAAGGAATAAATTAAAAATAAATTAATTTAATCACTTTAATGAAAGAACAAAATCAAAGAAAGGTGTTTCTAAAAATACATCTAAAGGACTTTTTTCAATACGATAAAATGTCAAGAGTATTTTATTATCAGTTAACCAGGCTTTTAATTTTTAATTTGGGATTGTTTTCTTTTTTTGGTTGTACTTGGATACTTAAGAAACTGGTCCCAACTATTTAGAAGACAAATTAGTGTAATCGAACCTACTATCTACACATATATTATTTTACAAGTTTATTCATTCATTGATGATTGATTTGATGACCAAAGAAAACGTCTATTTTTTAAGAGTTTCATTATGTTATATGGGAATGATATTTTTCGCCTTAATAAAGCATTATATTTTGTTCAATATTTAAGATCTATTGGCCCCAAACAGTGTCAAATGCCGTTCTCTGGACCATGGTAGGCGAAAAGTCAATAAGAGAACAAGTTGCTAGACGCAAATGGCTGTGAATCGGTCACACCCTGAGATGGAAACCAGCTTGTATTCTTTAGGGCGCACTAGACTGGTCACTTGGCACTAGCCACTTGGAGAAAAGCCCTGCAGGACGAGCTCAAAGCAGCAAGCCTCGCTTGGGATGATGTTAGGCATCAGGGATGTGATAAAGTATGGGGGGGGGGGGAACGCTCCTTGAGGCCCTATGCACCACAGAGGTGTGACAGGACCAGAAGAAGAAGAAGAATAAGGCATTATCAAATGTCACATGTAAAATGTGAAATGGCTATTTGATAATAGCTTAACATGGCGAAACGCGTCATTCCTATAAAATATTAAAAAAACTTCTTGAAAAGAAACGTTTTCATTCGTATTAATTATATAGTTTGGAGTTTTACATTATTGTTAAAAAAATAATAAGCTTCTTGATTTGGCTTCTTCTTTGTCGTATCAAAGGCAACTCTGTCAAATAACGACGGCTCTGATGTCTGGCATCTGAACCGCAACCCTGAATCAGATTCTCTTCCGTGCATGTCACATATCAAAAAGTATTCTCATGAATTACTCCTTGCCATAGATATAGAGATTCGTAACACCCGATATTCCATCTTGCCATGTTGTCCCTGGATCAACCAATGTGTCGAAAACGGATTAATTTTGCTAAGTTGGGCGAATGGCACTATTGGAACCAAGAGGCGGAGAATCGAGAAGCTAATCATCATAAATGAGGCTCAAAATCTTCAAGGGTTTATCCGCCTTGCGAAGTATAATATGTGAGTAATTTCATTGCTTGCAATGAATTATATTGAATAAGTAAACACAAAAGTCCGGATCGTCCAGCTGACAATATGTGCCCCATCTAAAAGAACATTATGTGTTATATTATTTTTCTTTTATTATTTTATTTTATTTCATTGTATTTTGTATTATTGTTTTTAGATTTATTTTGTGGGTGTTGGACGATTGAAGTGCACGCGGGAGATGCCTTTTGGTGGCGATGAGGCTCGCAAACCATCACATCGCTTGAATGCCGCATCGGTTAAAGTCTGGCAGTCCATTATTTCTGTCTACCCTTTCGGAGAGACGGTGTGATGGTTAGTTAGTTAGTTAGTACTAACTAACTAACTAACCAACACGCCGTTTCTCTGAAAGGGTAGGCAGAAAGAATGGACTGTCACACTTTTACTGATGCGGCACTCCATCCTTTTCTTTTCGCCCCGCGGGAGACGCGGTGTGATGGGTTGCGAACCTCAATAGTTAGTTAGTAAATACTATAATTTCTGGCTCTATTAAAGAGTATATAATAGTATATATTAAGTTCGTTATATACAAACACTTTAAACAAAAGTGTATAAACTTTTGTTCATTTTTAAATGTGTAAACATCCCATATATATTTTCGGTTAATTCAATAGGTTCGGTAATATTGGATAAAATTGGAAAAAAGTAGTTAAAGAAATATAGATACATACCAAATGTATGTGTAAACATTTGAAATATTTTTGGGATCCCACATGGGTCTTTAAATGTAGTTTCCCATTGCTTTCCACATTTTTGTATTCATAAGGTGGTTTGAACACAATTACTATATACCTACAATGTTGAAGCTATTAATTATCACAAAAGGTAGCTGTCTATCGCCATTTTTATTGTCACGTGAATTCTAACAGACCAAAAAAAGTGTGATTTATATTTCATACTGCCATCATCGAGAATCGAACCATAACTGATGCCACTCTGCAACGATACCGTAAATCAATTAATGCACAATGAAATTTATCACATTCCTTTTACTTTAGAAGCTCTTTGGGGATACTATTTTAATTATTATATATTGAGATCGGATAGGAACACAGCTAAGAGTTGTATTTTTCGGAACAAACAAAGGTTTTTTCTAAAGAAGCTTTCAATAACTCTGTTCGTTTGTTACGTTTCAAGGCATGGCTTAAAGCCAACTTAATCTGTTTGGATCTCCCCAAGGTCTATGTCATTTTCACGTTCGGGCGCGAAACGAAAAGCGCACATTCAGTGAAAAATTTACCATGAACGCCCTCCGAGAAATAACAGGACACATTTCTAATTAAATTTATAAGCCCTATATATACGAATTAACTTTAAATTAGTTTTCTGATCTTTCTAAAAAAAAAATGTACATTATTTATTTTATCTTAAAAAAAATGTAATATTCCGTATAATATCGTTGAACACGTAAATTTTCTAGAAATTTTGGTATGTTTTATGAATCAAGATTATTCGCCTTTCAAACATATTTATGTTATTTGGTAATGCTTATTTGCCTTAGAATGGGAAGAATCAGTGAAGACAGAATGTTGAAGAAGGTTAGAAATAAAGGGAGGCCGAGGAAAACTAGGCACGATCAAATCAATCAAAGATTAAATGTCGGTCACGTGGGAAGTCGGAGAAATGAATGGAAAAGAATCCTAGATAAATGTCAGGAAAGAAATGTGTGGCGATCCATTATTTGTGCCTACCCCTCCAGGGAGACGGCGCAATGGTTATTTAGTAAGTAAGTTATTATGTGCCGAGAAACTACGAGTGACCCAAAGAGCCATGACAAGAGCCATGTTAGGAATAAGCCTAAGAGACAGAGTCAGAAACGATACGGTGAGATAAAAAACAAAGTTCACTGATATCATCCACCGAGTAGCGACTCTAAAATGGCGATGGGCAGGTCAAAGTGAACAAGAAGTGACTGACTTGGAGACCGTGGATGGCGAAAAGAAGTGCAGGGCGACCGTAACTACGGTGGAAGGATGATCTAAACAGACACGTCGGAATAACCTAGATGCAGTCTGCACAAGACAGAATGACATAGAAGCAAATGGAGGAGGCCTTTGTCCAGGAGTGGACGGGAATAGGCTGAAGAAGAAGTTAGAATTAGCATGATAAAATGTCCAAATACGAGTAATCTAAAAAGGCGAAATTTTTCACTAACGTAAAATATAATCTTCTCGAAACAATAATAAAAAAAAGAAATTTCGTAAATACGCAACCTTGAAGCCAAATTTTAAGAAAATAAATCATTCAATAGATCTTTCCCTGTTGGGCTCTAGTGCCTCTATTTTATTTAAGGTGTCGGGGAGGGTAAAAATAATATAGCATCATCGCCACTTGACGCGGCGCAGGTGCTTGCCTTTCCAAACCAAACCGAGTTCCTACAAGATGAATAGATAGTCCAAATGAGTCGTTATTCGGAAAAGCAAAATACATCCCACTAGGAGAAATTGCCTCACTCAAAGTGTGGTTATAGAGAAGTTATTTTAGTAACTGAATCTGAAGGAATGTCGAAATAGTCTACTGCTATTTGTCGACTTACCACCGCGATCGTTTATGAGTACAATATAATATATACAAGTCAATTATGGTGTTATGCATCTCTCTCTCTGGTTTAAATTCTGGGATTGATTTGCAGCGATTTTCTCTATTCTTCTCATTCATTCTTCCTTGTCTTGTGCGGCTCTTTTGAAATCTGCATATGATGAGCAGCGCACGTCCACCAACAGGTTCTCCAGATACTCTCGGCGTGGGCGTCCCCTTGAGTTTGTTCCCTCGGTCATACCCTCCATTATGGCATGCAAGAGGCCTTTTTGTCGTATTACAGGGCCGATCCATCTTGTTATGCATATAATTTTTAAATTGATCACTGTATTTTTTTAACATCAAAACGGTGATATTTATCTAGATCGTTTGTTTCTTCTTCTTCTCGTATATTTCTTGACATGGGCGAATCTTTATCTAGCAATCCCTTTATGTCCTCCACTTCACACTTTAAAGACTATAGTCTCTATTTTTTTCTGTAATATCTTCAAGATCTTTCTCATTATTAAATTCTTTAAAAGTATTTGCTGAACTCTTGACACAATTTTTCCAGATAACATTATGCACCTCTTTGTCACAGCCTCAACTTACGAGTGTGTCGACAAAATGGAACACTAGCACCACTTTCATGGATTGGATTGTGGTCGTAAAGTCTAACAGTCGTGAGTCGCATAGGATGTAATATTCTGTTGATTTACCTACTCCTCTAATATCTTTCTTCATTTCAACCAGAAGGTAACATTTATATTTCAACCAGAAGAAACTCAGTCGAAATATAATTTACAGCTCTCCTTTCATCCACCTGTTATGTGGTCCGGTCTCCATCAATCTCGATTCTAAATGTATGTTACCTTACGTAAACACGTTAAATAATTGTGGGTTATAAAAAAACAGGTCAAAATTAGATATAAGAGAGCGCAAATACTGCAAGTTTTCTATCGGATAATCTGAATTTATAATGTAACGAACTTAGAATAAAAGTATTGAAGTTCTCAGTGCTAATATGTCTCAATTGCGTGAAATTCAAACTTAAAGAAAGTGTTATTTAATAGTTTGGCTATGTTTGAACTATCACAACAAAGTGCTACATTGAAATCTTATCAAGAAGATGATGGAATATTTCCGTTAAGTTATTAATTAAGTTCCTTTCGAAATTTTACACATTTTTATTTTCTTTAAAAATTTACAACTTGATATTCATCTATTATCTATTCACCACTATTAAATATAACCTTCTCCCATCTATTGGTAACTTATGAATCACCTCCTGGTGAACCAGTCTGTCTATGTCAGTTATTGAAAAACGTCGTTTTATTTAATTATTATTTAAAATGAACTTCAATCAAGAATTGATTGTATCTCAATAGAGACGAAGATGTAAATTGTTTTTTGGAAATAGAATATGGTGGTCGAGGCGTGTTTCTTCTTTATTATCAAATGATATCGGAATTATCAAATGATATCTAAAATGAGCATGATCAAATGATATCTGATATATAATATTATACACAGCAAATGATGTTAAATAAAATGGATGTTTAATCAATATACATTGATCATTAAATGATGTTTTATTCTTAATAATACAGCACGAGCCAACTCTGTTCTTAGATTTTTATTTTATGTAGTCTGTGAGAATCTTCGTGATGTATTATTCAAGTGAAATACTTAATTTAATCAATATCCATCTAATATGTAGAGAGGAGTTGAAGGCGAAAACATAACACGAGTATTATGGATACGGATATAAAATATATTTTCTGCTTTTATTGGAAAGTTCTTCGTAAGTCACACGTTAACAGCCCTGTTGTAATATATGGCCAACTCCGGCATTACTTTTATATAACCTAGAGCAACTTTGGAAGCCAAGACAGATGGCTTGTTAAAATGTTCATCTAGCAGCATACATTGTTCATAGATTGCAATCTCCTTTCGATGTGGGGATTTAAATTTAGATTGAGGGCAGCCATTTTCAAGTTTTTTTAACTATCTACATATGAATCTAAATTATGGAACAAATAGATGCAGGAAGATTGATTAATTGTAAATATATAAGAAGTATGAATAGAAAATAAGGAGGAGATGGAGGAAATGTGATAAATTTTTTCAACTGCTCAAAAGCTAATTAACACGAATGAAAACATTTGTTTTCTAGAAGTATCGCCTCTCTAAGGCATTATTATTGATTCACCCAAAAATATAATGAAACTTCTAGAAAATATACGTTTTTATTTGTATGAATTATTTAATAATGACTACCTTCGTGGCCGAGTGGTAAGAGCTCTGAATTCCAAACCGAAGGTCCCGGGTTTGATTCCCGGCACAAACACTACACTGTCTTTGGTCTGGTGTAGAATTCACGTGACAATAAAATGGCAATAGATTGGCTACCTATCACATGTCACGAGAATCAATATAATAGCTAAAAAATAAATTGTATATAGTAATTGGGTTTAAACGACCTGTTGTATACATAAAAAATTAAAATAAATGGAGTTTTACATAATTGTTCAAGAATTAATAAATAATACCTCAAAACGGTCATAGTTTGAAAAATCTTAATGCATGTTCAATGTGGTACCATTGTATGTTATACCGACATATAAACAATGTCGATTGCATGGGGATCTAGAGTAATTAGTGTTTATAAAATAGTGACATATGGAATAGAAACGAGAGCTGACACCATCAGAACAAAAAGTTTCCTAAGAATCATAGAAATTAAGACTCTCCGATCCGTTGCGGGAACGACACTCCGAGACAGAATAAGAAATTCTGAAATAAGAAAGATCTGCGATGTAGAAGATGTTATGCGATGGGGAAGACTGAGAAAACGCTACTGGAGGAATCATGTGGAAAGAGCATGTTCTGAAAGAGTGATAAATATAGCCGCAAATAAAGTACCAACAGGAAATCGATCTGCAGGAAGACCACAAAGATGGCGAGACAGTTGGACTTTTGCAACCCAGGAACAGGCTCCGACAAATAACAGGACACAGTTCAAAATAAAGCAGAAGAAGAAAATAGTATTTTTTCAAGCGTTATATCGTAATTAATTGGAGTGATGAGTAACACCACGTTGAGATATTTATGTTATCAAATGTTAATTGAATCAATAAATAAAATAGGAATACTCGTACAGAGAGTTATGTAAGAGTAGAATAGTGTAGTTCGCCATAAATATCTGTCTTCCCTCAAAGGTTAAAAAGTAGTTAAATGTCCATGAATTTTATCAAAAATATTTAGTTTTTTAACGAAAGTCTGTATGTTAATTGTTCAATGTTCACTTTGTTAAGAAAACGCTGATTTATTTTCTTAAAAATTAAGAAAAAGTTTCTATATTATTAATATAATATATAATTGTTCAGTTTCTCTCTATTTTTATGAAGTAAAACACAGTTCCATTTATTTTCGAGTTTATTTTTCTCGAAATATTTCGAAAGCTATAAACTGTTAATATCGTTCTCTGATGATGAAGGTGTAAAGCCTTCGAAACATGTCGCTAAAAATAAACTTAAAAGTGGATAAAATGCTGTGTTTTATGTAAAAAAAATCATCAGTATATAATTCCTTAGTGTAACGCCTCACTGTTGATCGTGGTTATGATTAATTATAGAGATTTTATGGTTATGAGTGCCACACCATAGGTCCCGGGATCGATTCCCGGTGATGGGGATCTCACGCTGTCCTTGGTCTTATAAAATTCACGTGACAATCAAAATGGCGATAGATTAGCTATCTATCACATGTCATGAGATTGTAAGCAATATTATGTCGTAGAAAAAAAAAGTGACGGTGTAAATTTGTATAAATACATAAATTGTATATATATATTTGCAATATCTGATATAGTTATGGAATTATATTAATTTTGTAATATTTTCAATAATAATTAATACGAATGAAAACGACAGTTTTCTCGAAGTTTGATTTAGTTTGATAATGCCTTAGAAGGGCGATACATGTTATTCCCATAGAATATAATAAAACTTCTAGAAAACTGTCGTTTTCATTTGATAATTTTCATTAACTTTGACCATATATTGGTAAGAAATAATACAAATAAAACCATAATCTGAATTCATCGAATGATGCTTCAAATTTAAAAGACCCTAGTTGTATTCATGATTCAATTCGTATATAAAAAAAACAGAAGTGGCAAGAGCCGTGTGTTCATAACCGTATCTGAAGTAGATATTTAACATATTTTTTTCATTTAAATACTATCCTGAATCACGTGATTTTTTCATAATTCCAAATACGAGCAAAAAATGTGTATATTATATAGAACAAAAATTCACCTCATAACCATTTAGCAAGCTTAGGGTAATCTGTCGTCTAAATGACCGCTTGTATGGTAAGTGAACTATATCTCATGACATTTACCAGTAATATCGGCAATTATGAATGTTGTGAAGGAATTCCTTTGTTCACTTTGGTGTTCCAGATAGTAGGGCCTAGTTGTAAGAGAATGGGAAAGGGCGGAGTGAAAATGAGACAATAATTAGAGCAAATCGAATTCACATGTACAATACATACATTTAAATGAATACGTATTAATTTGAATCGGGGTTTAAATGGATGGTTAGGGCCGTGGGGGGACATGCCGTGCTGGAAGGTATGTGTACTAGTAAATGTCATGAAACGACATAGTTGCACAACATCAGCAACACTACCATCTAGTCCGACTCTCTGGCGTCCATGTGTGATCTATATGATCCCGCAAACCCTGGGTGTGGCATATTACACTTACTCGTATGTTGATCTGTCACAGCTAACAGAGAGAGGGCAAATTTGGTGCCACAAAACCGGTCAATCCCAGCTAAGAGAAGGAACACCCCTAAAGAAAAACCCTGGTCCTCCTAGTAAGAAGGTTGGGCGTTAAGCCAACAACCTAACCTCGTAAAACAACCAACGTTACGAACACTTCAAGAAATTCGTTTCTTGAAGGAGGCTGAGACCCACCAAGGGTTGTAGCACCGGATAAAAAAAACACGTTAATTAGGTAAGTCAATTCATACGAATGATAAAAATTGTTTTCTAGAAGATTTATTATATTTTATTGAAATTACATGTGTCGCTTTGTGTATGTGTGGTAATGCCTTAGTAAGGCAAAACATGTCATTCCTATAAAATAAAATAAAACTTCTAGAAAACAGACGTTTTCATTACTTACTTACTTCCTATGGCCATAAAAATCTCGAAGAGATTTAGCCTCCATAATGTTTTTTTTGTTCATTAGGCGTTGTCTAGGCCTTCCTAGAGGTCTAACTCCAGTCGATCTAGACGCGTACAGGGTCTTGATTGCTCTGGTCTCTTCGGCTCGGCATACGTGCCTAATCCATGCTAGGTGACCGGCTCTCACGGTGCTCGTTAGAAGGAACTGCTGGGTCATCGTACGGATCTCTTGGTTGGTCCTATGTCTCCAAGTTCCCGCTGAAACAGCGGGTCTGGGTCCCAGGATCATTCCAAGTATCCTATTCTCAAACCAGTAGATTCTTTTAGAGTCATTGTCCACGACTCAGAACCATATGTCACCACTGGTTTGATGATGGTGTTATAAATACGCAGCTTGGTGTTTCTGGATAGAAGTTTAGACTTTAAGGACGTTCGCAAGGAGGCTGCAGCTTGTAGGCCTTTTTGAACTCTGTGTTTCAACTCCCCGTGCATATTGTTGGCTTCCGTCATGACCGTACCGAGATAAATAAACTCTCTGACTTGCTCAATTGTATCTACCTCGATACAAATATCTCTCAGTGTTGAGGCTAGACCTATATTATTTCTGACGTTTTCATTAGTATTAATTATTTAATATGGAGACTAACCCTCCATCCACACATTCGAGCAACCTGTATTTTGTAGATGACAGTTTTTTTCTAATTAAAAATCCTAACAACCAGCAAATATGTTAGACTTGCTGCTAACAAATCCCCAGGCTTAAAATTTTAAAAAGCTCTCTAAACTTGCCGATGTAAACAACTCCCTTGTTACAAAATTTAATTTTTATAAATTTAAATAAAATACATTATATCTATTCTTGTATTCATTTTGTAAGTCATTTGATTTTGCGTAAACAATTTGTAGATATAATTGTATTATACTTACGTATAATGAATGAAAAGATAATCGGTATTAGGTACGTAGAAACGATACACTTACTGAATAAAAATATATTTTGCTTCTTAAGTGAGAAATATAGTGAAAATGTATTTTTACGTTTTTCTCTTGCTAACCGCAGTAACTAGTTTTCAAAATGCTGAAGAAAACGTTATTTTAAACAAAGAGCACAAAGAGTTCTGCACAGAAACAAAAAATAATAAAAGCGAGTAGGCACCGAGAGAAATGCAAATGCAAACACAAAGAAGTGAACTATCGAACGAGAATACAAAAAAATACTTTACTTTTATCGGAATGAGTAAAAAATGGTGCAGAGTCCTTAATTATTATATCTGGGAAGAAGCCAATCTATATAAAACTCTTATTGCATTGTAAACTCATGTAAAACAGGAGAAACCCTTCTAAATGGAAGTGAAGTTTGGAGCTGGCAAAAGCTGAGAACATCGAGCAGAATGCGCGGGAAAACGATGTATGAGAGAACACCGAATGAATAAATAATTAAGAAATGTAAGACGGATGATTGCGTTCTAAGTAAAATTTAAAATTAGTATCACGTATATGCTTTGGAAGTATACGACAAAATATACGAGAAAATAATGTTAAAAATTGTATACATGCAGTGCTTATGTAAAGAAATACTTGTTAAACCTTCTTCTTCTTCGTTTTCTTATTCCTAATCATTGATCTGTTTTTAAACGGAGCTCATCCACTTAGGAATTTTAACACTAGTTATCTTCATAACTTTTTTGACCGTCTTCCTGGCAGTCGATGTTCAACGGGTATATTGTGGGTATTCACATGGGGAATTCTCGCATCACCCATCCTATCTATGAAGTCTTTCTAATCGGTACCATTCATTTTCCTATTCAATCTCACGATGACATCCGTCTGACAGTTTTTTCTTATTTCAGAGATTTTAGAAGATGAGTTATAATTATTTGAAGTACTTTAATCTCAGACGTCCGAAGACTTTTGTTCCAGATTTTGTTTCTTTATATTGATTTTTTATTAATTCTTTTTAAGCTATTAAATTGATTCTCCTGACATGTGATGGGCAGCTAATCTTCTGTTGATAAACTTATGACTTTTTTAAAATATAGGATGTTTTTTTTAGAGGTATACAATGCATATTCAAAATGAAACAAAAAAACACATTTAAATAACCTTTATGTCTTAGATATTGGCTTTATTTAATAAATAATTTTATTCCATTATTGTTTAAATATGATTTCGGGTATATTAACGCCACGGCTAACTCGAATGAAGCGCAATCGGGAAATCCAATTTTCGACAATTGTCGTCTTTGTGGATGCGTATTATCCACTAGAGTGTACGTGGTGCGAAAACGATCCATGGTCTTCCGAATAACTTGCTCGGATGGACGATCGATCGTAAAATGGACGTAGTACACGATAAATTTGGCGAACCGAACCATGATTCTCAAAATAAATTTGCACAATTTGCAAGCGCTGTTCTGACGTTATTCTATTCATGGTGAAATGGAAAATCGTACTGACTACATGTCAACTGTCAACTGTCAAATTGACAGTTTGTAGAAACAATTAGCCTCTAAAAATAACACCCTATATTAGTCGTTAGAATATACGTTTTGAAATTCCAATGTCCTATTTTTAAAAAAATTATTAAAACACGTTAACCCTTTCCTGAACGGTATACTTTTGTATTTTATAATAATAAATTTACGTGTCTGATTAAATTTGTATTGGGTGTGCTTTTATTCAATATTGCGGCGGCAAACATTTACGTAAAATAAAGCGCCAATTATCTGATTTCATTATAGTTTTATCTCGTACGTTATCCGATATCTTTGCTACCACTTTGTTTACACATTAATAAAACTCAAACATCCGCTCGAATAAAGTGTAACTAAACGTTCATGTAAACATGAAAGTCTTGCAAATATACGTTTCCCAAACAAAAGTATAAATTAAATTTTAATTTGTTTCTGCAATATGAGTTACCAGTGTGGGCTTAAATATAACTTATTAAAGTTGTTCTTTATTCTCCTTCACTATTTGATCATAGATAAAAATTTATTAATGAATGCTTACAACATTTTTCATCCAACAAAGCCTATTGAACAAGTTTTGATGACTTTGTATAATGGTACATACTATTATGTTTGGAAATTAAGCATAAAATAACAAAACCTTATTTAAATTTAATAAATAGTTACAATCGAAACGAGATTTCTTGGACGAATATGTTGCAAAACATTATATAAAAGAGTAAGTCGCGCAGATATTGAAGTGAATCAGTTCGAACAAAAAATGTTTTGACACATAAATCGGTGGTGGGCTAGAGGACAACACGCTTGGTTTCTGATCCAAAGATTTGGGTTTAAGCCTGGGCATGACCAGATTCTTTCTTCTTATATATGTGGTATTTTCTGCTCATATTGGATAATTGTATAATAAATTTTAATGCCGTTGATTCAAATTATTGTAGTTTTTTTTTATTAAAAATAATAATAATAACTGATAAAATATTTTGAAAAGAGAAATACACAATTGATGCGAGTGTATCGATTAAAAATAGATGATGTCCTTTATCAAAATCAAGAATACATATGAAATTCAAATACAAAAAAAATAAATGAAAAGAAATTGATTGTTTACAAAGAGTTTTGTTTTTATGTGTTTAACTTGAATTTGTATTTCGAAAATTCAAATGAAAAATAATTTTTTAAAAGCGTAAAACTTTTCATTTCAAGGAGAAGTTAGGGGCGTAGCTTATTTTTTAAAGTTTGATTTAACATGGCAACAGATTTTTACCCAATGAAAGGTCATGTGAAGAACACGCGCTTTTATCATGATTGTATTGTATCTATAATAATACTACTATTACTTCTCTGCGCTACATCCCGGTGTGGGACTTGGCCTCCTCCAAAACCGTCCTCCACTGACTTCTCTCCCTGGCCATCCCAGCTCCTAGCTCTTTCCATTTTCTCCCAATCTTCTTCCACGCAATCCGCTCACCTTTTCCTTGGTCTGCCTCTTGGTTTATTTTCGCGGGGCACCCATCTAGATATAATTTTTGGTGTTCTACCCTCTGGAATTCTTTCTAAATGGCGTATCTACTCGTATTATATTCTGTCGCCAAAATATCGAACACACAAATCATCAGATTAACCCTTCATTGCATGATTTTTTTAGTTAAAAAAAAGAAAGACATTTTTTATTAATATAAATGAAAACGGAGTTTTATTAAGTAATTATTTTTTTGGAATATCATGTTTCACAGTTCTAAGGCATTATCAAATGTTCGAAATATGTCAATCCATAAAAAAACTCCTAGAAGACAAACGTTTTTATTTATAGTAATTATTAAATATGGAGTTTAGATCGTTGTTCAAGAAATGATTAATATATTTAGTTACCTACTGCAAAATAGACAATAAAATTTTCTTTTTGTTTATTTATAAATAATACTTTTATAGGATTCCTAAGATCGTGATGCACGAGACTCCAGAGGGCCGTCGACCACCAGGACGACAGCCAAAGAAATTGAGAGAAAGCTAGACTTCTTCATCACAGGAAAAAAACTTATATCCTGTATAAACAAATCGCAAGATCTACAATAAGAGGAAGAGGAACAAGAAGATATCGGTAAAAATGGGTTTGTAGCAAATTTACTAGAAAGCTAAGTTTTATCATATTTCATATGTTATTATTATACACAATAAATGATTTAACATTATATAAATTCTCACCATGCAATGTAGCTTTTATTAATTTATTCGAAAAGTTTTTTTTTTTTATAAAAATATATCAAATAAACTGGGAGTAATCGTAACAGGTGAACCATCAACCAAATATTAAAGTAAAATAGTTTATTTTGTAAACTAGCGCCACTAGCGATGGATTGTGTACCTTAATAGGTAGATGAGAATGTAGAGTGTAGCGTGCAATAATAAAGTATATAAAAATAAATATTATGCACAAATATTTGTAGATTTTTCTGATTGTAAAAAAATTGCTACACCATGCAATATAGGGTAAACCCTTTTCGGGGTACGTATCAACATTTTTGTTGTATTTTATGATATTTCGTTTAATATAACGGGAAATTCACGTGCCGGGAAACATAAGAAGCTAATAGAATGCGTAAGGGCATATAGTTTGTTACCGCCAACTTTAGCGTACGTGAATAAAGGAAGCCGACCAATGTTAACCAACACAAAAGGATTATTTATTAGTGGTCTTCAGTAAGCGCGCCAATGCGTACAAGAAATCTGGTTTACGAGGAACAAGAGTAATAGTCGACTAGGCAGAGAATTGGGGTAGTAGAAGCCCCATTTCTACGAGAATAGATTTTGATGTGAAATCTGCCCTTCATCTTCCTTCGCTAATCATTAATTCATTTATCTTTATTTCACGGTAGGGCTATCTCTATTAGCATTTGAAACAACAAACAAGAGCAATGAGCCGAGACATTATATTCACATATCTAACTATCTACGAGTAATTCATTATTATACAGTTTTCCCGGAGGGATAGGCACAAAGAGTGGACCGCCATACTGCATTGTCCTAACAAACCTCTTGAGAATCCTCTACACTCATACAATGTAAAATACACGTTCGTCGATTATTCCGACCCCGAAAGTAGCCGCCTTTTCTTCTTCTTATTTTTGTCCTGTCAAACCTCCGTGGTACATAGGGCCTCAAGGAACCTTCTCCACCCGACTCTATTGCATGCCTGAGTCTAACATCATCCCAAGTGAGGCCTGCTGCTTTAACCTCGTCCTGCAGTGCTCTTCTCCAGGTGGGTCTAGGTCTGCCTTGCTTCCTTTTTTCCCCCATAGGGGACCAGTCTAGTGCGCCCTGAGCGATGCAGGCTGGATTCCGTCTCAGAGTGTAACCGATCCACTGCTATTTGCGTCAAGCGACTAGCCACCTTTTAGTATGTGATTAATATGATAATGGCATGCCTTCCGAGGTCTTTCGCAGCTTCTCTTTTAACTCACACTGCTGGTAAACAATATTTTAAACATTCTTCTTTCGTCCATTCGTTGCATATATTCAAACTTGCATATATTTTACTTATGATATAATCATCTGCCCTTGCATTTCTTCTATGTATTAATTCTTTTCAGTAATCTCATTTCTACATTTATCACACTTTCATCCTTCTTATACCAGCTCCAAGCTTAACTTACATACATAAGATAACAGATATCAAATAAAATAACTTACTTACTTTACTAGTAATGTTTTTGTTCGCAGAGGTAAATATTGTTTATGATAGTTATGCGAATTTAGATAATTTTTTTAAATTATATATTTATAAAAAATTATAGTTTAATAAAGAAATATTAGATTTCCATACATTTTTAATCCAACATTTGTGTCACTAAGGATCAACTAGGAAGGCAAATCAGGCTTTTCTAACATTTTCTACCTCGAATTGAATCCGGTTCATGTTTAAACATAATCCGAGAGGAAATGTTTTAATAAAAAAGTAAACTTTTCAAACTTTATTACACCAGAGAGATGGATTTTAATAAGCGTTAATTTAACTCTTATCTTAGAACCTTTTTCTCTTCCTTCTCATGTATGACTGTTTATGAAAGTGAGCTGCTCTGGGATAATAACGTCCAGCTAACCTTACGTTGATTCCACACCGAAGGTCCCGGGCCCGATTCCCGGCGATTGCAGTGTGCAAATCACACTGTCTTTGGTCTGGTGAAGAATTCACGTGACAATAAAATGGCGATAGATTAGCTACCAATCACATGTCACAAAAATCGATATGATACTCGTAGCAATACTCTTTATATCGATTTGGCTCGCGCTGTAATAATGTAAAGAGCGATTCAACAAAATAAATAATAATAATAATATGTTTTTTGAATGTATACAAATACTTGAAGACTGGATTTTACCCATTGCGGGTTAATCATTTTTAATGATTAATTGTATTTCAATAGAGACGAAGATGTAAATTGTTTTTTGGAAACAGAATATGGTAGTCGAGGCGTTAACATGACTTATGACCTATCATTGGTTGGGTTAAGCGATCGCTTTATGTTTACAACACTCCCCATTCCGCCCTTCTTACGACCACCACGCCTGACAAATTTTTGAAAGATGTATATCTGCTACTATGTTAAGACACTTCACACTTTTTGAGTCAATCTACACTAGCGCCATCTATTAAGGTTATTTGACTACCATATTCTGTTTCCAAAAAACAATTTACATCTTCGTCTCTATTGAGATACAATTAATCTTCAAAAATAAAAATATGTTTTCACCGGTCTTTTTGATAATCTGTTGCTGTTGTAGTTTTGAGTTTTAGCAATTTCCGCGGGTCTCGTCTTATTATTATTAAAGTTAGTTAAAATATTATTTTTTTATATTCTAGGACGAGATCTGCGAAAATTGCTAAAACTGAGAACTACAACAGCAATAGATTATCAAAAAGACCGGTGAAAACATTATAAATGTAATATTTATTCTGGAATATTACCTGCCTACTCATCGTATTAAAACCCTTTTAATTATTTTTTCTAACAATTAAACAAAATATTTAAAAATCCTGTTTCGGTATTGAATATTAGGAAATATTTTATTTGAAAATATATTTGTTCAATCAAAAGACAAGATCTTGTACAAAACAAATTCATAAACGTAAATCTTCTGAAATTCTATTTTTGAAATAAGTATGGCATTTATTGAAGCACAAACTTTAGCAAAGATTTAAAATATTTCACGGCCTCCTCCGCACAGCTGTGGATGGGAATTAGTCAGTTGTTCTTTTGAAAGAAACCGTTTTAGAAAGACGATGAAAAAGCTCAACTTGATTCGTTTCATTCTACAGGGTGTTTCACAATGGTCGATAATACACAAATAAAAAATATATCGATTTCAGAATCGTAGTTAAGGAGCTAAATATTTAATTAACGTAATTATAAAATAAAATGTTTTTTTATTTTAATAAAATTATAATTATTTAATTTATTAGAAATAAATGTAATGAACCAGTTAAAAGCGTTCGAGATGTGGATATACCGAGTATTGCTCCGTATACCGAGGACTGATAGGGTCAGTAATGCAGACGTACTACAGAGAGCCAAAAGAGCTATTGTCGAGTGTGAAAATAAGAAACGTCACATATTTGGGTCATGTACTAAGGGAAGAAAAATACCACTTTCTTCGACTTAAATTATTGGGTAAAGTGTAGGGACGTCGGGGAGTTGGTAGAAAGCAGCCGTTCTGGCTGCGGAACATCAAAGAGTGGACAAGAATAACAAGAGTTCAGAACCTGTTCCAAGTGGCGCAGGATAGAGATGCCTTTGCTGCAGATCGCCAACGTTAGGGGGACCTGACACGGCAGTATTTGAAGTAGAAGAAAATCCTGGCTAGAAAATTTTCCATAATGCAGTACAACATCCCTGTTTAGAGTTGCTGTATCAAGAAGTAAAAATAGCCTCAATGTAGTCTAACCTTAGATAAACGAAAGAAACAACAAGAAAAATATTGATTTCTATATTTAATGACAAAAAGAAAACCTTTGGTTAGATTTCGAGAAATGTTCGTTTCGATCACTATGATTGAAGGTATTTTTACAAATATATTTAAAAAAAACTTTTATCGGATTCTCACCTAAATACCATATAAATAATGTCTCATTAAAAAATCTCATAAATTTGGAGCAAGTAGATGAGTTCGTGTATTTGGGTAGTATGTTTACAAAAGATGGAGAGGGATATTGAAAGAAGGGTTGGGGCAGGCAACAAAGTGAATGGTGCACTTAAAGTTGTCACCGCAAACAAAAATCTATCCAAAAAAGCTAAAATGGTGCACAATGGTGTTTTTGTACCGACCCTTGTGTATGGAAGCGAAGCATGGAACTGGCAAAAAAGGATGAAAGTAGAATAAATGCAGTAGAAATGAGATCTGTTAGACAGATGTGTGCATTCTCTGTGTATGATAGAGTATCGAATGAAAATATTAGAAGTGAATGCGGTGCGAATGATGGTGTTATGAACAAAATAATGAAAGGATCATTAAGATGGTTTGAACACATGGAGAGAACGAATGAAGAAAGAATGGTAAAAAAATATACGATGTAAATGAAACTAGAAATAGAGGAAGACCGAGGAAAACATGGCACGATCAAATAAATAAAATATTGAATGTCGGCCACGTGAGGAATGAGAGAAATCGACGCGCGTGCATGACACTATGTATGAATGTTGAAGAAGCGAGAGAAATATGTCAGGAAAGAAAAAAAAATGATTCGCAAGATTTTCAAGTCAATAAAAAGAAACATTTGAAAATAATTGTCTATGCCTTTTTTCATACAAATTTTATCCGTCATATATTTATTTTTTATATTTTTATATTCCACAAAAAGTTCACCTCTTTTATTTCGTCCACTTTGTCCTTTTTCTGTCAACTTCACGCTTCACCGCCATATTTAAGAATTGGAGTGTAAGCAAAAATCTCGGAGCGTGAATATTGTGTAAATAATTTTGAAAACATCCTGTGTGCTTTTGATGTATTAAAGGACACCCGAAAAAGTCTCCGCAGAGATTCGGTTAAAGGGTGTATTATTCTGACACGCAGCACGTAGGATTGGTATGAATTAGTAAGTGTGCTTGCTGTAAGCAATAAGAGAAATATGTGATATAGGTAGGTTTCGCCATTGTACATATTGGTATCCTTTGTCTGATCTCCACGCATGTTATTTTACTACTAGAATAATTTTAAGAAGCGCCTTGAAAAACATCCTTGTCAACGAATGAATGTGAGAATTATTTTCGAAGATCTGAAATTAATAGAATACTTTAAAAGTTTTGTTTGTTCCAGATAAATATGAGAGAATTTATGAAAAATGTATAAAAATAAGCAATGAAAAATGTATTTATATATTATATATAGATTAACAAATACCGAGGATATTGGTATAAAACTTTATCCTACATGTTTTTTGTGTACATTTAGATTAGGGAATTGAAAATAACTTTGTTAAATCCACAACATATTGTCCATTTCCAGCTGCCAATTATATTTCTTCTTGTATTGTTGTTTGGTGACGCAATTTATTTTTTCTATAATGCGCTTTAAAAATGGGATTTAAAATCAATTAATACACGAAATTAATTTAAAAGATTTTAATCCGGAAAAATATATTATATAGACCCTCTACTAATAATATAACACAAAAAAGTCGGACGGGCTTGCCTTACTGGTTGACCCTAGGCACGCCACTGCGTGTATGTTCAGATCATCCTTCCACCGTAGGTGCGGTCGCTCTGCACTTCTCTTTGCCGTCTATGGTCTCCAAGTCAGCAGTCTACTTGTCCATTTTTCACCCGAGCTTCTGGCTACGTGACCTGCCCATTGCCATTTTATGATAATGTCAGTGACCTTTGTTTTTTCTCTCACCGTATCGTTTCTGACTCTGTCTCTTAGGTTTATTCCTAACATGGCTCTTTCCATAGTACTTATGGTCTTTAATACAAATTACATACATAAGTAATATGTTCATTCTTTTGTTGGAAATGTTTTCATCCACCCTGTTGTCTTCTATTTTATAGAAGATTGACATTCTATCGTTCAAATATTTACTTTGCATTTATCAGAGAGACGTAATTTCTGTCGCATTAATTAATCTTGCCCCAATTCCATGCTTTACTTTCATTTACATTTAATGTCATGAGAATATCCTTATGCGCTATCATTTTGCCTTTTGTATATAGGCTTTTTATTAATTAAAAATATAAAATTATTTATATTCGTATACGAACAACCGTTTTTTTAGATATATTCTCAAAAATCTAATATATTGTGGAAATTAATTAATTCAGCTTTCGAAAAAAACCTTTAGGCGTTCTTTGCTCGCAAATGCTCGTATTATTATTCTGTTAATAATACGGAGACTGTTCTACTAGAAATAAACAGAAAATGTTAACGTTAAGTGTAAGATATTATTTCTAGCCTAATATTTTTAATAAATGAGGCGTAAAATATATGTATTAAGAAAATTACCCTCTCTTAGAGACTTAACTTTGCTAAGAACAACGATAATGAACTGTTGAATAATTCATAGCCTGACATGAAGACGGTGAAAGGTAATTTGGTTCAATTTTCCTCATTTTGGATCACGAAATTTAAATTATTTGCTTTTCTCATTTTTGTTACGCTGAATTATAATGTTTAACTGTCAGCTAATTATCTCACTGAATATAAAATGAGAAATCAATTCTTTCCCCTTTTTATTATGGTGCCGCCTAGGTTTGAATTAACGAACCGGTTAACTGTTGCACTCCGATAAAAAGTATATCTAAAGTTGTTTGGATATTTTTATTCTCAATCATTTTTGAAAGTCGATAACCAGAAGTTTTGAATATGAACCTGGCAAAGACCAATGTGATGGGCACGGAAAGGCTTGAAATCAACGTGGATGGCAACAAAATTGAGAATGTCCAAGAATATCCTCTTTATACCTGAGACACAACATTCGATTGGGCCGATATAACCAAACCGCAGAGCTAAAAAGCATAATTGGACTAAGCTGGGCAGCTTTTAACATCCTTAAAAACCGGAAAATACCGATCAACCTGAAACAAAAAGTCTATGAAGCCTGCGTTCTGCCAATTGGTACTTATGGTCTTGAAACTGAAACATTGTCCAAGCAAAGTGACCCAAAGAGACATGGAAAGAGCCATGTAAGGAATAAGCCTAAGAGACAGAGTCAGAAACGATACAGTGAGAGAAAAAACAAAGGTCACTGACATTATCCACCGGGTGGCGACTCTAAAATGGCAATGGGCAGGTCACGTAGCCAGAAGCTCAGATGAAAAATGAACAAGAAGACTGCTGACTTGAAGACCGTGGACGGCAAAGAGAAGTGCAGGGCGACCGCAACTACGGTGGAAGGATGTTCCTAACAGACATGTCAGAATAACTTGGATGCGGTCTGCACAAGACAGAGTGACATGGAATGAGGAGGCCTTTGTCCAGGAGTGGACGGGAGTAGGCTGAGGAAGAAGAAGAATCAGAAATTTCATCGTTTTACGACTTATTTTTTTTTATTAAGTTATCAATCCACGATTGGGATCTAAATTTTTCATCGATTGTTAAGCATTGTAACTGAATATTGTTTATAAGGTGTCTACAGTACCCAACAGTAAATAATACATATCGGCTTTAAGAAAAAGGTTGTCGGCCATAATCGGCTACCTTCGGCTTTGTAGAGAGTCGTCTCTGTCGCACGATGCGCTAACAATATGCTATTTAGATGCTTTACAACAACTGATAAACCGCGACTTAACAAGTGGACGCGTGACAGAGACGACGCTCTACAAAACCGAAGATAAACGATTGTGACTGACGGTATCTTTCTAAAACCCGATGTGTCATACTAATAGGCGTATACTTTACATTTTTGAATCGATTAAGTGATGGAAATTCATCATTTTCTCTCACATCTTTTTCAAGAGAGATTTAAATAAATTTTTTAACAAATTGCTTTACATATTTGTATTTAAAATACTCAATTTAACCATGAAAAAGGAAAAGAGTGTTAATAATCACTATGGTTCCAGTTTTTCAGTAAATCTCTTTTCCTTTAATTGGAAACGAAATTTATCTATTTAATTAAAAGTTTTCCCCTTTGCAAATAAAGTAAAAAAAAGTTTTTTTTTTGCGAAGGTTGTAATCTGTTAGATGTCGTCCATTTTAAAACGAACATTTCCAATGGAGTGCTGAAACAAATGCCTTTTGTACCTGTTAAACGGTCGTACATAACCTATTAAAGCGTGCGTGAGAGATGAATGGTTCTGGAATAAATGAAATGTTCGAATGTTCCAGGATCGTGCAAATAATGTTAGCAACTGTTGAAGTAAATTTCCTCACAGGGGTTACCTGAATTACACTTTGGTATGGGAGTACCCGCGCAGCGATCGATATTTTTTTACCAACTACAAAACTTTGATTTGTGGGTGTTGACTTAATCTGAAGCTAATGGCTTGGATTACTACCCAAAATTCGGATGCTAATAATTTTTTCATACTTTCATAAAAAATTGTCGATAAAATGTATTCCACAAAATTAATTCGATTTTGTTAAGGAGAATTCGTAATACAAATGCAACTGAATTATTTATTTTTTATTAAATGTTAAATTAACAAAATATTTCACACCATATTTCGAAGGAAGCATGGAACTGGAAAAAAAAAGGATGAAAGTAGAATAAATGCGGTAGAAATATGTGATACTCTGTGTATGATAGAGTGTCGAATGAAAATGTAAAAAGTGAATGCGATGCGAATGTGTTATGAACAAAATAATGAAAGGATCATGAAGATGATTTGGACACATGGAAAGAATGAATGAAGAAAGATTGGTAAAAAAATATATGTTAACGGTGTAAATGGAACCAGAAATAGGGTAAGACCGAGGAAAACGTGGCACGATCAAATAAATCAAATATTGAATGTAGGCCATGTGAGGAGTCGGAGAAATCGACGCGCGTGCCATGACACGATGTATGAATGTTGAGGAATCGAGAGAAATATGTCAGGAAAGAAAAGTGTGGCAGTTCATTTTTTCTGCCTACCCCTTCGGGAAGACGGCTCGATGGTTAGTTAGTTAGTTAGTTATTTCGGAGGTGACATATCTTCAAGTGTAAATAATGTTATATTAACACCTGAGGATGGAGGTCATTGGAGGTGAAATATTTTTGTTTATAAAAAAATCAATGAAACTAACTAACTAACTAACTTACCATCACGCCGTCTCCCCGAAGGGGTAAGCAGAATGAATGGACTGCCACACTTTTTTTTCCTGACATATTTCTCTCGCTTCCTCAACATTCATACATCGTGTCATGCACGCGCGTCGATTTCTCTGACTCCTCACATGGCCGACATTCAATATTTGATTTATTTGATCGTGTCACGTTTTCCTCGGTCTTCCTCTATCAAAGAATGAATTGGATATAAACTCCTTTTCTTCTTCTGGTGCCGTGTCAGGTCCCCCAACGTTTACGACCACTGCAGCGAAGGTATCTCTTACCTGCGCCACTTTGAACAGGTTCTCAACTTATACCTGTCCATTCTCTTTCATTCCACACTCCGCAATATCATAAATTCTCCTTCTTAATTAACAGTGGAATTACAGTGTTATTGCCTTAACCTTAAATTAAATGAATTATTTTTCATGAACACCTACAACTTAACTTTTTAAACAATTATTTTCGTATCATCTAAACGTCCTCCTGAATAATTAATTTTAATTTGAAATCATTAAAACATAAATTCAAATCAAAAAACGTTTATATTGTAGAGTTTAAAATTGTTTGCTTTTTATTTTTACGAAAATAATGGAAATGATAAATGTGAATGTGTGTGATATTTCATTGAAATTTAATACAGTTGTGTATACGGTAGAATCTGGAATACAAATCGGAGTCTGCGCAGAAGGTTAGCAATAAATTTAAAATTAAATTAAAAAGAATCATCTAGCATGACAACGTATTTATTAGTACTTGTAATTTTAAATGCATTCAATGTAGCTAATATGAAGAAAAAAATGGTTCATAAGATATATTTTATTTATGGTCATGTTAGAAGTCGGAGGAATCGACGTGCGTGTATGACTCGTTGTATGAATGTGGAGGAAGCTAGAGAGGTTTGCCAGGACAGAGTAGTGTGGCGGTCCATTCTCTCTGCCTACCGCTGCGGGGAAACGGCGTGATGGTTTATTTGTTTGTTTATTTGAACATTTCAAATTATATGAATTAATATCATATTTATTCCCAATAACAATATTAGTATTGATTGAGAGGTTAAATAAATAAGATATTTTGAACGAAAATTTAACATAATAATTTTTCTGAACATTTAAAAATGAAAATAATATTTGGTATATCGAACGATAATTGAAATTACAAATTAAAAAAAAAACGGAAATAACATTTTAAAGCCAGGTGTATTATTTTATTTTACTACTTACAGAATTTCTTGTGAATTTCAACTTAAACTTTATTTATTTAAATTTTAAAAGTCCTTGAAGTATTATTTGCTTTTGATATACAATAGAAAAGTTTATTAAACTGTTATTTAACATGTATATAAATACAACAAAATGTTTTCCAAAAAAAATCACGGATAAACATTTATCATGTGTACGAGTATGTACATAACAAACTTATCGCCCGTCAACATTCGCTCGTTTGTATGTGATTGCGTCGTTCGTCCAAGATGGTGCGCTTGAATGGGAGTTCGACGCCGTGTTTAGGGTCGCGCCGCCAACCTAGTACTGACTGCCGCCTGGTATAGTCGCCGCGGCGGGAGCGATATGGCGACGCGACGGGCGGCAGACCCATGCCCGCGGCCCGTCCCACGCGGCGATAGTCGCCTCTGTACAAACGCACCTTCCTGCATGAATTCAATCCCTCAGAAACATGCATGAATTCAAGATTTATTTCCAAAGTAAGTACTAGTTATGTTGAGTTACTATAACATTCATATTCTTGATTTAAAATACAATATTATGTCAATTACTTGAGTACAGGTAAGTAATTGACACGACTGATAACGTTTGTTTTCCAGAAGTTTTATTTTTTTGTTACTAGCGGACCCGGCAACGCTTCGTTATTGCGATATTCGAGTTTTTGTAGTGCATACTCAATTTTTAATTTTTTTAAATTATTTTTTTATGTACACAACAGGTCGTTTGGACCCAATACTGTATACAATTTTTATTTTTTAGCTATTATATTGATTCTCGTGACATGTGATAGGTAGCCAATCTATCGCCATTTTATTGTCACTTGAATACTACACCAGACCAAAGACAGTGTGACAATCACACTGCCATCGCCGGGAATCGAACCCAGGACCTTCGGCATGGAAGTCAGAGCTCGTAACCACTCCGCCACGAAGGTCGTGAGTCGGTCGTGACCGTGAAGATCGTGTCAATATATGAGTTAAACGAATACAATGAAGTTAGCTATCAATTCATTTATTCAATCGAATGACATGGATTAAGTTGTGTGTGAAAAATAATATACAACTTATGTTGACATTGTCTTACACTCGTATATCAGTTTTCGCTTTATTGACTTGTTTTCGTACTTCGGTGTAAATGTCATAATGGCTGTAGATCTCTACTTTCAACGATCTGAAGCTCATTACTTGCCCCACAGGTACCTGTTTATCATCAACACTTAGTTAACACTTCGTAGGTTGTCTAAATATTGAAAATCTTTTGGTTTTGCTGACTGATATTGCCATATTTAGCCTTTTTGATACTTACAGCATTCTTTGTAAGTCATCTTCAGATTCAGCTATTATTGCGCCATCGTCTGCATAACAAACTAAGTTAACAGTTTCATCTCCCATTTTATAACTCAGTACCAAGCTAGCCACCTCTCCTGTGATTTAGTCTATTATATACACACGACTTGGCTATGGCAAGCGAATATGAACTCTAAAAACTGGACTCGGAGATCAATTATGGAGGGCTATATTCGCCTGTACTACGAAAATTATCAATAAATTTATTAATTTGTAAAGTTAATTAGAGATCGATTCGTAACAAAAGCATGCCTATAACCACCGCCGTGTTCAATTTAATCAATTCTGAAAGTTTTAGCTCGATCTGATGCCTATTTGCCGAGTAAATGGTCTTCTCAATAACACACTTTGGCTGTTTTTATTTGTTATAGACGGAATAAATAAGAACACATTTTTTTGATACAGAGAGTTAACATGAATCTAAGAACATTTTAAGATTTACTATCAAAATTAATCCTAAGACGAATTAAGACTGTGATCACTATTAAGAAGAACAGGCAAGAATGTAAATTGTTAAATTATTTTATACTATTTTATGGCAATGACATGTTTCACCTTACTAAGGGATATTCAAATATGATGTGCACTGCCTAAGTAAGGAGAAACATGCCATTTCTATAAAATGTAATAAAACTTCTTGAAAATATACGTTTTCATTCGCGTTAATTATTTAATATGAAGTTTTATATCATTGTTCAAATAAAAACAAATACGTAAGTATATAAGACTATTGTCCATATATTGTATATGCATTTTTTACTGTTGGAACTCTCTATTCATATGTTTATTATGTTCGTTGTGAAAATCAACAAAAAGGAACATCTTTGCTGTATTAATTAATGAATAGTGTAACACAAATATGGCATAATTTGACAATTTAATCTAAATCTTTTTTTTGCCGAGAGAGGGAAAATCTTCATGGGCGAATGCTGGACACAGGTTCTTCCTTTCTGTAGCGATTTCGCTTTTCAGATTTCTTCGCTGCAGCCGGTCCTTGGGTGTCATTTAATTTTTTTTCAAAGAACTGCAAATTTACACTAATTTTGTCTGTTTTTTTAAAGAATTTTACAACAAAAATTTACATATGATATAAGTACATTTTCTAGAGAATGAAATTCTAGTGAAAATTTAATGGTATTATAAAATCTATTAATTGCTGACAAGAACATCAATGCCTTAGTATTTATAATTTCCCCTTTAATCTATACAAAATGTTAATTGTTGAGGTTTAGGTTTTGTAAAACTCCATTATAATAATTATAATAATAAACGTGAATGTTTAATGGTTTTACTTTGTTTTTTATTCATATAATCACTTATACAAATATCAGTTACAAATTTGTTTCGCCTTGCGAGGGCATTTTCAAACGAGTTCATTTACAAAGAGTTTGAAAATGCCCTCGCAAGGCGAAACAAATTTGTAACTGATATTTGTATAAGTGATTATATGAATAAAAAACAAAGTAAAACCATTAAACATTCACGTTTATTATTATAATTATTATACAAAATGTATTGAACACAATTTCCCAAAACCACAAGCATGTGTACCATTTACTGCCTGTAAAATAAACAAGAACCCAATCGTTTTGTGTTAAACATAAAACTGACGAGTTTGCTAAAAATATAGTAAAATAAACATTTGTTCAAACTTTGCCTTTTTATATTGAGAACCTATTGTATAATAATATTGAAACTTTTAATAAAATCAAATTTCATACAACTCCAACAGATAAATTTGAATACACATTTTGTTTGAAAGGCAAATCAAAGTAGTTTTAAGATAGAAATATATCTTTATAGTTTAACCTTATATTATTTCTTTACAAAACTTGATTTTAAAGTTATGTCATATTAGTGAAAACATCTGTTTTCTAGAAGTTTCATTAAATTATATTGAGGCGAGCTTCCTCAAGGCTATACACAAACAGTTTGTGTAGCCCCGAGGAAGCTTGCTGCAGAGTGAAACCGGTTGACGCTACTTATTCAATTAAGTGGTTTATTCTAAGTGAAAAGTGTTTAATTTTATTTTTGAAGAAATATTAACTATTTAGAAATTTTGTTATATTTTATGAGCCTTACATGACATTTCCATAAAATATACAAAATTTATATAAAGCAGACGTTTTCCTTAAGGGGTTAAGAGCAGTCAGAGGTATGAAGAAACAAGTAATTAAAATTATTCAATTTCTGTTATTGAATTTATTTTATAAAACCAACAAAAATAAATTATTATATTATTTTTAAACTTAAATTGTAAATAAAACACTTGTTTTTCACCACTTGAGTATTATATTTTACACGACTAGTTTCAGAAGCTATAGATGACACTAATAATAATCTAATAAATCATATTTTTACAAAATTCCTCACCCCTGCTTTCTATGTTCCCGTTATCTCGAACCCCTACCCCCTCACTTACCCCTGCCACCAATCACCCATAATCACCCCCACCTCTATCAGTAAAGACAATTGTTATATGTTATATTAATGCTTTAGTTTATATTTAAACCTGTAACCCTGTTGAACCTTGTTCCATAAGTGGTGCTTTGCGGTGACCATTATTATTTCTTACAGGTGCATCTAAAATCATTCAAATAAAAAAAAAGAATAGTAAATCTAGTGCCTGAACGAACCTTTTTTTTATATACACAAAATGTCGACCTCTGATACTTTACTTTTCAAGGAAAAATGCACCAGTTAATTGTTTATAAAATACAGAAGTATTTAAAAAGATAAAAAAATCTTATGATCAGGCACTAAATTAACTATTAAAGTATTAATTTTATTTTATTTGAATGATTTAAGATGAACCTGTAAAAAGTTATAATGGTCACCGCATTATGGAACGGGGTCTAACAGATATGGCGATAACTTCATATTTAATCTATACTATTTTTTCAAATTTGGGTCAAATCAAGTTTAAACATCATATTATATAATAATTTGATAATGTTGGTTTTATAAAATAAATGAAAACACTGTAAAAAAATTATTTATATATATTTATAATACCAGTTTTTTCATTCCTCTGACTGCCCCTAACCCCTTAATATATGTACTCGTATGTACCGGATATCTTAGTTTTTCTTCTACAAAACTAATGTATACTTAATTTTCAGTTACACTAAAAACATTGGCACCACTCAAATTAGCTGTAATTTTTTAAAAATGTTCTTCAAGAAAATATAAGTTCTATAATATAAAAAATTTTAAAGATAATATTTTTTTTAGTAAGTATCATACTCGTGTATCCGATGACAACGTAATTTTTTAAAACCAGAAGAGAAAAAATATAATAATTAATATAAAATAACAAGATCTTCTAAATTATGTCAATTAATCCCTCGTTTACTGTCAAATACTTTGCTTGCCAATATAAAACTGTTGACGTTCGTGGCAGAGTAGCAAGATCTATGACTCCCACACCGAAGGTTCCGGCTTTTATTCCCGGCGATGACAGTGTGATTGCTACACTCTCTTTGGTCTGGTGTAGAATTTACGCGACAAAAAATGCCAAAAGCTAAAAAGTTGTATTAAATAATTGGTTTTAAATAACCTGCGGTGTACAAGTATGGAAATCCACGGAAAACTACCATATCAAAAAGGCCCAAGGGTATCCGAAGAACCAGCAAAAAATGTTACACGTTACTGCAAACCAATCCCTTTGATTGAAACTAGTGAAGTTATAAAACAAATTTAAATTAATAATTTAATTACAATGACACAATTGATTTTTAAATATGATGAAATATATTTAAAAAAACTTCTTCTTCTTCTTATTCTTTTGATAGATCTGACGATCTGTGACACAGAAATCATATCTCGTCGGATGATGAGATCCAGCTGTCCCTCCATCTCTTAGGCGGTCTTCCAGGTGGGCGGTGTCCGGAAGGGATTTCATAGGCGGCCGCATATGCGAGTCTGTCACCATCCATTCGGGCTACATGGTCCCTCCAGTATCTTCTTCTGGATCTACTCCACTGAACGATATCCTCTATTTCGCAGGTTTTCCTTATGTCTGCGTTGCGGACACGATCTCGGAGAGTTTTTCCAGTGATTGATCTTAGGACCTTCATCTCCGATGTTCTAAGTAGTCCCTTGGTTCGCACAGTGTCAGCCCGCGTCTCTACAGCGTACGTCATGATGGGTCGCACGCATGTTTTGTACGACCTGTCGATACGCATGTGCTTGTTCTTCCAGACCAGATTCTTCAGGCATCCTGACACGGCAGAGGCTTTACTGACTTGTTCACGTACTTCGGTATAAAGGTCACTTTGGCTGCAGATCTCCACTCCCAAATACCTGAAACTCATCACCTGCTCCACAGGTAGATCATCAACAGTCAGTTTACATCTTGCAGGTTGCCTAGATATAGTGAGACTTTTTGTTTTGTTGACTGATATAGCCATATTTAGCCTTTGGGATACTGTGTGGAATTTGTACAACATTCTTTGCAGGTCATCTTCAGACTCTTCAGTTTTACTGCCCATTTTATAACCTAGTCCCAGGCCAGCTACCTCTTCTATAATTTCGTCCATAATAAGATTGAACAGAAAGGGGCTCAAACTATCTCCCTGTCTTTTACCATTGCTTGTAGGAATTTCCCTAGACAGTTCATTGTCAACCTTAATTTTCGTTTTGCAATTAGTATATAGATCTTGGACAGTCTTTATCAATGTATTGGATATTCCTCCTAGATATTCCTCCTTCCTACTAAAAAAACTCATTTATAAATACTTTTAAATAAATAGCAGCTCTTATTTTCATTCAAGAACCGTATCCACTCTCACCTGTCACTTGCAGTCTATAGATAGTACAAATAAAATGACAAGGGACTGTATGTACAATTTCAGTGGAATGGATTATTTACATATTGTAAATGTAGAGTCTCAAAATTTATCTCGCTTACATTCAAACCTCAATGAATCCCTTCAATCTGATGATGAAGCAAATATCCAAATGACGCAACTTTGTTTTACTACAACCGTTCCCCAATCCCAATAAAAACCCCATCAATCTACGTAACTCAACCCTTTAATTCAAATATAATATAAACAGGACGCCCTTGTGATAAAAAAGGTTTCCGTATGATGTATGGCTTACGTTAACGATTTGATATTATTAGAAATAAAACTTACACCCATTTTAATGTCGTTATTTTTCGTATCCATACATTAAATAAATATGAATATGTATTTACCAAAATAATCTGTTTTAAAATTGGCTACTCAAAATGTAAAAAGTATTGTTATAAAATTATTGATAATTAAAATTATTGACCCATTAAAGACATGTGTCAGACCCATAATGACTTATGGTATAGAATCGAGGGCTTACACAAATAGAACCAAAGCACTATTACGAACCGCCGAACTGAAGACACTCCGCGCTAAAAATGAAGACAATGAAAATGAAGACACTCCGCGCTTCTGGGCAAAACACTGAGGGACAGAATCAGAAACACAGGTATACGTGAGACCTGCTATACCGAAGATATTGTCAGATGGGGCAGGAAAAGAAGACGCTTCTGGCGCGACCACGTAGAACGAATGAGCGACGATAGACTACCTCAAGCAGCCGCAAACAACGTGCCAATGGGAACTCGCTAACCCGGAAGACCTGCGAAGAGATGGCGAGACAGTTGGAGTTATGTGTCCCAGGAGACCTTGACGCCATAAAAACAAATCCACAGATCTATTAAAAGAGAAAGAAGAAGACTAGTTAAAATATTAATCTTTATAAAAACGAAAAAAAAACTCTAAACTTTTTGTTTTTGATTTAAATACTCGATAAAATTATTTATTATTTCATGAATGACGATATAAAACTTCATATCAAATAACTTTTATGAATGAAAACGTTTGTTTTACAGAATTTTACTTTATTTTATAGGAATGACATGTTTCGCTTTATTAAGGCATTATCAAATGTTTTTTTTTTACTTGCTATATAAGACATTCGATAATACCTTAGCAAGGCAAAATATGTCATACCCATAAAATAAAATAAAGCTTCTGGAAAACGAACGTTTTGATTCGTAATAATAACTTGATTAAATACAGAGAAAAGATAGACGTGGCGTAAGTAGAAGACGAATAACTTGGAACTGTAATAGAACTGGAGATCACTGCAGCAAAGGCATCTCTGTCCTGCGCCACTTGGGGCAGGTTCTGAACTCTTTTTATTCCTGTCCACTCTTTGATGTTTCGTAGCCAAGACATCTGCCTTCTACCAACCTCCCCGACGTCCCTCCACTTTACCCATTAATATCAGTCGAAGGAGGTGGTATTTTTCTCCCCTTAGCACATGACCCAAATATGAGACCTTTCTAATTTTCACACTCGACAACAGCTCTCTGTTGGCTTTGGTTTTCTGTAGTACGTCTGCATTACTGACCCTATCGGTCCACGGTATACGGAGCATTCTGCGGTATATTCACATCTCGAACGCTTCCAACCGGTTCATTGCATTCAATTTCAGAGTTTATATTTCAGAGTAGTTCTAGGTAGAGTCTAGGAATTTAACATTTAATATTTTTTGTCGGAGTTTCAAGTTCAGATTATCGTTGCAAAATAATGTTCTCATTTTATTAAATGCAGCTCGTGCAACTTCAATTCTGCATTTAATTTAATGTCCGGGTTAAGCGCTTTAGTGATAATGCTGTCAGGGTATTTAAATTGGTCGACCGTTTCAACATTTGCACCATTCAATTGCAGAGTGGATGAAGAATAGTTAAATCGCCCAAATGTCATCCATTTGGTCTTCTTAACATTGATTTTCAAGCCCAGATCCTCTCCTGCTATATCAATTTTATTTAGAAGTTCTTGAAGATCGGGTATACTATCAGCTAAAATAACTGTGTCATCAGCATACCTGATGTTATTAACAATAACCCCATTACCCTCACTCCCAGGCTGGGGTTTTCAATACAATGGAATACTTGATTGGAATACAAGTTAAACAATAGAGGTGACAAAATGCAGCCTTGTTGAACTCCTCTGCGTATAACTATTTCGTCTGTACGTATACTCTCATTTCCATGTCTAATCTCCGCAGTTTGATATCAGTAGAAATTCTTAAATTTATATAGATTTATAAATTTCTTAACTAACTAACCATCACGCCGTGTCCCCGAAAGGGTAGGCAGAAATAATGGACTGCCACACTTTTACTGATGCGACACTCCATCCTTCTCTTTTCGCCCCGCGGGAGATGCGGTGTGATGGGTTGCGAACCTCATCGCCACCAATAGGCATCTCCCATAACTAAAATAAATTAATCTTCGAATATTTATGCATTTTTTTTACATTTGAAAATCTCCGCTTACCCGAGTTGATCCATTTGAAGGTGCCTGTCCCGTCTAAATCCTGGCATTCAACAAGCTGTCAAGCTGGCACACCCGAATTGAAAAAAATTCTATCCAAGGTGTCATATTTTTAGCGGGATTTGTGGTTATCGTTTCTGTCATATGCTACCAATATTTTGCAGCAACTTGTTTACTGTATTTTTGTGGCATCCTCTGTAATAGGGAATAAATTTATTACAAATTTACCATTATCACTCATTTCTTATTGTAATAAATTTAAAAAATTATTTTAAATTCTTTAAAATAAATTTTAAAGAACGATAATTTATTGAAGAATTTTTTGCACTGTTTTACCAATTTTCAAAAGTAAAAAACATAGAGTTTTCATTCATAAAAAAATCGTCATATTGAATAACACATTAAAACGCCTTAAGTTTATCTAGAAATACGATAATTTATTTAAAAAAAAAAGATTTCTAATTTGAAAAATTACATTTTTGGCCAAAGATTTATTATACGCTCGTACCTATATACCTGTATAATAAAACAATTTAAATAATAACGATGTAGAAAGAGCCTCTCAGATGTAAACTGATCATCGATAACATACCTATTGAGCAAGTCATGCGATTCACTTACCTAGGCATAGAGATCGGTAGCGACAGTGACCTATATGACGAGGTGCGAGCACAAACCATCAAAGCGACTGCCGTGGCTGGCTGCTTGCGCGACACTATATGGAGGAACAAATATATGCTGACCGAAAGATATACAAGGCATGCGTTCGCCCCATTATGACGTATGGAATAGAGGTCAAAGCCGATACTAATAGAACTTAGAACCTTCTTAGAGAAATGCAAACCCTGCGCTCCATCGCAGGCAAAACCCCTAGAGATCGGATCAGAAATTAAACGATAAGGTCTGTCTGTGGTGTTGAGGACATAGTGAGATGGAGAATAAGCAAAATGCGCTTTTGGAGAGACCACGTGGATAACATGAAGAATACAAGAATTGCAAAAATTGTTAAAAATGAAAACCCAAGTAGCAATAGATTACCAGGAAGGCCACCGAAGAGATTGATAGATGGCTGGACATCATCATCCCAGGACAGCCCACCGTCATAAACAGGTCATAAGACAAAAAACTAAGAGGAAGAAGAAGAAGAAAAAATAAATTTATACATTCATGAAAATATATAAGTCAAGATATTTCTTTGATAAGGATTATTTGTATCTCAATAGAGACGAAGATGTAAATTGTTTTTCTGGGAATCCGCAATGGGTAAAATCCAGTATTTGTCTACAAAAATTTGTAAACATTCAAAATGTTGTCAAGATATTTCATTTAAAAATATGAATGAAAAATATTAATTTATAATACATAAAACTGATGCTATATTATGGAAGACCATAACGTAGGGATATTAAAAGGAACATCAAAGAAACTGTTATGATTATTGGTATATAAAGCTGAGGAAGTAAACATTCCAGTGTATTGGCAAGCTTTTGCATAAATTACACGTCTCCAATATCAAACGGATTATGTGAAAAATATATTTGTACTTTTCATTCATTAAATCAGTATGATTTATTTGCCGGATATCATATTAAAACTGCGTTTACTGTTGGATTTGTTTACTTATACATATGAACAGCAAAGAAAACAAATGAAATTGATGGATTTTAATACACTTTACCATACGGACCCGTCAGACGTTGTCCTGCCAGAACGTTGGCTAGATCAAAATACCACAGAATTCGACATCAGCGCCATCTATGGTAAACACACATAACTATGCATTTTTCCAAGAAGGTAAATTATTCATGAAGTTCCCCGAAGGCTTTAACGGTCTACCTGGTCCAATTGTGAATCTTAATTCCAACTCAGGCAAAAAATTTCATCAAAATCGGTACAGCTGTTTAGGAAATTTCAACTACAAACGCCCGTACAGAAGTGGTGCGATAGAATATAATTCTGAAAAATATGATAAAAGTGAAAGATATCAATCCAAACGAATTGCTGGAAGCTTGATTCGTTTATTTTTATGTTGTTATATTCTTTTTCACTTTTATGTTGGATTATAATACATTTTTCATCACTATCAATTGTTAGATACATTATTGAACTAGTATTAGAACAAATTATTAAAGATTAAATTAGGGAAAGAAAACCAGACAGCGAAAATATCGAGGAGAATATGGTTGAGCTGGGCAGCTTTCGGCAAATTAAAACACGTCTTTGAAAACAAAGAAACTCCAATATGTCTAAAGAGAAAAGTCTATAATTCATGCATACTGCCGGTGTGACTTATGTAATGGAGACTATGACCCTCACCAAGAGAAATGTAGAGAGATTAAGAGTCACGCAGCGTTCCATGGAAAGACATATGCTCGGCGTCAGTCTCCGAGATAAAATCAGGAATGAGGAGATTAGACGTCGAACAAAAATAACGGACATCATGGAACGACTAGCGAGACTGAAGTGGCAATGGCGGGTCATGTGGCGAGACAAAGTGAGGATAGATGGACCGAGAAAATAATAAGGTGGAGACCATGGGAAAATAGGAAAAGCGTCGGCAGGTCACAAAAAAAGTGGGCCGACGACATTGCTGCCGTGGGGGGGGGGGGGGAAATGTGGCTGCAGCTGGCAGAAAATAGAGACAATTGGAAAGGAAGGGAAGAGGCCCTTCCTTTTCCCCCCCTGTTAAATTGATTAAACATAAACATGTCCAGCAGTGGACCGATGAAGGCTGACGAAGAAAAAGAAGAAGTAGAAGATTAGAACAAAGCTGTAATGCTTTTGAATAGTTTTCGTATTTACTTATTTGATTAAACAAGTTGTTTTGTGTACTACAATATTCTGTTAAGAATTCTCAACAATGTTTTACGGTTAAATAGTTAAAAAGTTCTTTAAGTTAGAAGAATTATTAAATTTAAAATAAGTTGCTTTTAATTAAAATAAATTTAAAGTATGTAAACCTTTGACTTTAAGAAACTGTGAAAACAATAAAAGATTTCTGAAACAAAAAACTAATTGTGAAGATATTACTGCTGAAATTGATTTTTTTTTAATAATGGAAGACGCATTCCATAATTTATAACATACGTTTTTTAAAGTATTAAACATAAACATAAACTGTTTTATTAAATTTTTTTTAACTAAAATCAAGAAATAAAATTAATTAAAAATTAAAATTATATGTTAAATTTTCACCTGATGATGTCAACATACGAGTATGTTGACGAAACAGCTGTTGCGAAAAATAAAAATAAAATTGTGATACATGAAACAAAGTTTTTTTAATTTGTTAGCCGGTAGGTAAAAAAATCTATGCTCTCAGAGATATCTATCAGGGACAAAAAGCCGAACACCCTCCAGCACGGTCGAGTTCTCGAAATATCTCCTGAGTAATCTAAAGAAATGAGTTATGAGATGCCCATCTCTTCGAAGCTGCAGAGAGTTGGCCCCAAGCATTCCCAAAATAAATGCCGTGAGATAGAGCCACGGATGGCTACCATACTCCCTCATGTAGAGATACCTGAACCCTCTCCAGCATAACGGAATATGTCGCTTCGTCAGGACTCCATATCACAGAACCACTTTCGAGTCTGCTCCGAACCAATGCGTTGTATAGGACTCTAAGCACATGAGGATCCCTGTGTCCAATACTAGATGACTATAATGATGGCTAATGATGATGAAATTCGATCCCAAATGGCAATACTAATCGAAATTTTGCCAATTTTATGATTTGAAATTCAGTAAAAAAACATTCACCCAGAGAATCAAGGTTCTGCTTCATTGAACAACGTGTGTGTAAATCAAGAGACGTTTATTCATTATCATATATACGTTTTTGTAGTTAGAATAACCGTTTTAGGTTTTATTAATCATAATTATGAGAAACATTAACTCCCACACAACAGACGCAAGTACCCCAACATTAGTTAGCCAGACGTTCAGAGTAATGGTGTAAATAATTAAGTGACTGTTATCGCAAGTACTTTGATATTTGCAGTTTATTGTAATACATTTTATATTGTAGTAATAACATGAGTTTATCTGTTTTCTTCGCTTAGCTAAATTATGTTGATTTTAAAATTATTTATTAATTATTAATTTATAGAAAAATATTATTTCTTCTATGTTCGCCCTACTTTGTGTTGTAGATGTTTTATATTTTTATTTTTTTTATATACTTTGTATACAACACTCAATTTTTAAACAAATTAAAATTGAATATCAAACATGTTTCGGACTACCCAGCCTTTCCTCAGTGATATTATATAGAGATATTTAAAATATTATAAAATTGTTTACAAATATGGTCAGTTTTGACAATGTTATAAAGATTTATTTTGGATCGTTTATCTTTATAACATCTGTCAAAACTGACCATTTTGTAAACAGTTTTATAATATTTTAAATATGTATTTAATATCACCGAGGAAGGACTGGGTAGTCCGAAACATGTTTGATATTTAATTTTAATTTGTTAAAAAAGTGAGTGTTGTATACAAAATATATAAAAAAATATTGTATATAAATAATTATAACACAAAAAAAATTATTCACTTTATTCTATAAACCATTGTGAAAATGCTTTCTCTATTTCGTTTTCTAAACCCTTTGAACCAAAGGAAAATATTTCCCACATGATATTATCGATTTTCCTATAGACAAGGGTTATTATTACGCACAAAATATTATAATATATAAATAAAAATAATGTATTTTTCAATGGAATGAAAATAATAATACTAATTCAGAAGAAGTACTACTGTAAATTATTTTGTGGTGTATAAACAATCTTATAAACAATCTTATTCAAAATAATCATGTTTTTTTTTATTCTTTGAAACAACACTTTATTTTTTCACACAAATTAAATAAAAAAAATACAAGTATGTTTCGGGACACATAAGCCCTTCATCAGTGTATTAATTTTTTTAATATGTATCAAACAAATATTTAAACAAATTTCAATTTAACTTAACCATCACCATCGAAGATACTAAATCGATTTCACTGAAATTTTCACAATTTGTTTTTAATTGTCCCCGGAAACTTTTGAGAGGAGTTTGAATGAAATACAATCCACTCCTTCTTTGAAAAAAAAAACGATTGCTTTGACATTTTGTTATTTACCGATTGCTTCGAAAATTTGACACAACATTGCATTCGAATACGCAGGGGTTTTATGTACTCTTCTTTTTCTTTATCTTCTTTTTGGAAAAACCGATTGTTTTGAATTTTTATTATTAACCGATTGCATCGAAATTTGTATTCTTATTTTTCTCCTTCATCTTCTTCTTCTGGATAAAACTGATTGCTTTGAATTTTTGACACAACATTGCATTATAATACGCGCGTGTTTTTATATACCTACTCTTCTTTTTTTCTTTATTAAAAATAACGATTGCTTTTAAATTTTGACACTTTGTTTCATTCAAATACACGCGTGTTTTTAAATACTTTTCTTCTTCTTCTTCCGATGGCGTTACATCCCATATCGAACCTTAGCCTCCGAACAACGTTTCCCTCCAGCAGTCCCTGTCTTCAGAAGTCGTCCTCCAGTTCGGCACCCGAAGAAGTTGTGCTGTGTCCCTCTTTATTTCATCCTCACACCTCAGCCATGGTCTTCCCACCCTTCTCTTTCCGCCCGGGTCATAATGCGTTTGGGGACCTGTGAGTTCGGCATGTTATGTATGTGTCCAGCCCATCTCAATATTTGTAGTTTTATGTGCTTTAAAATTTTGTTATTTACCGATTGTTTTTAAATTTTAACGCGCATATTTTTATATACCTACTCTTTTTCAACAGTAAAAGCGCCATCTGTTAAACTTAAGGTAGTAGTCTGGTAACTTAAGCCGATTTTCAGGTCTTTTTTGGGGGGCGTTTTTTTGTAGGAAAATAAAAATGAATCGTTTTGGAAATATGGGATGTTTTTATTTACATATTAAAGATACAAAAAAAATTGTTTTTGAAAAAATTTAATAGTTCATTATTATTATTATTATTATTAATCGAAGTTGGCACCTCGAAAAAAAAAGCGCGTGAGTGCCCGGGTGATTTTGGCTCTTGATGTTATCTGAAATAAAAAATTCTTGAAAATTCTTAATCTAAAGACATGTCATTCTGGTCGGAACTACAGAAGTTAAATTTCATGGATAAATAACAAAACGGCGGACTTTGAAAAAAAAGTCAAAAAAGGGGTTGTAAAATAAAAAGTTAGGGGTGAAAAAATGTCTCGGTAGTTCTGACGAGAATGACATGTCTTTATATTAAGAATTTTCCAAAATTATTGATTTCATATAACATCAAGAGCCAAAATTACCCGGGCCACCCACGCGCTTTTTTTCGAGGTGTCAACTTCGATTAATAATAATAATAATAATAATAAACTATTAAATTTTTTCAAATATTTTTTTTTGTATTCTTAATATGTAAATAAAAACATCCTAAAATTCCAAAACGATTCATTTTTATTTTCCTACAAAAAAACGCCCCCCAAAAAAGACATGAAAATCGGCTTAAGTTACCAGACTACTAGCTTAAATGTAACAGGAACATTATTTACGGCCGTTGCGGATTTCTCAAATCATTTTTAATGTTTAAAAATATGATAACATTTTCTTTCATATTTTCGTTTTATTCCACGTGTTTTTTTAGTTTGGGTCAGTTTTGGGAGTTCGCGACCATCTTTTAGTGTAATGTTCTACCAGAAACAAGCTGCCGATGGAAATCGTTGGAAACTAGAATAATATTTGGATTAAATGTATATATGTATAATGTATATATAATCTGAAGCCAATTTTTAAAATTTGTTTTAATATCATTGGGTTATATAAACGAAATTCATTGTTTGAAACGCGATTGTATGTTTTAAAAATGTAATGCAATACGTTTTAGTAATGTGATAGATAAGAGATACGTTTGTTTTTCCTCTTTATATAAAAAGTCTGTTATTTAATGTAAGGATTTTTTTTACGTAAGTATTTCACTTAGATCTGTTGAATAAAGCCGAACCTCTCAAAGAAATTGGTGTAATTATTTTGAAAGAATTCTCTGAGAGAGGCAATCTTAAAGAGATTTATCTGACGTTACAGTGATTAAAATGGATCTGTGACATTAATCTAGTGTAGTTTGAATTTATTCTAGAACTGAGTTAGTTATATATATTATATAATGAATCCAATGTCGGTTCTTATCATTTAATATCCATAAAAATAAATACTTTAATGCAGATTTGTTTAGTTAGCAGTGAAACTGGATAATTAACTCAATTTAGTATAAACAAGAAATGAGATGTACTCGTATATAAGAGATTACGATTTAAAAAAAATATGATTTTTTACATGCAAAAATATAATGCACCATTAATTATAGAAACAAATATATATTTGATAAAAAATATCTTTTCACGTATCTGGGAAGCATGTTTACAAGAGACGGAAAAATGGAGAAACATATCGAAAGAAGGGTTGGTGCTGGGAATAAAATAAATGGCGCACTCAAAGTCATTACTGCAAATAGAAATATATCCACAGAAGCAAAGATGGCAGTACACAATGGAATCCTAGTGCAACCCTCATGTATGAAAGTAAAGCTTGGAGCTGGCAAAAGAAGGATGAAAGCAGGATAAACGCCGTAGAAATGTGATCACTAAGGAAAACGTTGTATGATGAAATACCGAACGATGAAATAAGAAAGAAATGTAAGGTGTATGACTGCATCATGGATAAAATTAAAAAAGGATCCCTGAGATGGTTTGGACTTGTGGAACGAATGGATGAGAGTAGAATGGTTAAAAAGTAGTACACAAGCCGCATGAGTGGAAAAAGAAGCCGACAACGACCGAGGAAAACATGGCATGACCAAATTAATCCTCTCTGCCTACCCCTGCGGAGAAATGGCGTGATGGTCAGTTAGTTAGTTATCTCTTTATGTGTTTTATTTTTGGTTCCTATCGCAATTATGAAATGTGAAATGCCAAAAAACCGTGACTATAAGAAAAGCAAGTGGAATAAAATTGAAAAACTATAAATAGTATATACGCACGTAATAGTTATATAGTTTTCAAGTTTTGTAAGAGCATTTAAACACATGCATCTTTAGAAATAACTTTAAAATATAGCTACTGTAAAAATAATAAATTAAAACTGAGTTTACTTTTTTAAACATCAAACTAACATCAATTACTTAGTATATTTGTTCGTTAAGTGAATTTATTTACACTATTTGAAACGTACTCGTATAGCGTGGCGTCCTGTTTTTTCCCTTTGAACATACGATATTTCCGACTCTGATTATACTCGCATGTTCAGTAGCGGAAATCACAAACTTTGTCCTATGTACATGAAGTATAGAATGTTGTCTAAATGAGAGACGTTTACTAAGAAAATGGAACTGAGATGGCAACATTCGTTTGTGTGGATATTTTCATCAATATTGACTTTTGGTAAGGGGCGCTGCGGGAGTTTATTAATATCAGATGCGGCTTGGAATGTATGGAACGGGTTAAGCTGGCGTATTTACTGAACTAAGCATAAAATG